>JAGFBZ010000257.1:175809-606502 GCA_018398805.1 Hirundichthys speculiger
AGCCGGGCATTTGCGTCCTGTGGGCTATCACGGCGTCGCCTGCGGACAGGAAAGGGAGTGACGTCCCGGGATTTCCCTTACCAAGCTCCGCCCCCTAAATCAGTGAGCACGTGCCATCACCTGGCCCTCCTCTCATCACCTCCCTTCTATAAAAGCCCTAGAACTGCATCATGGCAGACTGTCAGCCACCAACAGATCTGCCGCCATTGAGGGACTTTGTTGGAGACTGTGTTGTCTTTGTTGACTAGTGTGGCATATTGTGTGTTTAAAAAATAGATGTTTTTGTTGCTGCTCTATGTGAGAGCTTGATTTTTGTTCCGAGCAGGTTTATTTTATTATATTATTATTTTTGCTTTACCTTTAATAAACGGCTTGCCGCCAGATCTACACGCCTTGTTACTCCCCTTATTCCATCTATTAGGCTAACTCACCATACCTGGGCCGTAGCAAGTGGGGGCTCATCCGGGAATAGTTAACAATTACGTACGTTACGTTAATTTTGACCTTCCCGGTCCATTTTTGTGTAGACTACAGATGGCAAATTTGCCGTTTTTTTGGTGAGCGTGTGGGCGCGCTTGTTGGGCTTCCCATGCGTCGTATTATGGCTAAGATAATGTCATTTAGCCTCGAGGAGTTTATCCAGAATCCCTCCCTCGAGCTGTTAGACAGCTGCCGTGTGAAGGATCTGAACGAGAGCGCGGCTCACTTTAAACTTCAGGTGCCTGGGCAGCTGCTGAAGAACATCTCAAGGTATAATTGCAAATGAGCTGTTGGAAGCAGGAATTTTGCGGGCCTTGCCGGGGTCTGTTGTGGGTGCTGCTGGGGCTTCTCCAGCCGACGTTTATACTGTTTATACTCCTCTTCCTGGTACTGGCGCCTGCAGTGCAGGTAGCCCGCAAGGTGAGATTAAAAAGGCGCCCGATGATGAATCGGAGGACACATTTGTCCGGCTGGCTGACTTGCAAGCTGAGCAGGTGCCCAGAACACCATTCACGCTTGCAGCGTTCAGCCCGCAATCACTTCCGTCTTCCCCGAGGGGGAGGGAAGATGCCCGCCTAAAAATCCGCCTCGCTCGCCTCAAGATGGAGGCTGAGGAGAAAGCCTGAGAGACTAAGGAGAGAGCTCAACGAGCTGAGCTAGAGCATCAGTTAAATGTCAAAAGGATGGAGCTAGAATCCCAATACAGACTCCGTCAGCTTGAGCTGGACTCCGAGAGACGGGCCCCGGTGGTTGTCCCTGTTAGGTCTAAACCTTACACTTCAAACTATTGTTCACGTAACTAGGAATGAGACGAGAGAGACAGCTGATGTCAGTTTTTGCTTCTGCAGAAGGGGAAACCGAGAGAAACACAGAAGTGGACAACGAGGTCTGTTTGCTGAGTTTCTGATGGCGTTCTCCGCAGTTTCTCAACTGCAGGTGCTTTTATTAAAATTTGACACACCTCAGAAAACGTCTGTTGCTGGGCAGATAGTGATGTCATACATAGCATAGTTTGCAACATGTTGCAAGGTCACTTGAGAAACAGGAGGATAGAGTAAATGTAACTTATTGTGGGTGCAGTTTCATGAGAACATTCTTACACAGATATTTTACTTTCACATATCCCTCCTGTTGTTCTTATGAAACTTATCATTCGTCCCTTGAGGGCTGAGAACAATAACTTCATTACAAGACTTAACAGTTGGAATATGGTCCAGGGAGAGGCGAAAACCCAGCAATATAATTGGGCAAAATTCCTCTACCGTCCCTCCATGTGGAGCGAACACCCGAAGGCCTGGAGCATAAGCAAAAACAGTGACTTTACACAGCATAGTCATCTTGATCTCGCTGTTGCAGTTGAGCATACATAACCTGGTTATAATGAGAGAGGCTATTTCCAATCATTCTCTGAACCATAGCTTGAACACAGGTTATAACACAGCAAAGAATTATGAAAATCACAACTAGCATGATTATAAATGGCATAGCTATTTTAGGCAAAATCTGCCACCAGGCTGCAATGGAGAACCATGATGTCCAAGGGAGTGGTTCTGCCCCTGGTGTGTGGTCTGCTACATATTTCTGGAGGTCATGTAGGTCATCTAATTCCCTTTTACCTCTGTGATGAGGGTGGTGTGTTATTTCCTTCATTACCATGGTGTGATGTTACTCAACTTCAGGGGGACAGTGTAGTTAGCTTTCGACAACAGAATGCTGTCTCCTGGGTGGGTTGAAAGTCCCATTAGGCAATCAGTCTGGTTTCTAGTCAAGTTATAAGCATACAACACAGTAGCTGTGGATACAGGTAAATGTGTACACACATAACAGTTAGTTATATTTCTGCTGTGGGCAGTCAAATTGGCGTGTTGCCACCACATGTTGGTAGCGAATGGGTGAGTCGCTCCTGCTTCACTGAAGATCATCCGACGTTCTCTGGTGTGCTGATGGTCAGTCTCAGTTGTGACTTTTGGTAGGGTGACCAACCCTAGGCCCAAAATTGCCAACATTGTTCCTCCTGCAACCCACTTCATTGTGGTCGTAGCAACGCCCAGTCAGAAGACTGTAAGAACGCTGTTGATGTCTGATCGGCGCAGTGCCCAGCCGAAGCTGTCAGAACACTGTTGTAATCTGATCGGTGCAGTGCCCAGCCGAAGCTGTCAGAACACTGTTGTAGTCTGATCGGCGCAGTGCCCAGCCGAAGCTGTCAGAACACTGTTGTAGTCTCTGCTTACAAGAGAAGTCCTGCGTCTGGACGATCTGGGAGATCAGATGGACCTTACCTCGTGGCAGGTGAGTAGACGTCAGTTGGTTTCTTCAGCGGACAAGGGTTTTGATACCGTCCGACTTCCAGTCTACTCAGAGGCGGTCTGGAATGGAATCACCAACTTGCAGTGAGACTGGTGATCCACGTGGATCTCTCAGCTATCTTGACTGCAGTGGGTGTGGTTAACAGCACGGTGAATGGATCCTCCCACGAGGTGCACTCCAACTTTTCTTTTTCACCACCTTCACAAGGATATGGTCACCTGGTTCAGCAGGACCTGTTCGGGGGACAAAGAAGAGAGCGGCAGCTTACATGCACTTTGAACCTCACGTTCCTGGAACATCTTTGGCATCCAGGTGCTCAATGGATCTGCCACTCCCTCTACCTCAGAGACTAGCTTCCCCTCCCACATTGGCAGTCTAAATGCCCTCCCATGTACTGCCTCAAATGGTGTCAACCCATTAGTAAAGGGTACTATGTGCATATATGTTTTCACCAATGAAATACACTCTGGCCATGGTTTGCCTGTTTCTTCCATGGTTTTTCTTAGTCTGCCTTTTACTGTCCCATTGGTTCTTTCCACTAACCCAGCTGACTGTGGATGATATGCACAATGATTTTTTAGGTTTATGCCTAAGTGTTTGGACATCTGCTGTACTACAGAGTTCACAAAATGGGGACCATTGTCACTCCACAAAACTTCTGGAATTCCAAAGTTTGGAATAATGTCTTTGCACATGGCTTTTGCTACTGTTAGAGCATCTGCTTGCTTGGAGGGCACTATTTCTACCCATTTTGTTAGTGAATCTACTAATACTAGACAGTACTTGTATGGTCCACTTCTTGACAGTTCAATGAAGTCCATGTGCATCACTTGGAAAGGATATTCTCCTCTCGGTGTCTGACCTCTTTTGGGTCTGATGTTCCCTTGTGAGTTGTGTTTGCAGCATGTCAAACAGCTTCTACAAAAATTTTTGTAAAAGTTATTTAGTCCTTTGGTTGCATGGAATATTTCCTGTGTCAGTGTTACCATCCCTCCTGTTGAGACATGGGTTACCCCATGGCTCAATTTAGCTGCTACAGGAAACAAACTTCTTGGCAGACAGGGTTTTCCTTGCACTTTGAGTACACCATCTGCGTCGACTTGGGCACCTACCGCTGTCCATTGGTTTTTCTCCTGTTGAGCGGCTTGTTGTTGCATATCTTGAAGGACTTCATGTGGTATGGGCACGTTTTGTTGGTGTTCGGTTGAGACCAGTAGTTTAGTCCTCTGGGCTGCAGCTTTAGCAGCCAGATCAGCTTTGTGGTTTCCTTTACTTATGCGGTCATTAGGTTTAGTGTGGGCTTTGCATTTACATATTGCTACGACTCTGGGTAATTGGTATGCAGCGATTAAGTCAGTCAACAGACTGGCATGTTCTACAGGTCTGCCTGTTGCAGTTTTCATTCCTCTTCTTGCCCATTGTGCAGCAAATGTATGCAGAGTGAAAAATGCATACTGGCTGTCTGTGAAGATGGAAACTGAGCGATCTTTGAACAGCTGGCATGCTCTTGTTAGGGCTACAAGCTCTGCAGCTTGGGGTGAGATTTTGCTTGACAGGGGATTTGCTTCAATTTCCTCGTCATCTGTGACCACAGCGTAACCTACGAGATTTTGCCCTGTGGATGATTTGGATGCAGACCCATCCACATATACGTAAGTGCTGTCCGGTACAGGGGTGTCTCCCAGGTCTGGTCGTGGTTTGCAACATTCAGAGGTCCGTAGCTCACATTGGTGCGGGTCACCATCTTCAGGGGTTGGTAGAAGCGTAGCTGGGTTTAATGTGTTACATCGCTTTATTTCCAAATGGGGTTGTGACAACAGGAGAGTCATCACTCCCAGATGACGTGCAGGGGACATGAATGCCATGTTAGCTGAGGTCAGCAAGAGTTCTACTGCATGAGGGACCATTAACGTTAGAGGGTGGAACAACACTAATTCAGCTGACATTTGGACTGTCATGGCGGCTGAACACACAGCTTGCACACAATGGGGTAGGGCTGCTGCTACTGGGTCTAACCGCTTGGAGTAGAAGGCGACTGGTTTGAGCCTGTCTCCCTGACTCTGCAGCAACGCTGATGTCATGAACCCATTCTTACAGTCAACTGTTTGTATGAATGGTTTGTGGTAGTTGGGCAGACTAAGGACGCTTGAGTTTACCACTATGTCTTTTACCTGTGCGAATGCTACTTCTGCATCCGGTGTCCAGGTTATTGGTTCAGTCAGGGCTATTTCACAGAGCGGTCTGCGCCACTATCACACAAAAATTTCACTGGTGTTCTCTGTGGTCCCACTTTTAGTACTATATAGGGTCGGAGCTGTTTAGCTAAATTCAAATGACAAATTTGGGTCAGATCTAATATTTGCATATGGTTGTCTTTTTCCTCAGGTTCCTCTTCTGGGCTATCCTCTGAGTCTGAATTGGTTCCTTTGGAGTCCTCATTCTGGCGTCATTCCGATTGTCACTGTTACGTGGTTGGTGATCCGGGTTGAATGGTGGTGGCCTTGACCTTTGGGGTGGCCTTGACCTTTGGGGTTCCTCACAGTCTCTTGCGTAGTGTCCTGTTTTTCCACAGCTATAGCATCGGTCATCTCTTTTCTGGGGTTTGCCTTTTCCTCCTTTGCCTTGGAATCTTCTGTCTTGCCTCTGTCTGGGCCAGGTTCCCTGTTGGTAGAACACTTTCCCAAGGGTCTCGTCATCGCTGTCATCCTCAGTGGCCATGGCAGCCAGGGCTCCGACCACACCCTGTACAGATCCAGTTTTCTTTTTCTTCAGGGCTGCTTCAGCATGTGTGGCCCAATCCAACAGTAAGTCTCTGTTCAGGGTCCGGTGGGTCACGCAGTACTTGGTGATGAACTCATATATGTCAGGTCTGAGGCCGTTCTTCAGGTGTTGAAGCAGGTTTGAGGACCAGGGGCTTCCTTTAGTAGAATCCTCAACCATGCCGCTGTGGCTCCTGAAAACCCCCTCTAGTCTTGCTGCATATTCATATGGGTCCTCTCCTGGCTTCTGTCTGGTGGCCACAATAACTCCATAGTCAGCTTTGGGACTGAAGGTGTCTCTTACTTTACCAGTCAGCGTGGTTATCTGTGCTTTTAGTAAATCTCCAGGTGGCAGTGGTTTTCCATCCGCTCCAATGGGGTTCCATGTGCCCTTTACTCTGGCCCAGTGGTGTCCCAGGCTTCTCTTCAGCACTTTTTCTACTTCATGCCCGTTCAGACTGAACCCCTCACATAAGTCTTTAAAATTCTGGATCCAATCTGTAGGTGTTTTTACTGGGTCCCCCAACCCTTTCACTGCGTCTGCATAATCATTGTCTGCCCAGGGCCTGTATACAGAGATGGAGCTGTTTCACTTCGTGTTGTGCTGGGAAGGGGAGGTGCAGTTGAAAGGGGAGGAGGCGGAAGCGGTGCTGGGACGGTCCCAGATGATCCCTCTCCTGCAGCTCCGGCTGCAGCTCTCTGTTGTGTGTTCAGTGATTCACGCTCCTCCTGCAAGCGTCTTCGCTCTTCTTCCAGCTGATTCATCCAGTCCAGCAAAGCGTGACTACTCGCAACAACAGTGTCATCTGGCTTCACTTCTCCTGCAACCATTGTGTGTGCGGGCTTCTCATCAGTGGCCTTTTTCTTTTCTTGTTTTCTTCTTTAACTTCTGTTGCTTTCTTTTCACTCATTAGTCTCTCCTTTTCTTCTAATTTTCTCTGTACCCCTTTAATCTCTATGACATCAAAATTTCCACTCATATTATATTTCTTCCTCCATTTCTTAAAGTAGGTGCACGCACCTGGGTGCTGCTTTAACATGAATTTAGTGTCTGCAGGCACATTTTTGCTCTGGTCTGCCCCCATGTTCACAACAGCTTTCAGCTTTTTATGTCACACGCTTCACCTATTTTATGTGTTTTGGTCCAGTCGATCAACACCTAGGGTGTTCTAATGACTGGAAAGTTTTCAGACAGGACAGTGAATCAAATTCCCTTTCGTGGTAAGTCTCACTTCAACTCTTTCGAGTGGAGCTTCTTGCCTTTGCATCCACAAAAGTCCACTGTTTGTCCCCTGTCTATTTTAGTATGAGGTTAAATACCTAGTGGTATCTTCACCTCCAATCACACTCACATTCACTCTTTTAAGTTTATTACACCCAAGGTCCCTTGTTACTCATATGTGTGTATATGCGTTTATTTGTCACCTATCTTTATAGGGATGTGCTTTGATGACTCACAGGATTTATTTATTTCTGGTCTTGTTGTCCAGTGGAAGGACAACTCACAGTTATCTCTTACTCTATTGATTCTATACTAAGTTCTGGCCAACTGGGAGATATGACACGCTATGTTCCGAGTTCCCAGTCTGTGTGGCTTAGGACTAGTTCTTTACCACGACACCAGAACTTTATATATCTGTAATTTGAGTTTTCATCTACTAAAATGCAGAACCTTGGATGCAATACACCAGAAACCACCTTATTCCAGTCTCTCGTCAGAGCCTGGTTTCACAGTTTTTTATCAACCAACATCACAGGACAACCCAATCACATTTACACAACTTATTTTATGATAGCAAAGACCCCGTCTTTCTACCGAATCCCAGACTCGGTACTGACTGCACTTTTTTTATGATAGCAAAGACCCCGTCTTTCTACTGAATCCCAGACTCAGTACTGACTGCACTTTTTTTTATGATAGCAAAGACCCCGTCTTTCTACCGAATCCCAGACTCGGTACTGACTGCACTAATTTTTCTATCGGACCCCGGGCCTACGATAACATTAGCTGCACATCAGCATCATTTCACAATGCCCCAGACATTAAAAGCTGCACAT
Source organism: Hirundichthys speculiger (assembly GCA_018398805.1). Classification (NCBI taxonomy): domain Eukaryota; kingdom Metazoa; phylum Chordata; class Actinopteri; order Beloniformes; family Exocoetidae; genus Hirundichthys; species Hirundichthys speculiger. The sequence goes on from JAGFBZ010000257.1 coordinate 183,414, forward strand.
CAGTATCATTTTACAATGCCCCAGACATTAAAAGCTGCACATCAGTATCATTTCACAATGCCCCAGGCAATAAAAGTTGCACAATGCCCCAGGCATTAACTGTAAATATTGAGATTGTCCTACCGTCTCATCGCTCAGTCCCCAGTCCGTCGGGATCCGTCACTGGGCTCCGGGGCAGCGCCAGGACCAATCCTAGGGCCCCACCGTCAAAGGTCGGGTGGCTGTGCACAGATTCAGGCCAACTTGGTCCTGCGGCGTCCCAGGGCGCAGGTCTTGGATCCCGGGTTTCGGCACCAGAAAAATGTTAGGTCTAAACCTTACACTTCAAACTATTGTTCACGTAACTAGGAATGAGACGAGAGAGACAGCTGATGTCAGTTTTTGCTTCTGCAGAAGGGGAAACCGAGAGAAACACAGAAGTGGACAACGAGGTCCGTTTGCTGAGTTTCTGATGGCGTTCTCCCCCGCTGCTCCTGACAGTTCCGCCCATTCCACCTTAGAGATCAGTCGGTATGTCTTCCTGGTTCCTGCTTTTAAAGAAGACGAGGTGGATTCATTCTTTAACGCGTTTGAGCGTTTAGCAGCCGCTTTAAAATGGCCCATAGGAATCTGGTCTGTGCTGCTGCAGAGCAAATTACATGGCAAAGCCCTGGAGGTTGTGTCTACACTCTCCTTAGAAGATAGCCAGAATTATAAAAAGCTGAAAACCGCAGTTTTGCGAGCCTATGAGCTTGTTCCTGAGGCTTACAGGCAGAAGTTTAGAGCCCACCGTAAGAGTTTCACCCAGACATATGTGGAGTTTGCCAGAGATAAGGGGAATCTTTTTGATCGCTGGTTCAAGAGAAGCCTTCCGGAGCGCATGTTAATCTATTGTAACGAACAAAAGATTACCTCTTTGTCTGCTGCTGTCCTGGCAGACGAGTATGTGTTGACTCACCGGATTGCTCCTTCTACCTATGTAGCTCCCTCTGACCGACACCGCTCTGCACCTGTTGCGCCGCGCACCTTTAACCGAGCGCCCGCTGCGCGTTCCGACAACCGGTTGTGTTTTTTCTGTCTGAAGCCCGGTCATCTCATTGCGGATTGTTCGGACTTTAGGCGGCAAAAACAGAACCGACCGGCACCGTCAGCGCAGGCCACCAAACCTAAGGGGGTAGGGCTAATCAACACCGGCTCTGGTAAGGCAGTCTCTCCCCGGCATGAGGAGTGCTGTGATCCGTGCTTCAGGCCATTCATTTCACAAGGTTGGGTGTCACTGACAGGTAAGCCAGACGATCGGCATTCTATCCAAATTTTGCGTGACACTGCATGTTCCCAATCTGTGATTCTTTCTAGCTCACTGCCTTTCTCCTCCGCGTCCGCCTGCGGCTACAGTACAGTGCTGCGTGGAGTGGAGATGGGTTATGCTCCGCGTCCGGTCCACATGATCCATTTACGTTCTAGCCTGGTAAGTGGCGTTTTTCCAGTAGCTGTTTGTCCTGCCCTGCCGATCCGGGGGATATCCATGCTGCTGGGGAACGACATAGCAGGTGGCAGGGTTGAGCCCGTGCTCGAAGTGCTGGACGCTGCGCCTGTGTGTGAACCTGATATTACGCAGACCCGCCTGTATCCTTCCTGCGCCATTACGCGCGCTCAGGCTCGGAAACTAGCCAAGGACACTGGTGACTCTGGCGATGTGGATTTATCTAACAGTGTGTTGATGCCTGTTCTTTTAGAGCAGACCGAGCTGGAATCTCCTCCAGTGCACAAAGCGGAGAAGGTAAGCGGCCCCGGCGTTTCTCCTTCAGATCCGCCATCGTCTTGGTTACCAGTGACACGAGAGCGCCTCGCTGCTGCCCAAAAAGAGGACAAAAGCCTGGCGAAGTGTTTCGCTGCTGTGGTGAGTACAGAACGGGACTCTGATCACCCGTGTTACTACACGGAAGATGGGATTCTCATGCATAAGTAGTCTCCTCCTCTGGCTGAAAAAGTAGATTGGTGCGTTGTGAGACAGATTGTTGTTCCTGTCTGTTACCGTGAGCATGTGTTGTGTTTAGCTCACGAGGACAGATGGTCTGGACATCTGGGAGTTCGCAAAACATACAATCTTGTGTTGAAACATTTTTTCTGGCCAGGTCTAAAGGCCGACGTCACCGCTCACTGTCGCTCCTGTCACATTTGTCAATTGGCAGGAAAGCCCAATCAGGTCATCCCACCGGCTCCGTTGCATCCCATACCAGCTGTAGGGGAGCCGTTTGAGCGTGTCATAGTCGACTGCGTGGGTCCACTACCCAGAACAAAGTCAGGTAACCAGTACCTTCTTACCATCATGTGCGCCGCCACCCGCTTTCCTGAAGCGGTGCCCCTGAGTAACATCACTGCTAGATCGGTCGTGCGCGCCCTGACGAAGTTCTTTTGTACTTTCGGCCTGCCAAAGACTGTACAAACAGACCAAGGTACTAATTTTAAGTCCAGGTTGTTTGTACAGATTCTTAAAACGCTTAACATCCAACACGCTGTCTCCAGCGCGTACCGTCCAGAGTCACAGGGTGCTCTGGAGAGGTGGCACCAGACTCTCAAATCAATGCTGCGTAAGCATTGTTTGGAATCGGGTCGTAGCTGGGATGAGGGAATACCATTTGTCCTCTTTGCTGCACGCGAGTCCATTCAAGACTCGTTGGGGTTCAGTCCAGCTGAGCTTGTGTTTGGGCATACTTTGCGCGGTCCCTTGCGCACTCTAAAAGAGCAGTTTTTTTCCTCTGAGTCATCTAAGGAAAACGTGCTAGATTATGTTAGTCAGGTTCGTGACCGATTACACCATGCGCGTGCCCACGCTCAAAAAGCGCTTTCATCCTCCTAATTGGAGATGAAAAAACGATTCGACAAGTCAGCTGTGGCTCGTAGATTTGAGGTTGGAGATAAAGTCCTCACTTTACTACCGATCCCCGGTTCCTCGCTGTCAGCGCGTTTCTCTGGACCATACGTTATAAAACGAGTGCTTAGTGATACAGATTATGTTGTGAACACACCGATCGCGTGCGCAAAAGCAGAGTGTGTCACATTAACATGTTGAAACCTTATCATGCTCGGGATGAGTTGCCTGTTGTTGTGACTTCAGCGGGTGTTGCTGCTGCTGTCATCGCAACCTCTGGCCCAGAGGATGAGGATGGGTTGCCTGCGCGCCCTTCCTCTCCTTCTGCGCGTTTACCGAATTCATCCATGATTAAGTTGTTGCCCGAAAAACTTCCTCACTTGGAGGAAAACCAAACAAGTGAACTTCTTAACCTTATTTCCGAGTTCCCCTGTCTGTTCGGTGACGTGCCCTCTCGTACAGCCATAATCGAGCAAGACATTAATGTTGAAAACGTGCGTCCCATAAAACAGCATCCCTACCGAGTAAACCCCGAAAAACAGGAGTTGATGAAAAAGGAGTGTGAATACCTTTTACATAACGGGTTAGCTAAGCCCAGTTCCTCCGCATGGAGCTCTCCCTGCTTACTGGAAGGAAAACCAGATGGCACCCCGCGCTTTGTGACTGATTTTCGCAAGGTAAATGCGGTAACGGTGCCCGATTCATATCCACTACCACGAATGGAAGACTGTGTTGATACACTCGGTACTGCCAAATATGTAACGAAATTAGATCTTCTGAAAGGGTACTGGCAGGTGCCTCTGACGGCGCGCGCGTCAGAGATTTCGGCGTTCGTTACCCCCGATCATTTCCTGCAGTACACAGTCATGCCCTTCGGCTTATGTAACGCACCGGCAACATTTCAGAGGCTAGTGGATACAGTTCTGGCAGGAGTGGCTAACGTTAATGCGTATTTGGATGACTTGATTGTGTTTTCTGCTAGCTGGCAGGAGCATGTCGACAGCTTAAGAGAAGTGTTTTCTTGTCTCGCCTGCGCTTCCCTCACTTTCAACCTGGCCAAGTGTGAGTTTGGGAGGGGCACGGTGACATACTTGGGCCGGCTGGTTGGGCAGGGACAGGTTCGACCCATTGAGGAGAAGGTGAGATCCATCACGGAGTTCCCGGTTCCTGCCACTCGGCGTGAGCTTCGCAGATTTTTGGGTATGGCTGGTTACTACCGGGCTTTCTGCCCAAACTTCTCCGCGGTAGCACAGCCACTCACTAGTCTCACCAGTCCCAAAATGCCGTTCGCCTGGACACCTCAGTGCCAGCATGCATTTGAGAGCGTTAAAGCTCTTCTTTGCCATGCTCCCGTTCTCGCTGCCCCCAACTTTGGAAAGCCGTTCAAGATAGAGGTTGATGCTAGCGCTGTCGGTGCCGGCGCGGTTTTGTTGCAGGAAGACTCAAATGGGGTAGAGCACCCAGTCAGTTTCTTCTCTCGAAAGTTTGATAAACACCAGTTCAAATATTCCACCATCGAGAAAGAAACTTTGGCTTTATTATGGGCTCTACAACATTTTGAAGTCTATGTGGGGTCATCTAATCAGCCATTGGTCGTTTACACCGACCACAATCCAATCACCTTCCTTGCGCGCATGTACAATCACAACCAGAGGCTCATGAGGTGGGCTTTGCGGGCGCAGGACCACAACCTGGTGATCCAACACAAAAAGGGGTCCGAAAATATTATTGCGGACACGTCCCGAGTGTAGTATTTTTGTGGTTTGTGTGTTGGTTGTTTTTTTGTTCTGAAACCAGGGTTTCGAACTTGGGTGGGGAGGTGTTACGGACCACGAGAGCCGGCGGCATTGTGCCCCCTGGGCTATCCCTGGCTGTCGCCTGCGGACAGGAAGAGGGAGTGACATCCCGGGATTCCCTTACCAAGCTCCGCCCCCTTGAATCAGCTGAGCGGCTTTGCCACCTGGGCCCTCCTCTCATCACCCTCCCTTCTATAAAAGACCTGTCAGAACTGCAGTCGTGGCAGACTGTCAGCCACCGACAGATCTGCCGCCATTGAGGGACTTTGTTGGAACTTTGTTGGTCTTTGTTGACTATTGTGGCATATTGTGTGTTTAAAAATAGATGTCTTTTGTTGCTGCTCTATGTGAGAGCTTGACTTTTTGTTGCAGAGCAGGTTTATTTTATTATATTTATTATTTTTGCTTTACCTTTAATAAACGGCTTTCCGCCAGATCTACACGCCTTGTTACTCCCCTTATTCCATCTACTAGGCTAACTCACCATACCTGGGCCGTAACAGCCTCTTTCCCAAAAAACTACAGAGCCCCATCCTGGTTCCCCAGTGCTTGATCAGACCGCAGTGCTAATCTGTCTTCTTTTTAATTTTCCTTTAACCGCCGCTTCTTCGCTTCGCGCACGCGCAACGTCCCCCCAGATCATCAAGAACGCGCATCGTCAGAAAGCCTTTCGCTGGAATCAATAATCTTTAATTCATGTTTGTACACTCAACTGCCAAACCTCATAACGTCAAACAGGTAATCATCTGAAGCTATAGCCTGTTGCTTTAACCAGCATCATACTTTAAATCAGGAACTCTTCCTCAATCAGCCTGCCCCCATGAGCCCAGTGCCTCCGTCCGGTCCTAACACAACTAAAACTTAACCCACAAACTTAAGTCCGCAACTGCTTACTACTGCTGGTTCCGAGATCTCGTTATCCACTCACACTAGATCCGATCGTCATCGGATCGCGGCAACTGCCTATGTTCCATCCCTTTGTCTATAGACATTATACAGTTTGACTCCTCTTTTTAATTGCTCCATTTCTCCACACATATTCTCCCACCTCTGTCGGCGAGGTGCTGCCCCCACGGCACACACTCAAGCAGCCTAGCTCACCGGCTAACACCAGAAAACGGCAGTTTGACAGGTGTCCAACACGACACCCGTTCCAGGGGTCGGCACTCAATCAGCGACAGAAAACTCCGGTGCTCGCACCCCACGGACTAGAGACCCGCCGACGAGGCAGTGCGGCTCACAGGGCACAGAACAGCTCGGAAAACACCACACAGCTGAAAACATCACAAAACAAACCCCCCGAGGTACCCCAAACAGACAAAAACTCCTCACCGCTCCGCCGCAGCTCAGTGATCAGACAGACAAAATAATTTCCACTCACCAGAACAGTGGTCCGGTCGTTCATCCGTCCCTGTCCCCGTCAAGTCGCTGCAGCTGTCCATCACGAGACCGGATTCCTCAAAACCTACGGAATTTGCGGCCAAAAATAGCTAATCTCTCACCAATCAGGACCGCAGCGAGTGGAACCAGCAGACAAAGCACAGAAAAACAAGCAAAAGCCCACCAAGGGACGCCACTGTTGTGTTAAAATTTGGGCATATCTTACTCATAAGCATACACTCAAATTATACTCTAATTGTGTTCTGGTGATGCAGTCAATTCAGTTGTTAAACAAAGCACTGACAACCGACGGAGGTGCAAAACGGAGTTTTATTCTAGCATGCAAATTCAGAGAGGTCAATACAGAATGCTGGATGGTTCAGAATGACAAAGTCTCAGTAGGAAACAGTTGCCTTTAAACATCACATGAAAAAATCAGGACCTTGGATAAGTTCTCTAGACGTCTATGCGTCAAAACTTAGCAGACTTGTCGGAGCCAGAACGATAACAAAACTGTGGCCTTCAAACACGCAGGAATCGAGACCAGAAGTCATGGACTCATGACACAGCACTTTAGCTCAAAATGCAATTTTTAACATAACAGGGAAGCAGTGCTCCATCAACACTGTATACAGTGGGGATGAGGAGCTGTTGACCTCGACTCGGGACGTTGTGGATCGGTGGAGGGAATACTTCGAAGACCTCCTCAATCCCGCCAACACGTCCTCCAATGAGGAGGCAGAGTCTGGGGACTCAGGGGCGGACTCTCCTATCTCTGGGGCTGAGGTTGCCGAGGTGGTTAAAAAGCTCCTCGGTGGCAGGGCCCCGGGTGTGGATGAGATCCGCCCGGAGTTCCTCAGGGCTCTGGATGCTGAGGGGCTGTCCTGGTTGACATGCCTCTGCAGCATCGCGTGGACGTCGGGGACAGTACCGCTGGATTGGCAGACTGGGGTGGTGGTCCCCCTCTTTAAAAAGGGGGACCGGAGGGTGTGTTCCAACTACAGGGGGATCACACTCCTCAGCCTCCCTGGGAAGGTCTATTCAGGGGTCCTGGAGAGGAGGGTCCGTCGGATAGTTGAATCTCGGATTGAGGAGGAGCAGTGTGGTTTTCGTCCCGGCCGTGGAACGGTGGACTAGCTCTACACCCTCTTCAGGGTCTTGGAGGGGACATGGGAGTTCGCCCATCCAGTCTACATGTGTTTTGTGGACTTGGAGAAGGCGTTCGACCGTGTTCCCCGGGGATTCCTGTGGGGGGTGCTTCGGGAGTATGGGTGCCGGACTCCCTTGTACGGGCTGTCCGGTCCCTGTACGACCGGTGCCAGAGTTTGGTCCGCATTGCCGGCAGTAAGTCGGATTCGTTTCCTGTGAGGGTTGGACTCCGCCAAGGCTGCCCTTTGTCACCGATTCTGTTCATCACTTTTATGGACAGAATTTCTAGGCGCAGTCGAGGTGTTGAGGGGATCTGGTTCGGTGGCCTCAGGATTGGGTCTCTGCTATTTGCAGATGATGTGGTTCTGTTGGCTTCATCGAGCCGTGATCTACAACTCTCGCTGGAGCGATTCGCAGCCGGTTGTGAAGCGGCCGGGATGAGAATCAGCACCTCCAAATCCGAGACCATGGTCCTCAGTCGGAAAAGGGTGGAGTGCCCTCTCCAGGTTGGGGATGGGGTCCTTTCTCAAGTGGAGGAGTTTAAGTATCTCGGGATCTTGTTCACAAGTGAGGGAAGGATGGAGCGGGAGATCGACAGACGGATCGGTGTGGCATCTGCAGTGATGCGGGTGCTGCGCTGTTCTGTTGTGGTAAAGAAGGAACTGAGTCGGAAGGCGAAGCTCTCTTTTTACTGGTCGATCTACGTTCCTACCCTCACCTATGGTCATGAGCTTTGGGTAGTGACCGAAAGAACAAGGTCGCGGATACAAGCGGCTGAAATGAGCTTCCTTCGCAGGGTGGCTGGGCTCTCCCTTAGAGATAGGGTGAGAAGCTCGGTCATCCGGGAGGGGCTCAGAGTAGAACCGCTGCTCCTCCGCATCGAGTGGAGCCAGATGAGGTGGCTCGGGCATCTGGTTAGGGTGCCTCCTGGACGCCTCCCTGGTGAGGTGTTCCGGGCACGTCCCACTGGGAGGAGACCCCGGGGAAGACCCAAGACACGCTGGAGGGACTATGTCTCTCGGCTGGCCTGGGAACGCCTCGGGATCCCCCCAGAGGAGCTGGAAGAAGTGGCCGGGGAGAGGGGGGTCTGGGCTTCCTTACTCCGGCTGATGCCCCCACGACCCGACATCGGATAAGCGGAAGAAGACGATACGGTACGGTACACCTAAAACTGGCGGACTTCCTGCCTTCTTTGTTAACCTTTACTGTTAACGCTTCAGGTCATGATCATTTCACGCCAATTTGCCATAAAAACAGAAGAATCCACGATATGTCGCTGTTGCTAAACACGACGAAAGTTTGAGACTTTTATTTTGAAGAACTTTAAAGGAAGTTTCTTACATATGTATTTTTTCTAACTTTAGAACAACTGTAGTTACCACATATGACCACTAGATGTCAGAAGACATAGCTCTTCTGAATATACTGTACAAAAGGCAGACTGCCCTCTTGTGGTTACAGCGCGCTACTACATTCATTTATCTTTTGATTTTAGTCTTTTAGTTAGTTAACATGTTCAATCCATCATTATTTGATACAAATTTGCCATCAAATCAGACAAATCCAAATGTGTGATAAAAAATCTAAATAATTCGTTGTATTTAATAAAATCATAATGTGGATTTGTCTGATTTGATAGCAAATTTGTATTAAATAATGATGTATTGAACATGTTAACTAACTGAAAGACTGAAAGAAGTCAGATTAGAGTCTTTCCATGAGTTTTGGACAATAATTATTGGAGATATTGAGAAACAAAATTTTCAGCCCCATTGACCGCAATGTTATCGAAAAATTGAAAGCGATCCAGAATCCAGCTGAAGCCCCCCTAAAATAGGCCTAATGACGCCACTGGTGGTTGCGTCATCTCTGCCAGCTCGTCTCCCCGTACTTCACTCCAAACGACTCACTTTTCCCTTTGTTCAACTCCGTTCACAGGTCGCCCGGATCTGACACCGTGTCAGGTTATTATATCAAAGGCTCGAACAACAACGTGTTCGGAGTTGGTCTTTATTGGTATCACTTGCAATACACCGGTACTGAGCAGAATGAATGAATTTCCCGGTAGCTACAGCAATAACAGTGGTACCCCCTCCCGCGTCATGTCACATCCATCCAAAAACATCCTGAACAATAAAGATATATATTATGCCATAATACCACACCCACTACCCGCTATCCCTAAATAGCGGCTTTAGGAGATCTGGCGGAAGATCGGGCCCTGAACCTTTGGCGGATTTAATTTTTATTCTTTCAGTCTGCCGTTTGAAGAATCTTCCAGAATTAGTTTTGAGTCTCACAGATGTTGTAAATCATCTTTTGTGACCCATTGTAAAGACCCAGTATTTACTATTTACTGTATTTCTGGAGCCAGAGACACGCAGGCTTTATGGTAGGAAAACGCTCATCATTCTCAACATCATCTCTGGTGCTATACTGGAAAAAGAAAAAGTTCAAAAAACCACAAGGAAGTGAGTGAGGAGGTGAGAGCCTCTCAAATGTCTCTAATCTCTAGATTTAGCTGTTAACAGGCGTCCTGTGGTACGTTTGAATTTAAAAGTATATGAGGCTTTTTTGAGGGAGGCTGTTGAGGCTTTACAGTTTCTGTATTAAGTAACTCAGTTAGGGTTAGGGTCAGATTATCAATAGTTACAGGGTTATAACACAAACTTAGACTGTATTTATTATTTAATGTGTTTAACTCTCAGTCTGGTGGAGAAAAATAGAGGAGAAACTGAAAAGGAAAAGTAGCCGTTACCTCAACTGATGAGAGAAAATCCTTTGGTCAAATAAGTGACGGGAACCAGAACAGGTCTTTTCAGCAGGACAGTTGTTAGAAAATGAAGATCAGAAAGGAAGAGGAGTGTTCATTAAACCCTCCTACTTTTGACTTGAAACTTCCTTGAACAAAGAAAACTGAAGGACTAATCTAACCAAACCTCAAACATACCACCACAACTAATCAGGTTCAAACGGCAGCCAGTTGGTGACATGACTGGCTGTTAAAGAGCATCTGAACAGAGACTGAAGATGGACAAAGGGTTACTAAAAACCTTCGAAACAGTTTCAGAGTCGTATTGTTCAGTGAAAGACTTCTGGAGATCACTGTCTCAGAGCACAGTTCAAACCCACAAAGCAGGTGAATGAGGTCTATGAGGTCTGAGGAGGTCAGAGGAACATGATCCAGAAACACCACTATCTCCTCTCAGCCAGTTCTCATTGAATACAAAGTGCAAAGTGGAAAATTAAAACTCTCTCTGGAAACCAAAGGTGCAGCGTCCTCCAGACTAAAGACGATAGAAACCATCCAGCGTGTTATCAGAGCTACAAAGATCTGGATCTCTGATGGTGTTAGAGCACCAGCTGCACTGAAGGTTCTGGAAGCTGCTTTAAGAAGAAAAAAACTTGACTTCACAACCAAAGGCATCTCTGCATCAGCCGGCAGCAGCTTTGTGCTACGTTTTCCCCAGAACCGGGTCTCCTCTCACAGCTGAAGCCCTGGCTTAACCCTAACCCTCTATAAACCAATGATCCTCTTCCTCCATGAGCCGCCGCAGAAGCGAGGGGAACCGGCGGCTCCAAAGGTCCGGGAACGTTTTCTTCCAGCTTCATTCTGCAGGTCCATTGACATGACGCTGCGCCTCCAGAGAGGAGGTGTGCACAAATTACCCACAAAGCAGCAAGTCATGTTTTTGTGGTCGAGCTGTTGACATCTACAGACGACTTTTACAAGTTTATTATCAATATCAGTCCCAACAGCAATCGCATCAACCACAGTCACTAATTCTGTGGATATTCTCATTTATCCAGGTAAATTCCGTTCTCGCAACAATTGAATCATAGGCAACTGGACTTAGATTTGTCTAGAAGATGTTTGGCCATCAGTTCATCAATTGTTTGGCCATCAGTCATCAGTTCTCAACGCATCAGTCTGACTAGTCCGCACTAGTCAGACAAACAGTGGAGTATGACTCTGGTTTTTAACCAGAGTCATACTCCACTGGAGGTGTAACTCACCACTTTCCAAAGACAATACTTGGTTAGTGGAGCTGGACCCTTTGTTTGGGTCAGGAGAGCCACACCAGTGAAAGGACAGTCGTTAGGGGTGAGTGGGGCCACTGGTGGACAACAGTCGTTAGGCATGAGGTGTGGTTACCAGTGAACGACAGTCGTTATGTTTCTTTAAGCAACTTGAGTTTAGTTTAGTTCAGTCCTTGTAATTCAGTCTCTTAGGAACAGTAGCGAGAGCTGCGTTGTAAATGGGGGATTGATGGAATCTTAAGCCACCTCCCCTGTTTAGAGACGGCTTCTCTATTTTAACGTAGATGGATTCTTTTACTCCTCTCTCAAACCATCTGTCCTCTCTGTCCAAGATTTTCACGTTTTTGTCCTCAAAAGAGTGAGCCTTCTCCTTTATATGTACGTAAACAGCAGAAACTGGACCTGAGGAGTTCTCCCTTCTGTGTTGACCTTTGCGTTTGTTCAGTGGTTTGGTTTCCCCAATGTATGAGTCTTTGCATTCCTCACTGCATTGGACAGCATATACCAAATAGTTTTTGGTTTTTTTTGCATGTGGGGTACCCTGTCTTTGGGGTGTACTAATTTTTGCAAAAACTTTTGCAAAAACCAAGTAGAAACCAAGTAGAAACTAACCACTGACCCAAGACCCAAGACCCATACCGGATCGGTATGGGTCTTGGGTCAGTGCTGTTGACCTGTTGCAAAGCCGGGCTGCACATTAAAGTGATCGGGAGCTTTCCCGGCCCAAACCATCGATGTGGACCACGGGGACAACTAATTTTAACTATTTTTTTTTGTCACTTCTTTTGTCTTATTCTTGCATTAATATCAATTAAGTTGCAACCGCCCGTTGCATCATAGTGGATTAAATAGGTCCACAGCCCCTTCCTAGAAAATCTGTGGTTCTACTACCATGTAAGCAGCATAATTCCCCCCCGACTCCTCCTACGTGTTTCAGGTGGTTTGGCCCAAGGCTCGTCTTTACTGTAAATCACACTGGCGGAGAAACAGAAAGAGGCTGGGCGGAACGGAGAGGGCTAAAATAAAAAAAGAAAGGAGGCGGCGGCCAAATGTGCCAAATTAACTGACATCTTCTCAAGACAAGCTGGTAGGTTACTGAAAGAGAGATGGATAATTGGCCTGGTTGTGAATTTTATCATATAACGTGGCGAGCGTTTGCAACTGTCACAACTGTCAACTTAAAAATGTCACAATGTAGGTATAGGATTATCTATGCTTAAAGTGCATTCATATTTCCATAGAAGAACCGAAAACTTGCTGCTTTAAATGCCAGTTAACCATTTTGATGAACAGAGTTGCCAAACGCTTCATCACGCTTTATTTGTAGCCTGCCTGTATTAGCACCAACGCGCACAGGTTAACGCAATTAGACATATTAAACAGGTTGTGTAACAGGCTATTTGTTAGAGGTATTAAATGCATGTCAAACGTGCTATTTAGGCTGCATTATTTAGAACTGCTGTATACCAAAATTGCGCTTGGTTCGTGGGCGTGAGGGCAGGTGTTATTAAAAAAAATATTCTTAATAATAATAATAGGCCTAATAATAAAATAGGCTACTCGAGAGTGTGCACGTTCTACATGCCTTAGCTTTTCTGCAACTGTAGCCTATTTCGTCTCGCCGTTATATCGTGCATTTCCACAGGCGCGCAAACATGAACAACTCAATGTTAACTGTCTTTTTCATGGTTCTGGAATGTTCTGTAGCATCAGCGCAGGATGCCAGAACCACTGATGATCCAGATGAGGGCAGGACTGCTGAAGGGCCAGGTAGAGGAAGAGAGTTAGTCAAGATAGACGTTTATGATGGAAAATATGGCATAGTCTACAGAAGAAAACCATGATATGTGTAGATTAAATAGTGCAGATAATTTAACAAAATCATAATTAAATATGCAAACAAATTAATAAGTGAATGAAAGGATAGGCTAGATAAATACATAAAGTGTGTTTTTCAGCAACATAAAGAAGCCCCTAAATGAAATGTTTGTGTAGCCTCAGAAGATCAGGTGCCTGAAGGTGAATGCAGTCATGGAGAGGCCAGGACCACAGAGGAAACAGGTAGCAGGATTTAAATGAACTAAACGTTGAAAATGCATCAAAATAAGACCAAATGAAATAGGTAACCACTGTTTAATCAATAACTGTCTATGTAACCTACATTACTTTTTAATTGTTATTATAGGCCTATGAAGTCAGATGCTAAGAGGGAGGTGCGCACACTGTTATCAACTCAATATTAAATATCTTTTTTATTGTTATGGAATGTTTTCTAGCGTCGAAGCAGTAGACCATTTCCACTACTGATGATCCAGATGAAGGCAGGACTACTGAAGGGCCAGGTAGAGGAAGAGAGTTAGTCAAGATAGACGTTTATGATGTAAAATATGGCATATAGAAGAACTACAGAAGTTATGTAAAGGAACTTTGATTTGTGAAAAGACTTCTTTATCATTATCTTTATTTTATTTGAATTTCAATTATACATTGTTAAAGGGGCGTGAATAATGGTATGCCATAATCTAAATAAAATAAAAGGCATTGTGAGAGAATTGTTTTTTGTTTGATCTTTTTCTATGTACTCAAATTTGTCCTCCGTATCAGAGTGGCCTGAATTTGAATCAAGATTTCCGGACTGAGAAAAGGGCCCACTCCGGCCCTGACCTGTTGACCCTAATTTGGGCGACTGTTGGTCAAAGGGGAGGAGGAAGGCGTGTCCGTAGGCAGAGAGAAGGGAGGAAAAGCAAGGGACGAGGGACTTTGAATGTTGAGACGATGACAGGAACAGATAGAGATGGTTGACGTGATGCAGAGGAGGAAGATGGATGTCCTGATGCTCAGGAGACCAGGTGGAAATGTGGCAAAGATAGAAGCTGAGGAGCAGATTTCAAGCTGTTTTATCATGCTGCAGATAGAGAGATGAATGGAGGAGGAGTTATCTAGAAGGAGGAGTAGGTGTTCTGGAGGTGAAGGAGTGATGACAGTCGTGTGTGTGTCTGTAACAAGATGGCTCCTGATACACAGCAGTGGAAGTTACAAGTGGCAGAGAGATCATGTGTAGCTGGTAACGTCCAAGACAGCTGAGCACCAAAAAGTGCAAGGGCAACACTTTAAATGCCGTACGGCTGAGATTAGTGTGAGTGTGAGTGTTGGCATTAGTTAAAAGACACCAAGACCCAGCAGCAGACCAGACCAGACCAGACCAGACCTGGTGCTGGAGGCCCTCTGCTGGTGGCTGATGGTGCTGCAGTGGGAGCTGAAGAGGTTGTGGCGTTATGTGAGAGTTATCGTCCAGCTTGTTTCTCTGCTGGTTTCAGCTTGCAGGCCTGACAAGAGGCTGGCTACGAGGCCTCAAAACTAGCTGCAAAATAAATAAATAAATAAATAATAATAATAATAATAATTAAATTACAAAGCTTGCTGGGGTTTTGAACCATTTGTTGATTTCTTTGTGACCCAACAACCGTAAAACATGCAGGACCCTCCATATCTGGGTCTCACAGGTAAAAAAAAGTTTGCTTTTCATTTTTCTCGTCAACTTCTTTTCGCAATTTTTAAAATTTCAGTCCTGAAACGTATTCGAGAACATTTGTCTGGGGGGCAGTTATTGTTACTTCAAACACATTATGTCAGCATGGCAGGTGCGTAAACTCTCTCTTGCATTGTACAAGAATTTATTTTGAACCATCAAAACACTGTTTCGCAAACATTATTTCTCAACACAAAATTACAAATAACTGTCTCAGATCTTTCAACATCTATGATAGGTCATACCGAAAATGTGCAGAAAGTATGGGGAAGTCTCTGTGCAAGAGGTTCAACAAGCCACCGCTAGATGTACACCAGCATCGAACCCTCAGGTGATGCTGCAGGAGAAACCGTGCACGTATACAGCCGTGTAGAGGTTTGGACAGATTAGTGATAAAAACCCTCCCTTGGTTTTCTGTGCATTAAAGGAAATGTGAGCTCAAAAGGGGAGGAGTTTTTGGGTGTTTCTTTTCCATTTTTTATCTTAACAGGCTGGCTCACAGCATTTCTTCGCTGTGAGAGAACACGCACATCCTGTGACGTTTCTGCAATTTTTTCTTGATTTTCTTAAATATTATATATTTCTGAAAAATCTGCAAATACCTAAAAATATATATGGATTCACTCCATTCTGAGGAAAAAAATATGCAATCATGAAAAACAGACAAAGAAAAAACAATCAAAACACATCACTAGTATTTAGTTGCACCACCTCTGGCTTTTATGACAGCTTGCAGTCTCTGATTCATGAACTTGATGAGTGACAGTATTCTTCATCAATCTGGTGCCAACTCTCTTTGATTGCAGTTCCATATTTATTTCCCTGCACTTGCTCTATAAAAGTAACATTTACTGACCACCACAATGTTTTTTATTCATTTCTTTTAGTGTTTTTGATTGCCGAGGAGTTGCACTTTTGAAAAACTTCATTATTGTTTCATGCTTTTTATCTGAGTTTGTTCTATAGAATGAAATATCTGAGTGAGTGCTCGTCCAAGGCTGGTGATTCCAGACTTTTTATTAGGGGTTGTAATAGTGTTTCCTGTCTTAGTGTGCAGAGTAGTGACTCTGACTGAATAATCTTTATTCAGTTCTGACATGATGATGTTGCTACATGAAACTGGGAGACAGGCTTTGCTCATGTCGGTATCAAAGCTAAAATATTTCTTTACCAGGTGTACGTTTGTGGTGGATTCACTACGGAGCCTCTGTCCTCTGCTGAGAGCTACAACCCTGAAACCAACCAGTGGACGCTGCTCCCACCCATGGAAACCCCACGGACTGTACCAGGGGTCATCGGTTACAACGGACAGATCTATGTGGTGAGGAGAGGAAAACACTGAAGACAGTCATCAATACACTCACCTTTACCATCCCATCTGTATGAGATTCAGGCCCTCTGGGATACTCTGTTAGCAGCTCATGTTACTGCTGTTTTATTAGTTAACTTAGTAAACTACGACATGTTTCACCAGTTCAGCTTTTCGTTAGTTCAGAATTTCAGTTTCCTGATTACTGCTAAAAATGCATGTGAACTGCGGATCGTTATATTCCTTTCTCTCTTTCTGTCAGGTTGGTGGCTTCAAAGGTGTCAGCCAGATGTCCAGCGTTTCTGTCTGTGACCCCTTATCAAGACACTGGGACACGGCGGCTCCCATGTTAACCCCCCACAGCAACTTTGGCATCAAGGTGCTTGAGGACCAGCCATATGTGGTGGGTGACGAGACGTTGTGCTGCAAAGTGGAGCAATATGATGCAGCAGCCAACAGGTGGAGCGCCGTCCAGGACCTGGAGACGCCTCATACCATTGTCAGCTGCTGTGTGGTGGAGCCCTTACATTGCTTCTCTCTTAAATTAATACATGAATCAGAAAGCTGTTGTAGCTGTAGAGGTGGACAGTCAATGCTGTTTTAGATGTTTCTGCTGCCTAAACAACAACAATCTGAGTTGCTGCCAGTTTGATTTTAGTTTAAGAAGCTTTATTGGCAGGACCATAAATGTGCAGTGTTGCCAAAACCTAACAGGATGTAAACAAACTATGAGTGATGAACATGTTAGTGAGAAATCCTCAAAAGCCTGAACAGAAGGAACTGGACTTCTACTCAGGTCTTGGAGGATTACCGTGACCTAGATAGCAGAGACTCTTCATCAGCATGTTAGTCAGGACACACTAGTCTTCATTTACCGTCTCCTTAAGTCTTCACTTTACTTTGTGCTTGTGTGCTCCAATGATGGTGGACACACTTTTGTTTTATTAGTGATACACTAATAGTACAAACTGTCCAGGAGGAAACAGGAAACACATTCAGAAAAAAAAAAAAACATGCCTAAATTAAACGCTTTAGAAATGTGAAGCAGAAAGATGACAGCATGTTAGAAAGACAACAGACATCACTTCAGTTCAATCTAGTTTTCAGAATTCTTCATCTCACTTTATTGCATTAGAACATACATTTTTCATATATATCTATATATATATATTTATATATATTTTATAAATGTGAATTTGTACACTACAATCTTTTATTGTAACATGTTAGAAAATACTTTTAACGCTCAAAAAACAGCACTAAAAACAGTTACCAAACAATGATTATTACATTTCCTCGTTTTGTTTTGGCCACCATGAATGTGTATGGGGGGGGGGGTAACTGTCAATCAAGAGGAGAGGAGAGGACTGCAGTCTGAGACACAGCTGAACCGTGTTTAGCTATTTTATCACCAATGTGATGAACATGAAGACAGGATGGGGTCTGTCACCACCGGTGGAGAAGACGAGGGGATGACAGGACAGAAGCACAGATGATGGCGACCATGAAGGAAAAATCCAGGTGGGAGGTGTGAGTCACACGTAACCATGGACACCACAAACACAGAAAAGGACCTGACTTCGGGGCAGTTCTCAAAAGCGGTGCGGGTCAAACATTCAAAGCGATGCTGCGTTTCTGTTTGACACGACACTTTCCGGTATCGATAACACGTCATGACTTTGAAAACCTGGCAGCACAGTTTAGCTTCACAAAACTGCATCTGAACCCAAAAAAACCTACAACACTTCTGGAACAGACAACACCAAAGTGAAGCTGTCTGGCCATAATACAGCGACACATTAACCACAGGGATCAGAAAACAGATCAGCATATACATCCCTCAAACCAACTGTCAAGCACAGTGGTGGAGGGATGATGATCTGGCCGTGGGACAGATGTCTTCACATCTGTCTAAAACCGGGCCAAACAAAAGAACCTCTGCATCTCAGTTTTTGTTCAGTTAACAAAGACGCAGTTTGACATGTCATTATTGTTGTTCATCACACCAACATTTAGACCTTCAAAAGATCAGAGGAGTTTAGTCACTTTGTCATGACATGGAAAGTTGTTGAACTGAATGATGGCATACTTACTTTTTATATATTTGATAAAATACAACTATTAAAAGTAGCCTCTAGAAACTCATCTAAAACACAAAGGACTGGATCAACAGTCAACAGCTGATTTATGAAGCCAATACGTGACAGAGGAATTCCAGTTAATGGTGACTCATCTATCCAGTGCTATGTTTTAACTATCTGAGGCCAGTTCAACAGGACACTCTTCACTCACATCATCCAGACCACCTCACACTGGAAATGCATCTTATTCAGCTCTAACTGTTACCTGATACCACTTTTTTATGTCAAGCATCACAAACAAGAACAAAACCCTTCAGCTTGTAGAAAAACTGAGCTCCTCTCTCCCCACACAGTTGTAGCTGGCAAGTAGACCATTTGATCAGGCCCAAAACATCCAGATGCACCAGCTGCTCAAAGGTTCTGGTCCAGTTGGAGTCTTAAAACATGACAGGCCACCACGAGGTCACCGTTTTGTGTCTTAAAAATGCATTTAAGATATGTTAAAGGTCATGCTGTGCATGGATGGTTAGGATGATCCCTGGAAGCCTCCTGGCGAGGTGTTTCAGGCATGTCCAACTGAGAGAAGACCACAGGGCAGACCCAGGACATGCTGGAGAGATTATATCTCTGGGCTGGCCTGGGAACGCCTGGATGTTCTCTCAGAGGAGCTGGTGGAGGCAGCTGGAGGGAGGGAGGTCTGGACCTCTCTGCTGAAGCTGCTGCCCCTGTGACCCGACCCTGGATAAAGCAGAAGATGATGGATGGATGGATGGATGGTCATGCTGTGCAGCTTGGGATGTTTCAGGAAAAGGTTTGGAACAAGCTGGTAGTTACTAAGACACCGTCAGACAACTAAAAAACAGCTGATGCAACTGTTGTGTGTGCATGTCTATTAACATGATCGACTGTGCTGCACTCGACTCTACTGCCTTGCCTGTGTTGTGATGTGTGTGCGACCCAGAGATGATTGATTAAGCCTATTCATTCGTTCAGCTTGTTTATTACCTCTGCTAAGGAGGTTGTTTCTGCCGGCATTTATCTGTCTGTCTGTGTTCAAGGTAACTCAAAATGTTATGAATGGATTTTGATGAAATTTTCAGGAGTTGTCAGAAATGTGAAAAGAAAGAACTGATTTCATTTTGGTTGCGATCCGAAAGAAATCCTGGATTCTGGATCACTTTCATATTTGATAATATTGCGGTCAATGGGGCCGAAAATTTTGTTTCTCAATCTCGCCGTTAATTATTGCCCACAACTCATGAAATTTGACTCAGGGATTGACAATGGGAACCTCTATCAAATTTCAAAGGATGATCCGGATCTGATCCAGAAGGTGGATTTTATAGCAATCTGTAAAATCACTATACGGGGGAACTGTTGCGCTTGGCGGAGGTCTGCGCTCTCCCAGTGATTTTCTAGTAATTTAAATATTATTATTCAACTAGAGGACTGACGCTGTTACACCAGAACCAAAAAAAAAGCTAGCTAGTGCTTTTACACAGTTTACTGTCTGGATTTTTGCCGGAGGTCTGCGCTCTCCGAGTGCTTTTCTAGTTCATGTTGTTGTTGCTGCTCTCACTAGTTTCAGTAAAGTGAAGTCGCTGTGTGAAACGGTTTTACGCCTCGTCATTCTCACAGATAATAGCAACTGAATCCAGCTGCTGAGTTCAACAAGCCAATAGAAGCAGTTTAAAAACAGTCAAGGCAAAATCAGCTGCATCACTAAAGACACAGGAAGCAAACGGAAATGAGAGCAGCATGAAAACACGAGGCACACGGCGACATTAGTGATCATCTACCAGCAACACGCACACACACACACACACACACACATCTGGCTAAGAGTTAAAAACTAGTGGAAACAGGCACAACAGCTGGAACTGCAGGGACGAAGGTGCAGTGGAAAGGAAACCGTCTCCACTCATCCATCTCCAAATATGTTTGGAGATGGATGAGTGGACACCAAGAAGGAGAAAGAGGCAAGGTGAGGAGGTGATGGAGGGGAACATCTACGTCCAGTTTGGGGTAAAGAGAGGGACCGTGCAACGTCACGGAGCACTCATCCTCTGTGATGCACCCCCCCCGCTCCTGTCAAACAGCCAATCATTTTAAATCCTTCAATCACAGATCAATTTTGTTTTCTAGCCATTCTTTTCAAGGATTTGAAACTCACGTGCACACAAACACAAAACCCTGTGACCTTAGAGGCACACGCACACACGCTCTCCCACGCAAGGACACGACAGGTGGACCAGCAGAGGAAGAAGAGGTTAATGCACAAGGTGATGATAGCAGATAGCAGTGTTACAGCGACTCAATATAACTAGACTGGAACAAAAATCTAAATCAACTATTACAGTTTGAAAAATGAAGTTTAGTTGTCAAATCAGATCTTTGAGCGTCTGACTCCACGACACTGGAGAGAAAAGGATATTTAAGAATATATCGTTCTCAAATGACATATCAGTTGTTAGAAAATCTATTTGTAATCTAGATCCGTTTAAAATTAGCTGTTTATTCAGAAAAACAGACCTACAAATTACTGTTTTTCCTGATTGAATGTGGTTCAAAAATGTTGGGTTTTTGGGGTTTTGAAGTGTTGGGGGGGGGGGGGGGGGGGTTGTGGGAATTTTATTTAAATATAATATTGAAAACATTATTTGTAATTTTTCTTAAACAAAATAAGAGAGATAACTTCAAACAAAAAATTTCACAAATTAAAATGATTATTCGGTAAAAGCAGAAAGCCCAGTGAGGCATGGGGGGAAAAAAAAAATCTTTTGATCCATTTTCTACATCTGGTTCAACTTGGCTGTTTTCTCTCGTCTTTATGATTTCACAACAGATTTGTTTTCCTCTAAAAATGGATCTTTGCAGGAGTTTTTTTTTTCTGTTCTGTCTTTGATAATAATACTTTCTTTTGGGAAAAAAGTAAACATTTTCACTTTTAAAAACATTTTCATTTTCACTCCAGAATAAATCATTTCTTGATTCGTGTTTTTCCACTAATCTTCCACCGTCTCCCACTACATATCTGTCAACTGTGTGTCCTGTTTGTTTCTTTCAGATAAATATACAAAAACACAATTAAGAAATATGTAAGGTTTAGTCAATAGATTTTTATTATTTTTTATTATTTTCATAAACGTCATTAGTGCAGAGGTCTTTTTATTGCATTAAAATGGGTGATACATTTTGTGCCCTCTTTTGTGCACATTCTGCCCTCTGCTGGTTGAAATTAATATTACAAACAAAATAATTCCTGTCAGGGTTTTTTTTGTGCTCTCTCAATTTCTTTCTCTTCCTCTCTCTCTTCTTTAAATCCATCCTCAAGTCACAAATCCAACAGGAAAACAATCTAGATCAGACCCAGGAAATGGATCAGCAGAAATGTTACCTGTCCCCCTCACAAGACTTCTGCAGCCTCAGGTCTATGTGTCCTCATTTCTTCCTCATTTCAGGTAAAAATAAAACAGAAACGTGTCATCAAAAAATACTAATATTTAAGACATGTCATGTTTCCTCCCCTCCCCCCTGCATTTGTCCATCAGTGAGCAGTAATGTGCTGTTCAGATGGTTGGTTCCTAAGGCAGTGTCTCAGTACAGTCCATCGATAGACAACAGCAGTCCAGAATCACAGACCTGCCCAGAACCCCACATCCACCTCAGGTGGCACACTGGGTATCTGAAAGACAGCTTTCTTTTTGACTCTTTTTTGGTTTTCCCTTTCCAAAACTTTCCTGTCAGCAACACTAAGTTGCTATTTAATCCCATTGACATGTTGCTGAACGCTGAAATAAAAAATTAAAATTATTATAATAAAGTGGAAAAAAAGATTCAGGAGATGGCTTAAAGGTTTTAAACATCTCTCTCTGTGGTGCCCTGGTAGAGCAGTGGGCTAAGGCACATGCCAACCTCTTTCAGTGTCAGTGCTTTGAAACTGGCTCATCACCATTCTCACCAGTTCGTTTGCTTCTCATCACACTCCACTGAGGAAAACCGATTTAATGCCATGATGACAATTTAAAAATAGAAGCATTAATTCTCCCACACATATTTTATAACCAGAACAGTTTCCTTGAAATCAACTATGAATCAAACGTGAGATCACAAGTGCACAACTTCAATGATTTCTGTGGTCGCCTCAGTGTTTCTGGTCGTTATATCTGTCTGGTCTGAACACAACAGCTGCAGATGAAGGTCAGATGTAATCCCAGAATACTAAAAGAGGGAAATCTTCCCTTTTCAGACATGAAGGAATATTTTACTGTTTTACATCGCCAGAACAAATTTAACATCATGGCAATTTGAAACAGGAACTAGTTTCCATAATAATTAGGGCTGTCAAAGTTAACGCGCTAATAACGTGTTAATAACTTAATAACGCGTTAATATTGCGTTAACGCAAATTCTGTTTAGCGCCACTATTTTTTTAAAGCAAGATTTACGCACACACGTTTCTGTAAATGTGACCCTCAGCCAATAAGTGTATTTACAGTCGATGTGTGGGACAGACATGGCGACAGAAAAGGGTCTGATGAATGGCAAGTTTAGCTTTAAGGTGCTGCCAGATGGGTCTGTTGACCAGAAAAGGTTATTTGTATTTACTGTCGCTGTGAACTGAGTTTCCACCGCAGGACGGCAAAGTTAGTTTCACATTCGACATTCGCTTGTTTTTTTTTCTCCTTAAACTTTAATAGCGTCACGAAAATGGCACCGATTTCATCCAGGTTGGTATCATTTTGTAGATATAAGTATACCAGACATTTCACCAGTGTCATCAACCCTCCAAGGTCAGTGAGTGTGGCTAAAACTCTCAGGAACAGCTGAATGTCCTTCTGAGTACCTGCTGCTGCCGTGGAGTTTAGGGACCGTCAGCAAATTACTGCGGTCAAGCAGCAGCTCTGACAAAATACACTAAGAAGCTGATGAATTAAACCCCCAAAAAGTACGGCAGCATTGGTGGACTTCTGGTTTTCAAACTAAAGGCTTAAGAAAAATAAAGCAGATCCCCGTGACCCTGTATAGGACAAAACGGTATAGATGATGGATGGATAAACAGAACATTAAAAAAATTATTTGTGCGATTAATCATGAGTTAACTATGAAAATCTTTCGATTAATCGGGATTAAAAAATTTAATCGACAGACAGCCCTAATAATAATACATATTAAAGTCTTGTTGGCTGTGTTATATCACTGAATTACTAATGTATTACTGAAGACTGTTGGGCTTCAGACAAGATTTACTTTGCTAAAAACATCTTCCTAATAAAACAATAGAATCAACACTAGTTTGACTAATAATAAAAAGAAAAAGACCATAATCTCAGCTCATGGCATCATTTGTTGTCTTTTTTTTCACCACAGTCAAGTGTGAACTGAACTAAACACATCTAGGAGGAAGAAAGAAAGAAAACATTTACAAGCTTGCAGCTCGATGTGGGAAACTTCTAAAACTCCTGGAGGCCTGCCCTGAATTCACTGGCACAGCTTTCAGATCTGGGGTTCTGGGCCGGTGGCAGCCCGTCTTAACGTGGGTTGGTTTTGGCACTGAGGTAGCCGATAGGCCAGGGGCATCTCAGACAACTTAGGTTGTTCATTTTTCTCGTTGTGTTATGATGAAACAAGTTCAACTACACGGTGACGAATATTAGACACTTTCTAACAAGTGACGACTGAAACCACTGATGCTTTCAAGAGTGCCAGAACCAGTCCAGATATCTCTGCTTTGAGTGATATTGAAGTGCATGTGGTCTGTAGTACAGTAGCAACACAATGGTCCAACAGACAGATCAGATCAACGATATCATACAGATGATCCAATACAGTTATAGTACAACATCTACACATTAACTATACATTGTGCGCTTTTTTTTTTTCTTTATGTTTTTAAGGGGTTAGACTTGGTCACCATTACATCACTGCTGTAAGACTGGGAGAGGGTCTAAATAGTGATGGGCAGAGCCATAGATAAACAGAGTTTGATCACTGTAGACGGAAGCATTAATGTTAGTGTTGTGGTCCTGCCGCTGGGGACAGGTGAGGAGGACGGTCACAAGAGTGCAACGCTGTCAGATATCAACAGAGACGTTGAGGGAAGTAGTAGTAATCAATCAGAGCTTTAATTTCTGCAGATGTTTTATTTTTTAATGCTACATTAGGTCTTTGATTTTGTGATGTGTATTGCACCGTGCGGCGGTACAAAACACCAGTTGGGTGTGGTTGCAGCGGCAGCAGCACACTTCCAACTCCAGTCCTGCAGAGGTGAAACTTGAGAAGATTGGCCTGAATGTGTGGCATTTCATGCCTTGTGCTTGTGGAATCAACTTCAGTATAAGTGCACTGAAATGGAGGATTAGAGCTTTTTAAAAAAAGTAGCATTATTTGAAAAGACACATAGTCCAACCAGACCAAACTTCAGGTCTATCCGTGGCTCTGGTTCCAAAACAGGGTCAGGGAAGAGGAGTCTGGGAGTTACAGGGTGAGGGTTTGGTTTCAGGGGTCAGGACACTGAGGACTTACAGGGCTAAAAGACTAAGAATAAAAGGATAAAAGGGTTACAATACTCAGATGTTTAAGGAATCTGGATGGTGAGGTGCTGAAGTTACATGATGGCAGTCAAAATTTACAGTGATGATTTGCCGAGATGCAGGATTTGCTGAGATTTATGGGTGAAGATGACGAGGTTAGTATGAGTCTAATGGGCTGGAGATGTTAGGATATGACTGTGACCTCGGCTACTATAGCAGGGTCTTCTATGTCTGCTTTACTTTGAACCATCCTCAGCTCCAGCTGGGAGGGACTGGGCCTCCGACCAGGACCGGCCAACTCTGAGGGAGGGGTGGACAAAAATAAAAGCAAACTGTTATGAAACCTTTTATAAGGATAACCGATAACTTTCAGCTCCTAAAGGCCGATACCGATAACCGATAACACACACATATACCTAAGATCATTACATCAATACTATGAACAAAACCAAAAACAGTTTTGACTCTTTAAATGAACAGATATTGATTTTTTTCTAATGAAAAACTATTGGCAAGCCTCTCAGTCATTTTCGTAAAGCTATCAAACAAACTTATTTGATATCTCACATTAATTTAAATAAGGTTCATTACTGACTGATATAAAAAAATAAAGGCTCCTTGAACTGATGGAAATACATGCATCAGAATTACAAACTGAAAAAATGCATTCCTCAATGATAATAAAAAATAATGCACAGTATATTGTACTGACACAAGTTAGACTTGTCTGTGTAAATAAACTGGAAAAGTGCACTCCATAGTAACAAAAAAAAATTTACGTTTAAAGGGTTGTATTTAAATGAATGCCTTTTAATTAAAGTAAATGAGGTTCAATAGTTTTGGTTTTTTTTTTCTTATCTCACAGAAGCTTTAGATGAGAGAGATGATGGCGAGGAGCGGAGAGGAGAGGGGAGGGGATCGGAGGGGTTGACTTGCTGCTGGCTTGCTGACGTTAGCGCGATTTCAAAACTCCATGGAAGCGATGGTTATGTTTCAGGTGGCTGATCGGGTTTGACGTATCAAAGCTTGTGCTATTTTTCACTCCTTCACTTGGAGCATTTGTCACAAATAACCAGCGAACCATCTTCTTCTGAAACTTTAATGAAGTTCCATAAAATAGCCGCCATGTTTGTTTGTTTTTATCAGCGCACTGAACTGCAGGCTGCATTCAAGGTGTAACGTAAATTCCTCTGTTCCTCCAAGTTGTTTTCTGGCATGAGGGGGTATTCTTGATTTTCTTTACTGAGAAATCGTTTTTCTGATTATGCCGATGTCACTTGAGCATAACATTCACTGCTGGTCATTCAAGGC
This sequence comes from Hirundichthys speculiger, assembly GCA_018398805.1. NCBI lineage: Eukaryota > Metazoa > Chordata > Actinopteri > Beloniformes > Exocoetidae > Hirundichthys > Hirundichthys speculiger. The sequence continues at coordinate 209,394 of JAGFBZ010000257.1, forward strand.
TCAGAGGGAGCGAGGCACTGCCGTGTTGACAAATATCTATCTATCTATCTATCTATCTATCTATCTATCTATCTATCTATATCTAGATATATATATATATCTATAGATATATAGAGAGATATAGAGATCGAGCGAGATCGATCTATCTATCGATCTAGAGAGAGAGCTATATATCTATATCGATATCTAGATCTATAGATCTATATCTATATATATATATATATATATATATATATATATATATATATATATATATATATATATATATATATATATATATATATATATATATATATATATATATACACATACATATACAGTCATGGAAAAAATTATTATTAGACCACCATTTTTTCTTCACTTTCTTGTTCATTTTAATACCTGGTACCACTAAACGTCATCATGTGACTAAAACAGACAGAAAAGAAAACACTGAATGCATAAAAGCAGTGTTTTTGGCAGTACAACGCCATAGCTATTGATGTAAAAACTTAAGTGATTTAGGTTATAATCAAGAAAACCATGGAAAATGGTAAGATATCAGCTCTTAAATAAAACTCTTATGAGCAATCTTTGTGGTTATCGTTATATTTGGCCAAACAAATGTACCTTTAGTTGTACCAGGCATTAAAATGAACAAGAAACTGAAGAAAACAAGGGTGGTCTCATAATTTTTTCCATGACTGTATATACATATATATATATATATATATATATTATTGGGGCTATTCGTCATGATATCGGACTTATCGGGATGACGTCATAATTTCCTGTTATCAACCTGATAGTTATCGGGTCGAAAGTTATCGTGCATCCCTATCAATTACAATTAATGAAAAATTATATTACTTTTGTTTCATACATTTTTGTCCACATAGATCACCATCAAGGTTTTTTCTGCAAATATTATCAACTAAAAAGATACGATTGTAGCAATTGAAGAGAAGTTATTTTTTCTTACTGTGAGCATGAGAGATGGTCCTCTGGATGACATGGTGCATCACTGAGAAAGCCTTCTCACAGGCCATCTGAGAGAATCAGAACAGTATCAGATGATGTCGCTCTGTGGCTCGGCATGCTGTAACTCTCACTGTTGCGTGTTTCCTTGTGAGGGTGTGTGCACCTTTAGGTCGTTGGGGTAATGATGTGTCCACGCTAGCAGCATAGCAGCAAACAGATCTCCGGTTCCTACGAAGACAGCATCCACTTTGGGAACTTCTATTCGAACTCTCTGTGTTGTCCTGCTCCCATCTGGACGAACTGAGCATTAGAGCAGAGAGAGAAGATAACTTTTTATCATTATCATTTGTTGACATCATATGTAAATTCCTTGATCCAGTTAGAAACATTCCCATACAATACACTGTTGCACCCACCATGACGCTGGCTGCCCAGTGACACCAGGAAGCGGTCTCCCAGTCTGGCGGGAAGATCAGAGGAGGTAATGACCACTGTATCTGGGCCCATGGCGTGAAGAAGGTCCATTACCTACAGAGACAGAAAGAGACACACAGAGAGGACGAGTCTGATGGAGTGATTTACTCCACAACCAAAGAAATAATGCGTGAGGAATTTCTGTTACCTCCACAGCGTCTTTCTCCGTGGTGATGTTTTTCCCTGTCAATAATCTAAAACACAAGCACACACAAAACTGGTAATGAGCACTTTTTACTGAATCATCAGGAATTTTTGATCTAACCACTTGCAACTTGTTTCACCGCTGTCCCAAAATTTCTGTATCATTCTGCTGGTAACTAATAAATGATCAATATACGTAGTATGACCATCATTTCGATGAAGCATATCTTTATTTGTGTGTGCACACATTTCATAAATGCTATGTGACACCTCTGCTGGTAAAACCATAACTGTATAGAGTCCACTGAAATCCAACAAGCATATTTATCTCAACACGCAGAATTGGTTTGAAAGTTTCTACGTGCTCGTATCCCTCTGACCCCCTCCTTGCGCTCGAAACACCTGAGATGCGCTCACTGGTAGAGGGTAGATGTCATCATACGTGTTCCTCTGGCTCAATGCTTATCCAATGATCCGTTCTGCAGTATTTTAAAAAGCACCGCTCCCAGCGGCTATGCGTCATGGCGCAGCTGTGCGTCTTTGCGCAGGAGATATGTTCAAGATAACTCAAAAAGTTATGGATGGATTTTGATGACATTTTCAGGAGTTGTCAGAAATCTGAAAAGGAAGAACTGATTTTATTTTGGGTGTGATCCGGAAGAAATCCTGGATTCTGGATCACTTTAAAATTTTCGATAACATTGCGCTGTTTAGTTGTTTCTTGAACCCTAAAGCAACCACAATGGAGACAGGAAGGGAATTCTGGAATTTTAAGAGTTTAATTCTCTTAGATGTAAAAAAAAAAAAGAGGATTTGAGGGTTGGCAGCCAAACCAACAATCCAGGGGATGACGAAGGCAAGGAGGTGGCACTGCGAATGGCTGGATCAGGCGTTTCTATGGGAAGATCTGGAGACGAGTCTGGTTGAATGATGACTGAATAGGTACAGGTGTACAGTGCCACGCCTGGGCTGCTCATCAGATGGGAAAGTGAAACATAGGTGGATCTGAGTGTCTATGTAGAGGATTGAAGGTGGTGCAGTGGGTTGTGCGCAGGAGCCCCAGAGGTGGAAGGTTGCGGGTTCACAACCCGGCTTGAGACCATAACATTGCGCTCAATAGGGCCGGAAATTTTGTTTCTCAACATCTCTGTTAATTATTGCCCACAGCTCATTAAATTTCACTCAGGTATTGACACTGAAAACCTCTATAAAATTTCAGAGGCTGATCCGGATCTGATCCAGAAGGCTAAATCGCTGTATGGGAGAACTGTTGGGCTTGGCGGAGGTCTGCGCTCTCTGAGTGCTTTTCTAGTTGAGAAATGCTTTCCTGTAAGTTCACTGGCTCTATTTTTTTCTGAGCAGTTTGTTGGAACTTCTTGGAGTACAAAAGAAATGATTAAATCACTTGCTCCACATTAGTTATAGCAAGTTATGTATATATCAGTGCAGAGGAGGAGGAGGAAAGAAGAGGAGGAAGCTCTACAACAGAGTCCCAGACGAGCTGCCCATGAGAGCTGCTCCGATCTGGGTGAAAAGACGCTCCATAGCAGTTTGCAGGTACCGCAACCTGCTCTTAAAGGCAATGGCTACTGACGTACTGATTGGTTAAACAGGTGGAACGCCCTAACCACTCCCATGCATAATGTGTGCATAATATAGTGGTTGGTGCTTGTAAGATCGTGGGTTTCGGGAGGTGAAAGATTGCGTTCTTTGTGGGGGAACGCCCCTTCTGCTACCTGCTATCTTTTAATAGCAGGTTTAGGAGGTTTGGCGCAAGATAGGGCCCATAATCTCTCCAGCAGGTCCTGGGTCTTCCCCGTGGTCTTCTCCCAGTTGGACATGTCTGAAACACCTCTCCAGGGAGGCGTCCGGGGGGCATCCTAACCAGATGCCTGAACCACTGCAACTGGCTCCTCTCGATGTGAAGGAGCAGCAGCTCTACCTTGAGTCTCTCCTGAATGATTGAACTTCTCACCCTATCTCTAAGGGAGAGTCCAGCCACCCTGGAGAAAACTCATTTCTGCCGCTTGTATCCGTGATCTCATTCTTTCAGTCACTACCCACAGTTCATGACCATAGGTGAGGGTTGGAACAAAGATCTACCAGTAAACAGAGTCTTGCCTTTTGGCTCAGCTCTCTCTTCACCACAACGGACCGGTACAGAGTCACCACCACAGCAGACGCTGTATGAATCCATCTGTCAGTCTCCCGTTCCTTTCTCCCATCACTTGTGAACAAGACCCCGAGATACTTAAACTCCTCCACTTGAGGCAGAACCTCACTCCCGACCCGGAGGAGGCATTCTACCCTTTTCAGACTGACAACTATGGTCTCAGATCTGTAGGTGCTGATTCTCATCCCTGCTGCTTCACCCTCAGCTGCGAACCGCTCCAACGAGAGCTGAAGATCCCCACTCGATGGTACCAACAGACCACATCATCTGCAAAAAGCAGACAAAATCCTGACACCACCAAACTGGAACCCCTCTGCTCCTTGGCTGCTCCTAGAAATTCTGTCCATAAATGTTATGAACAGAATCGGAGCAGAATCTAGAGCTGGTCTAGAGCTGGTCCAGTGTTCCAGGACCAGGACAGAACCCACATTGTTCCTCCTGAATCTGGGATTCGACAATCGACCAGACTCTCTTCTCCTGCATAGACCTGACCAGGGAGGCTGAGGAGTCTCCTCTAACTGGAACACACCCTCCGGTCCCCAGAGTTTTGATCTTGTAATTTCAGTTTGCTTTTCTTCATCTTTGTTATCGGCTTCTTCTTCTTTTATTAATTGCCGGTTAGTAAACAGTGAAAGTGGTGCAATACTGCCACCAAGTGCTGCAGAGTGGTAGTTTACTAAGTCAGTGGATCCACTTGAGTGGAGACACAATAGTCTGAAAAATCATTGAGGTTGGCCCCGTTACAGTTCCATCCTTATCGTTTAACCCCTAATGCAAACCCGCAGTGATGGAAATGAGCCTGTTCTTAAAGAAGATCACTCAGCCTGGAGAATTTAAAAAAAAAAAAAAAACTAAAAGGGAAGTTACAGCATATTTTTAGAGTATTAGATAACAACATGAGAGACTGTTATGTAAAGATGGTTTATGCTCATATTCTGCTGCTCACACAGGAACACTGTGATGTGTTGATCATTTTAAAGCGCCTCGTGTCCAACCTAAAATAACTAAAACAATATTTGCAAATGACAAAAAGTAATTCCAAGTGAAAGACTCACTCAGCCTCAAACTGGTTGGGAGTTATGATGTCAGCAACAGGAACCACCTTGTTCTTGTAGACTGGATAAAGATTCTCAGGAACGTACTGTAGAAACAGACACCACACAAGTCACAATTACATCTCCTCCAGGATCTTTGTCTTCATGCTCTCAAGTTCTGAACACTAAATGTAAGAAAATTATCTTAATCCCTTAAATCTTACAGCTCTGCGTACACACACACACGCAGAGTGAGTCACTGTGCGTGAAATTTTGTCGGATCACAATAATCCATCTGCCTTAGAAAGGCTGGCATCACACCCCCAAACAGCAACATAACAAACCACACACATATATATACAGAGTTTAGAGATAAGAACACTAAACTGCCTCCCACATAGGGCTGAACGATTAATTGCATTTGCGATAATCTCGCGATATTATAAAACGAGATTTTCTAACCGCAAAGGCCGCGATATTACTTGTCACGTGATCTGGCGACGTCACGTGACTTGCGAGTGAGCCCAGCTGAGCTGAGCAGAGCAGATAGGGCAAGCAGTGTTGCCAACTTAGCGACTTTCCAGACCCCCCTACCGACTTAATTTGTAAAAGGCGACTAGCGACAAATCTAGCGACTTTTTCTGGTGATTTAGAGACTCACGCGCACTCAAACCGCTAGGTTTGAAGCCATTACTTGGCTGCTGTACGTCTCGTGAACCGCGCTTCTCTCTCTCTGTCGGGCACAGTGCACAGCCACAAACAACCCGCCCGCCGCGCGAGACAACTCGAGCTCCTCTCCATCCCCCCACCCCCTTTTCCTTGCAAAAATCTGTGAGCTCCTGAGATCTATACAGAAGAATCTCTTCTGGCTAACAGTGCCATACTCATTTTGCACTTCAGTATGTTGTGTGCTGCTGTTACTGAGTAAATATAATATTTCTATTAGTGTTCAAAAAGTTTTTTTTTGAAAATGTCCAATTGGTTAGAGCAGATATTTGTTCCTCTTTATTTTCCTGTGTGATGTTACTGACTGGAGATCAGTAAGCTTTATTTTTTCTATATCTGTATATTTTATTTATTTATTTATACACTGTCCTGTCAATCTCAGACAGTGTTTAAGAAGTGCAGTCCACATGTTTACATAAATGTTACACATGTTTCATGAAACGTGAAAAGTTAGATGTTGATGAGGTAAAGCCACAGATTTGTTTGCTTTATTGTTGTAATCTGCACTTTCAATAAATCTGATATTGTTTATTATGACAGTGTTTGAAAAATACATGAGAAGAGGACCTTAAAAATAATCGCATATTAAATCGCAATCGCAATTTTGAGGAAAAAAATCGCAATTAGATTATTTTCCAAAATCGTTCAGCCCTACTCCCACACACATTAAAGGCGAAGGAGTTATTGTTACAGGAACAAAAATAAATTCAGCTACAGTGGATGTGGATGCACAGTCTATAATCTTACCATTGATCCATGATCGCCGAGGACGACATACTGAAAAGACAAACACGCAGTCAGAGTCAGACACACATTACATAAACACCGCAGTGATGGGAGGCATGAAACTGGATTTGGAGATCTGTCAGTTAGGACGAAGGCTGCGGCCGACGGAAATGCCTCGATTATTAATTTATAAAAGTTTGAAAAGAGAAGAAGTAAGGACCAGTTGTAGAGGCTGTAATGTTCATTGAACCTCAGTGTTGAGAGAGAGAGAAATCATTTGATGCTCCATTCTAGTGAAGATACAAAAATATTTGTCCAGAGGGGGGCGCTAGACTGCAGCATATTGAACACACCTCCTATAATATACACACTGAAGACTGAAAGTAATTCCCCGTGTTCTTTTATCTGGTGCCTATTGACAAGACTAAAAGCAAAGGTCAATCAAAGAGTTTAATACAATCATAATTACAAAGAATGAATATGCCATGCAGAATATTTCAATCGGCCGATGGCACACTTGTCTACAACACCACCGAGATGCTGCCATGGACAAATGCACCCCGAATGTAAAGTCTCTCTGGTTTTTAAAGCTTCCAACAGGCTGAATCATTTCTCTTCTGAGTTTATTGCTCTTTGTCTCACAATCCAGATGGCCAATCGCAGGTCCAGACACATGTGGTTGTGTTTGTCCAGGAGATTGGGTGTAACTAAATTTGTTATCTATGCCGTCGCAAACTTCCTTGGAAGACAGCAGGTCAGGAAGTCAGGAGATCCCAGTCGTTAGGTCATAAAGCAGCAAAACTGAGGACTTCACCATCATAAAAACAACCAGCCTACAGGCAATAAAGTTTTAGCTTTAACAGTTTAAAGATCTACTGAGTTAATTCTAAATCCTAACAAATCAACACTAACATGCTTTAAACTCTTATGGTGCCAAACAGGCAGGAACATGTGGATCTTCAGCTGTTAAATCCTTTACTATTTATTTGTTTCTTCAGTCTAAACTGAAGACCACCAGGCAGTGTGGCTTCAGAAAGATCTCACTAAAAAACAGCGGCCGGCTGGAAATAAGATTAGAAGGAGCTACCAAGCAACATGATGCCTGAAAATGTAACATGAAATTGAAAGGACATAAAAGCTTAAATCTAGGGCTGGGCAAGTTAATGCATTATTATCACGTTAACTCATTAATTTACTAACGCCGACATTTATTTTATCGCGGGTTAACACATGTTGCTCACATGCTTTTGTTTTGAAAAGTCTGTTACTGGCTGCTGCGGAACCGGAAGACAATTGGCAGGTAAATACGGAAAAGCTAAAACAGACATGGAGAACGGTAAAAATCGGTGAACTTTACAGTTCAGGTAGCAACTCAGGTAGTAATATTAACAATTCTGACTGAAAAAAAAAAATTCTGGACAGCAACAAAACTTTGTCGTTATTCCTCCATGTTCCATCAGATCTGCTCCATGTATTCACTGTCCTGCTGTTCTCTAGCTGGTTACTGCAGTGTGGCTCTATCTAGTGGCACAGATGTGTAATGACAACAGAAAGTCCAGTCCTAGATTATGAAACAAATTCAGTTCTGTGGCCCATTTTTTAATTTCATATTATTGATCCAAGTCTACAATTGAAATATAAAAAGAACAGGCTTTTTTTTTTCTTTTTTTTTGTTAGATTAAAAAATGAAAAATGTAATAAAATGTCACTTTTTTTTTGATTGACAATTAAAAATGGAAAGAATGAATGATACACAGATTGGTAAAGTTACAGAACTTTAACATGGACATTTCCATTTTAAAGTTCTCCCAGACGGAGGATTCAACAGAAACAAGGTTATTTGTAACAACTGACAAGTTTAACTCCCCGTTAAAAGTTTCTGCTGTTACCTCAGAAATTAATGTTTTAATGTTATGATTGTGCTGAGACACAATCATTTTGTTAGATTTTGTTTGTAGACTTTTTTTTAATATAAAAACAGGATGACATTAATGTCCTGGCAGTGGCAATAAGCTTTATTTTATTTTACATTTTTTAAGATAAGATTTACATTAAATATGTGTTACTGACAAGTGCTGATGTTAAAAGTGTTTGAACAACAAATGTTATGACACTTTAGTTCATATGGCAGCAGAACATTTAAATAAAAGTGCATTTTACAGTACTTTTGAATTCATTATTTCATTTTGCGTATACAATGCGATTAATCATGATTAATCAGGGAAATAATGCGATTAATCGCGATTAAAAATTTTAATCGTTGCCTAATCCTAATTAAAACACATTTTCCTGCCTCGAGGACTGTCATCCCGTCAGTCCAGTCTAATAACTCTCTACATTCTGCTATCAACAGTTAATCAAACACCAGCACAGGAATGTTTAGTGACATGCTAGCCACGATGCCATGTGCAAAAAACCCACACAGACTTCACCCTCTGGTTGGTTGCTATTTTGAGCAGTGATAGTAGGTCTTCACTTCATCTGCTACTACTGTGTTTATGGGCCAAACTGTGACAGTCTTAAACTGAGTGAAGCTGACTGCTGAAACGTGACCCACAAGTCTCCTGGCGACAAACTAACAGACGTCCACAGAGACAATCATAGTAAGAACTGGATCTTCGAAATTCTGCTCCTACATGAAGTTAATTACCGCAAACAGCATGTTTATCCACTGGGTTGTCTCTCTGTCTCTTTTTTTTTTTTAATGATTATTTTTCTACTCATTTTCCAACTTCAAATGTACACGTCCCGTCTGTTAGCTCTCTTTAAAATCAGCTCTTTCGACTTCCAGCAACAGCTGGTTTCATCCAAAAGTGTGAAAAACTTCTTTAGCACAAAGTGACAAAAAACTCCTCCAGCAGATTGAAGAGTCACTGACCATAAACCAGGTTTGGATTGGCTCTCTTTAACTCCTGAACAATGTCCACCACCATCTCCAAGAAGGAGGTGTCTCTGGTATACCCTGAACACAGGACACACAAAGAAGAAGCACACAAACACACAGAAACAGGTATTACTGCTGGGCATTATTATATGTCATTCTTCATACCTTCTGTATTTACCTTTTATACAATAAAACTCTGTAAAGCAGCTTCAGTGAAACTGAGGCATATGTTCTGCATACAATATCAAATACGACCTCTGAACTCTATGAACTGGAGTGGACTTAGATTTGCTGAAAAGAAATTATCAAAGTGAAGCCAAGAATCAATGTTAAATTTGAGAAATGCATGCATTTTAGTGCATCTCAATATAATCCCAGATTTTGTTGAATTATCTTAAGCAGATTCTCAAGATTTCTGCTGTGAGCAAAGGACAAAGTCCTGCTACAAGTTTAAAATGTAATTTATCTGCTGGCAACAGCAATAATATTCTTTGAACACATTCTGATCTCTCAGTGATCCAAAAATCACAGTGCGCTTTAATCATGCTGAAGTTACTACGGTGGAGAACAGCATGTAACTCCATGAATGGATGGATGGATGGATGGATGGATGGATGGATGGATGGATGGATGGATGGGGGGGTGGGTGGGTGGGTGGATGTATGGATGGGTGTATGGATGGATGGATTGGGATGGATGTGGATGGATGTGTGGTGTGATGATGGATTGGTTTGGATGTTGGATGGGTGGGTGTATTGATTGGATGGCTGGATTTCTGGCTGGGCTTCTTGGGCTGTTTCGGTGTCTTCTGGGCTGGGTGGGTGGCTGGCTGTCTGCCTGGTGGCTGCTGGTGGCTGTCTGGCTTGGTGGGTTGTACTGGCTGGCTGGGGCTGGGTGGTGTCTGGCTGGCGGCTCTTGGCTTCTGGCTGTCTGGCTTGGGCTGTCTGGCTGGCTGGGCTTTGTGCTGGCTGTCTGTGGTGTCTGTCTGGGCTGGCTGCCTTGTGGCTGTCTGTCTGGCTGTGCCTGGCTGTCTGGCTGTCTGGCTGTTGGTCTGCTGGTGGCTGTCCTGGCTGGCTGGTGGCTGTATGGCTTTTCTTCTGATTGGTGTTCACTGGCTTGGTGGCTGTTCTTGGGTGGCTGTCTTTGGCTTTCTGATTGGATGACTGTGTGGGCTGGATTGGGTGGGATGGATGGATGGATGATTGGTGGTGTTGGATGGGTGGGTGTATGGTTGGCTGGTGGGTCTGGCTGCTGGCTGGTGGATGGGTGGGATGTGGATGTTGTCTGGCTGGATGCCTGTGTGGCTGGTCTGCTGCTGCCTGTTTTGGGCTGTCTGGCTGTGGCTGGGCTGGGTGGGTGTTTCTGGCTCTGGCTGGCTGGCTGGGTGGGTGTCTGGCTGGTGGTGGGTGTCTGTGGTGTGGGCTCGCTGTCTGTGGCTGTGGGTGGCGCCTGGGTGGGTGGCTGTCTGTCTGGATGGATGGCTGGGTGGACTGTCTCTCTGCTTGGCTGCCTGTGTGGATGTCTGTGCTGGGTGGCTGGATGGCTGTCTGGCTGGCTGGGTGTATGGCTGTGGATTATGGCTGTGGTGGGTGGATGTATGGCTGGCTGATGTGTGGCTGTCTGGGTGGTGGATGGCTGGGTGGAGGATGTCTCTTGGCTGGCTGGCTTTGTGGGTGGGTGGGTGGATGGTGGATGTGGAATCTGTATGGATGGCTGGATGGCTTTGGTGGGTGGTTTTCGGGATGTGGGTTTATGTGTTTGTTGTTATTTATGTATTTCTGGCTGGTGGATTTTTTTTGTATTCTTTTTTTTTATTTGGGTGGGTGGTGGGTGTCTGGCTGGGTGGATGTTCTGGCTGGCTGATTATTGTGTGTGTGGCTGGTTGTGGGTGGCTGTGGGATGGCTGAGGTGGCTGGGTGGTGTCTTTCTGGCTGGATGTCTGGGTGGGTTGGCTGGGTGGGTCTGGATTGGATGTTGGATGTGTGTGCTGATGTTGGCTGGGGTGGATGTATGGATGGATGGTGGGATGGATGTGGGTGGATGGGATGGATGGATGGATGGGGATGAATGGATGTTGGATGGGTTGGATTGTCTGATTGACTGTTGGGTGGCTGTTGGCTTGGTTGTGTATTTATGGATGGATAGTGGCTGGCTGTTGTTATTTTTGGATGGATCTTTATGGATGGATGGATGGAATGGTTGGATGGTATGGGATGGAATGATGTATGTGGATGTATGGATGGGTGGGTGTATGATGGATGATGATGGATTGGTGGTATGTATGGAGGGTGGTGTATGGATGGATGGATGGATTTATGTATGGATGTCTGGATTGGTGGCTGGATGGATGGTGGCTGGCTGGCTGGCTGGGGGGTGCTGTCCTGTCTGTGCTGCTGTATGTCTGGCTGGCTGCCTTGTGGCTGTCTGTGTTGTGCTGGGGGCTGGTGGGCTGTCTGGCTGGCTGGCTGGCTGGCTTTGGCTGTGGCTTTCTTTGGCTCGCTGCCTGTGTGGCTGTCTGGCTGGCTGGGTGGGTGATGTCTGTCTGTTCCTCTATGGGGGTGTGTGGCTGTTTGGGTCTGTGATTATGCTGGATGTTTCTGGCTTGTGGGTGTGATGATGGCTTTTTTGTGTCTTTATTTATGATGGATGTATCTTGTGGGATGTGTGGGTTAGCGGGTGGCTGGATGGAGGGTGGGTGGATGTATCTATGGGTGATGGGATTGGTGGGTGGGTGTATGGATGGATGGATGGATGGATGGTATGGGTGGGTGTCCTATGGAGGGTGGGTGGATGTTGGGTGGGTGTGTGGATGATGGGTGGATGTCTTGATGGTGATTATGGGTTATGGATGGTGTTTATGGATGATGATGGGTTTGGATGTATGTCTGGCTGGATGGGTGTATGGATTGGCTGGATGTGCCTGGTGGCTGTCTGGCTGGATGGGTGCTGTATTATGGCTGGTGGCTGTCTGTGGATGGCTGTGTGATGGGTGGCTGTCTGTGGCTGTGGATGGATGGTGGTGTCTGCTGTATGTATGGATGTGGTGGGTGGCTGGATGTATGGATGGCGGTGTATGTATGGATGGGCGGATGTATGATGGATGTATGGGGATGTTTATGTATGGATAGATGGATGGATGGGTGGATCTATGTATGGATGGATGGATGGGTGGATGTATGGATGGATGGGGGGTGGATGTATGTATGTATGGATGGGTAGATGTATGTATGGATGGATGAATGGGTGGATGTATGTATGGATGGGTGGATGTATTTATGGATTGTGTCTGGGTGGCTGTTGTATGTTGGTGGATGGATGTCTGGATGGATGGGTGGATGTATGTACGGATGGGTGCATGTATGTACGGATGGATGTGTGGATGTATGTATGGATGGGTGGATGTATTTATAGATGGATGGGGTGATTGTATTGCTGGCTGGATGGGTGTTGTTGGATGGATGTGGATGTATGTATGGTGATGGGTGGATGTATATGTATGGGTGGCATGTAATGGATGGATGGATGGATGGCTGGGTGGATGTATGTATGTATGAATGGGTGGATCTATCTATGGATGGATGAATGTGGTGAATGTGGTGATCCAAAAATCACAGTGCGCTTTAATCATGCGCACTGTAGTCCTACATCCAGAAAGAGGATGTAGGACTACATCCTACATCCTCTTTCTGTCCTCCATCTTCTCTCTGTCCTACATCCTCTCTCTGTCCTCACTCCCCTCTTTTCTTTCTCTACCCGGCTGGCCTTCGGCAGGAAGGTCCCCCCATATGAGCCAGGTCCTGCTCAAGGTTTCTTCCTCTTAAAGTGGAGTTTTTCCTTGCCACTGTTTTGGTATAAAGGTTTTTTTTTTCTCCCTACGTGGGAGTTTTTTTTACCTGCCATTATCATTGATTGGATTTAATTATATAATCTTAGTTGATGATATTGCTCGGGGGTCATGCTCTGGGTCTCTGTAAAGCGCCTAGAGACAATTGTCATTGTAACAGACGCTATATAAATAAATTGAATTGAATTGAATGAATGGATGGGTGGATGTATGTATGGATGGATGGGTGGATGTATGTATGTATGGATGGATGGATGGGTGAATGTATGTATGGATGGATGGATGGGTGGATGTCTGTGATGGATGGGATGGGTGGATTTATGGATGGATGGATGGATGGGTGGGTGGCTGTCTGTATGGGCTGGATGGGTGGCTTCTGTCTGGCTTGTTGGGTCTGTCTGGCTGGGTGGCTGGCTGGCTGGGTGGTCTGTCTGTATGCTGGCTGGCTGTGTGGCTGTCTGTCTCCTGGCTGGGTGGCTGGTCTGTCTGCTTGGTGGGTGGGTGTCTGTCTGGCTGGCTGGGTGGGTGTCTGTGCTGGCTGGCTGGGTGGGTGTCTGTCTCTGAGGCTGGCTGGTGCTGTCTGTCTGTCTGGCCTGGCTGGGTGGGTGTCTGGGATGGCTGGCTGTGGGTGGCTGTCTGGGTGGGCTGGTGTGTGTCTGGGGTCTGTCTGGCTGGGTGGCTGTCTTATGGGATGGCTGTGATTGCTGGTGTCTGTCTGTCTGCTGGGCTTGGTGTTGTATGGCTGGGTGGATGTCTGATCTGGATGTGGGTGGGCTGTGTCTGGCTGCTGGTGGCTGTCTGTTCGTCATGGCTGGCTGGGTGGCTTCTGTCTGGCTGGCTGCCTGTCTGGATGGCTGGTGGCTGGCTGTCTGCCTGGTGGCTTGGTGGGTGTCTGTCTGGCTGGCTGTTGTGGCTGTGGCTGCTGTCTGTGGATGGGTGGATGGGGTGGGTTGTGGCGTACTGTATGCATGGATGGGTGGGTTTGTATGGGTGGGTGTATTATGCTGGATGGGTGGATGTATGTCCTGGCTGTCTGCTGTATGGCTGGGGCTGCTGTGGATGGCTGTCTGTCTGTCTTTTGCTGGCTGGTGGATGGGTGGGTGTCTGTCTGTCTGCCTGGCTGGGTGCTGGTTGGCTGGTGTGGTTTTGTCTGGCTTGCTGGGTGGTGGCTGTGTCTGTCTTGCTGGGTGGCTGTGGTGTCTGTCTGTCTGTTGCTGTCTGTCTGTCTCGCTGTCTGTGTGTGTTTTGGCTCTGCGGTGTGCTGGCTGGCTGGCTGGCTGTCTGTCTGTGGCTGGCTGTCTGTTGTCTTTCTGTCCTGTTGGCTCTGTCTATCTGGGTTGGGTGGCTGTCTGTCTGTGTCATGTCTGGCTCTGGGTCTGTCTGTCTGTCTGGCTGTTGGCTGTCTGGCTGGTGGCTGTCTGTTCTGTCTGTCTTCTGGCTGCCTGGCTGGCTGTTTCTGTCTGTTTGTTTGGTCGTTTTTTTTCTTTCTGTTTTTCTGTCCCTTAGTCTGCGCTGGCTGGCTTTCTGGCTGGCTCTTTTGGGTGTCTTGTCTGTGATCTGTCTGGCTGTGGCTGTCTGTCTGTTATGTATGGCATGGCTGGCTGGCTTGGGTGGTGGCTGGGTGGCTGTCTGTCTGTCTGGATGGCTGGGTGGGTGTCTGTTTTTGTATGCTGGGTGGGGTGTATGTCTGGCTGTGGTGGATGTCTGTCCTGGCTTGGCTGGTGGCTGGATGGGTGGGTGTATGTCGGATGGGTGTATCGGAGGTGGTGGGATGTATTATGTATCTGGATGGATGGATGGATGGGTGGCTGTATGGATGGGAATGGATGGGATGGGTGGGTGGGTGTCTGTATGTATGTATGGGTATGGATGGATGGTGGGCTTGTATGGATGGATTGTGGGGTTTATGTCTGGCTGGCTGGCTGGTGGGGGGTCTGTCTGGATGATGGTTTATGTCTCTGGATGGATGGTGATGAACCTATGTTTGGATGGGTTTGTGTGTTGTTGGATGTTAGATGGGTGGATTATGGACGGGTGGATGTATGTATGATGGATGGATGGTGGGTGGATGTAATGGATGGTGTATGGGTGTATGTATGGATTCTGTTTGGGTGGATTGATGGTGTGGTGGGTGGTGTCCTGTCTGTCTGGATCTGGCTGCTGGCTGGGTGTCTCGTCTGTTCTGGCTGGCTGCTGGGTGCTGTCTGTATGGCTGGGTGGGTGGGTCTATCTGGATGGTGTTGGGTTTCTGGCTGGTGGGTGGGTGTCTGTATGGCTGGCTGGTGGCTTTTCTGGCTGGCTTGTATGTCTGGTTGGTTTGGGTGGATGGGTGGCTGATGGGTGGGTGGCTGTGTTGTCTGGGATGGATGGGTGGTCTGTATGGAGGGTGGATGTCTGTATGTCTGGCTTGATGGGTGTATGTCTGCGGCTGGATGGCTGGAGGCTGGCTGGTGGGTATGTGTATGATTGATGTTGGTGGGTGTGGGTTTATGTTTGTCTGGCTTTGTTGGGTTTCGGTCTGTCTGTTGCGGCTGTCTGTCTTCTGTCTGGCTGGTGCTGGGGCTGTCTGTCTGTCATGCGGCTGGGGGGCTGTCTGTCTGTCTAGTCTGGCTTGGTGGGTGGTGTCTTTTGTGGCTGGGTGGCTGTCTGTCTGGCGGGCTGGGTGGCTGTCTGTCTGGCTGGCTGGGTGGCTGTCTGCTATGGCTGGGTGGCTGGGTGGGTGGGTGGATGGCTGGGGTGGTGTGTCTGCTGGGCTTCTGTGGCTGGCTGGCTGGCTGGCTGGGTCTGTGTCTGTCTGGCTGGCTGGGTGGTTCTGGCTGCTGTCTGTCTGTGTTGGCTGGCTGGGTGGGTGTGTTCTGGGTGGCTGGTCTGGCGGCTGGGTGGCTGTGGCTGGCTGTCCTGGTGGGTGTCTGTCTGTCTGGCTGGCTGGTGGTGCTGTCTGTCTTCTGGCTGGCTGTCCCTGGAGTCTGGCTGCTTTTGTCTGTCTGGCTGGCTTGGCTGGCTGGGTGGCTGGGTGTCCTGGCTTTATGGATGTGGTGGATGATGGGTGGTGTCTGTCTGTCTGGATGTATGGGTGGTGTGTGTATGTATGGATGGTGGATGTGGGTGGGATGTGTGGATGGTGTGGGTGGATGTATGTATGTATGGATGGATGGATGGATGGGTGGATGTATGTATGTATGGATGGATGGGTGGGTGTATGTATGTTTGTATGGCTGGATGGGTGGGTGTATGTATGTATGGATGGGTGGATGTATGTATGGAGGGATGGGTGGATGTATGGGATGGATGGATGGGTGGATGGATGGGTGGGTGGGTGTATGTATGGATGGATGGGTCGATGTATGGGTGGGTGTGTGTATGGATGGATGGATGGATGTATGTGGATGGATGGATGGATGGATGGATGTATGTATGTATGTATGTATGGATGGATGGGTGGGTGTATGGATGGATGGATGGATGGGTGGGTGTATGTATGTTTGTATGGCTGGATGGGTGGGTGTAAGTATGTATGGATGGGTGGATGTATGTATGGAGGGATGGGTGGATGTATGTATGGATAGGTGGATGTGTGTATGTATGGATGGATGGGTGGATGTATGTATGGATGGATGGATGGATGTATGTATGTATGGATGGATGGATGGGTGGATGTATGGGTGGGTGTGTGTATGGATGGATGGGTGGATGTATGTATGTATGTATGGATTGATGGGTGGATGTATGTATGTATGGATGGATGGATGGATGGGTGGATGTATGTATGTATGTATTAGGCTTGGGCGGTATTACGGTAATACCGTATACTTCCGGTATTCAAAAATAGAAGCGGTATCAGTTTCAATACCGTCTTAAAAATGCAATGAATGATTTCTGTGGTTTAAAGTTTAGTTTCTCTCCTGTATCGCTGTGTGTTCTGACTATGAAAACAACACTTCCTGAGCTTGGTGCTTCAAAATAAAAGCTTCTAATGAAACTAATAATGTTGGACTTTTATGTTGAAGAATTTATAGGAAGTAAAACGTCCCGCATCAGACACTTTACTGTAAAGCGCGTTTCAGCGCTGCAGGAGACAGGCTGCAGGCAGCTGCAGCAGAGAAGGAACAGTTAAAACTACAGTGAAAAGCAAGAAATACACAAATACATAACAACTGTAGTTGAGCCAACTTTATATTGAAGCACTGAACTGCTGTTTCGAGGTAAACTCGCCTTTTTTTTCAGGCGTAAAGTCCCGTGGCGGGGCACATAATGGGGACGGCTGTTTTGACGGGCGGCGTCCGCCGGTGGTGTGTGTTCGCCTTAATAGTCGCGGTAATACGGTATACCCCGGTAAAATGTGAGGGAAGTTTGACGGTATCAAAATTTGGATACCGCCCAAGCCTAGTATGTATGTATGGATGGATGGATGGGTGGGTGTATGGATGGATGGATGGATGGGTGGGTGTATGTATGTATGTATGGCTGGATGGGTGGGTGTATGTATGTATGGATGGGTGGATGTATGTATGGAGGGATGGGTGGATGTATGTATGTATGGATGGATGGGTGGATGTATGTATGGATAGATGGATGGGTGGATGTATGTATGTATGGATTTATGTATGTATGGATGGATGTATGTATGTATGTATGTATGTATGGATGGATGGATGGATGGATGGGTGGGTGTATGTAGGGATGGATGGGTGGATGTGTGTATGGATGGATGGGTGGATGTATGGATGGGTGGATGTATGTATGGATGCATGTATGGGTGGGTGTATGTATGGATGGATAGTTGGATGTATCTATGGATGGATGGGTGGATGAGCCTATGTATGTATGGATGGGTGTATGTATGTATGGATGAGTGGATGTATGTATGGATGTATAGATGGGTGGATGTATGTATGTGTGTATGGATGTATGTATGAATGGATGGATGGGTGGGTGGATGTATGTATGTGTGTATGGATGTATGTATGAATGGATGGATGGGTGGATGTATGTATGTGTGTATGGATGTATGTATGAATGGATGGATGGGTGGATGTATGTGTGGATGGTGGATGTATGTATGGATGTATGGATGGATGGATGGGTGGATGTATGTGTGGATGGTGGATGTATGTATGGATGGATGGATGTATGGAGGGACAGACGGATGGATATCTACCTGTTAAAACGTAGTCATAGTGATGTACATTGTTCAGTTTGATTCCCTCATAAAGTACATGGAGCTCGTCTGCTGTCAACACCTGGCCTTTCCAGTGAGAGTAACCTGGAGAGGAGAGGAGAGGAGAGGAGAGAGAGGAGAGGAGAGGACTTGAGTTATTGGAATATAAAAGATAATCATGATGAATTAAGCACAGCACCACCAGTTTATATCACTAACACACAAATGCATCACTAGTAAAATTCAGTAGCATTAGTTATATAGTATAATGCTATTGATCTCAAATCCTGCCTAAGGTCCCATAATGCACTGGGTGCCTTTGCTTTACACTTTGTTCTCTTTACCCTCCATGTTTCTATGCTGTTATTGCTGTCATCAACTCAGTTTTTGTTATCTTTTTTCTTTTTCTTCTCCAATCAGGTCTTTGTGTTTGCTACTGGTATATTCAATGAACTTCTATGAACGTTTGTCCTGTCTGCTGGTCCAGATGCTGGCTGAGGCCCACCGGGCCACCCTCCCTGGAGTCTGGACTAGGGATGCGCGCGATTAGTCGTCTAACCGATTAAACGTCCGCCCACTTTCTAGTCGGCACCAGAAATATTAGTCGTTTAAACCAATTTGTGTTTTATTCATGTACAAGGCCGCTTAACTGTCATACAGCCGCCCGCCACTAGTCGGGGCTACAGCGCCGTCAGACAGCAGCCTCCCTCCCCTCGGAAATGCTCGAGTAGGCTGGAGTTTTAAAACGGCACGGTGGGACTGTGTCAGAAACAACTGGCATACAATCACTCGACTGGAGCAATGTGCAACCACATTCGACCTCAAGCATTTGGATGTTAATCTGCACGAGACGACGGCTGCTGATGCTAGCGATGCTAACCACACTCAGGCTGATTTGACATTGTTTACCCGGAGACGGTGTTCTCCCGTCCGGTCTGAGAGATTTTAGATGTTTGTTTAATTTTACACTCATATTGAACTGCGCATAGAGCTTAATAATTCAGCAGCAATTTATCTTTTTTAGATGTTACATTATTTGTTAACTTTAAGTGAGTTTTTTTCGGATGTGCAGGGTTTATATTCATACTGCACGGCGCAAAATGCTGCTCGTTTCGGTTGAAATGTAATTATAAATTAGATGTTTTATTAACTTGAAAGTGAATTGAAGCAATAATTTTTGTCGGATAATCTGCAAGATTCAATGTGTCAGAGGCAGTTTATTTATTTTGGTGGTTAACGTTTGACTGAGTTGCCTTCATGTTCACATTCATTCATACTGCACAGGTGCAAAGTGTCTCGTACTTCAGCGGCATTTAAAATCAGACATGGTTGTTGAACATTGTGATTAGAGGCTTAAAGAACTCTTGTTACACACAATATTTTTTGGGACAATGTTTCAAATTCTGTTTCGATGTTTCAATAAATTGTGCTAAATTTTCACTGTTTTCTGAGTGTTTTCCTTTTTTTAGACTAGTCGACTAGTCTTAATTAAAATTTTCGTTTAGTCGACAGGGAAATTAGTCGCCAGGAACATCTCTAGTCTGGACCAGGTGGAGGTTTCTTCCTCTCTGCTGCCGTCTCCTGCCCTGGACACCATGAGGAATGCCATCTGTTGAATAAACTGTTGACTAGAGTCAGAGGTGTCTGTGCTGGAGCCGCTCAGACGGATGTACTTGAGTGTAGTTCTTGTTTGTGTGTAGTTCTCGTTTGTGTGTAGTTCTTGTGAGTGAACGTGAGTTGTAGAGTGCATGTACAAGTATGGATGGGCATTTGTGTGATGTTTGTGCTGCTTATGACATGTTTGCTGCAGGACTATGAGCCAGGTGAGTCACAGTCAGGTCACTGGATGAGAAAATCTGGTTGCTAGGCAACAAGCTCATTGAAAGCCAAAGGGGCTATGAAAAAGAGTGATGAGCATTCAGAGCAGTGCTGGGGGGTGGGGGGCAGGCCTACAGATAAAAGCCTCTTCTGACGTCATCGAACGCTGTTGTCGCAATTCCAGTGCCTGCTGCTGTTCGCTCTTGCGTCGCATCACCCTCTGCGCTCGCTCCATCTCTCTCACTGTCATCTGCTGTCTGATTCATTTTTTTCTTTCTGTCTCCCTTTCTCTCTCTGTTCACGTTCTCCGTCCTTTTTTCCCAGCCTCTCATTCCCAGTCAGATGCAAACGTCTACTTCAATATGTCACACCAAATTACACCCTCTCCCAGAAGAAATTGCAAATCACGGTTTCCAATACACAAGATCTGATTAAGTCAGCGCTACAGTCTCTGTCATTCTCACGTAAAGGTCATTCATAGAAATTCTCACCAAAGATTAAGGATTTATTTTTCATTCCTCTATCTATCCCTCGCTACTCTGCAACAATGAGCTTATGACCTATTATTTATTTTTACACATTTCCTGATTTAATTAACAAGTCTTATTCAGTCCTGAGGATTAAAACGACCTTAGATTAATGCAGCTAACATTAATCATGTGATTTTACAAGAGAAGAGCACTGCAAGAAAGACATCTGTTTTAGTGGGACTATATAGGTTGTGTTGGTCTAGCAAGATACTCTAGAACTGGTATTACTGGTATATCTCACTAAATAATCCAATCATAATAAATGCAACTAACACAGGTAGAATCTTGATGATCAATGAAGCTCTAGCTGCGTTTTAGAGGGGTTTAACAGGCATTTACCTTTAAACTCAACACTCTGACACATGTCCTATTTTATGAACGGACCAGCAACACTTCACTTTTAACCAGCGGGCCAAAAGACTTACCCCAGATGTCGGGTTTTTAAATCAATCAAGGATTTCTGGAAGCAAATCTTATCAAAGTGGTATTGATCTGGTACATTCCACCAGCTCGCCCACGCAGCAACACTTATCCTTCACAACACCTACAGTTATATTTATCCTCAGTTAGCAGCAGCACAATAGATTACCCTCACAGTTTTTAAACTCAACATTATCACCATGACAGAACCAAAGAGTCCAATTCATTCTTGCCTTTCTCCTCTTCTAGCTATTTCTGACTGCTGCTGGCATCAAATTTGAGATTTTTCAAACTGAAATAAAGTCGGGCAGTGAAGACCCCGACAATCATTTCCTTTGAACTTAAAAGTAGTGCTGGGCGGTATGACCAAAAATTTATATCACAGTATTTTTCAAAATTATATCGGTTTCACGGTATATCACGGTATTTATTTTTTAAGGCACAACTGGGTGTTAACCACATTTTCTAATCATTTAGAGAGGAATTTCTGCAGTAAATTGTCTTAGAATGACCTATTTTACTGTCACGAGGAGTGAATATTGTAGAAAAACATTCATATCTACACTAGTATTAATACAGGTTTGCATGGCCTCACAAAATGATACTATTTACAAAGAGGTGGCACTCGTGATTCTAATTAAGTGAAGGAATCAGAATGCATGATAGTTGCAGTTAAAATACACAACCCTTTTATTTTTCACATTTTGCAAACAACTTGAAAAAACATATTTTGTAAAAAATCAACAATAACTATGCAATGTAAACAACGTTCTCGAGATATTTCAACAAATAAATAGTAAACTAAAAGTATGCAACTTGCAATATTCAAGTTTTGACAATCAAAAAAAAAAGGATTATCCTGTAGCATAGAAATAATATTCACATGCTACAACTTCATGGACAAGCTCCATAATTAAGGCTACTCAGGCAGCCATTACAAATTTTGTGCAAGGAAAACCAGACGCGGCTACAACTTTAGCTCCAACATTTGCAGATTATTGTAGTTTGTTGGACATTGTCTTTTTTGAATCCAAAGAACTTCCACACGACAGATACGGCTCCTGGTTTAGGAAGAAGTTCCACTTCCTTCCACTTCGGGACTTTCTCTGTTTGCAGCCATCACCGTTTAACCAAAAACTAGTAGCGTGTTGCGCCTCCAGTGCAACTGCAAAACAGTCCCCTGTCAAACAATGTTCTGTGGCACTTATGTTCCGCCGCTCGGCGTTCCCAACGTTGTGTACGCTACAGTACATACTCACCGGTATTACAGTATATGAAAAATTTATATCATAAGAAAAATATTATTCAGTATGAACCGGTATACCGCCCAGCACTACTTAAAAGTTACAGACTTACAGGTTTATTCAAGAGGATTCTCTAGCAATAAAACACTGATGGCCAAACCTTAAATGGATCAAAATCTTTGTTGCTCATGTGGGAATTTCTGGGTCTGAATGCAACATGAACCAACGAAGCAACAGCTGA
Organism: Hirundichthys speculiger; assembly: GCA_018398805.1. Lineage (NCBI taxonomy): Eukaryota > Metazoa > Chordata > Actinopteri > Beloniformes > Exocoetidae > Hirundichthys > Hirundichthys speculiger. The sequence continues at coordinate 231,770 of JAGFBZ010000257.1, forward strand.
ATAAATGATTTGTTTTCACAGCACTCAGCTGGTTCATTCTTTTACTTCAGCATGTTTGAACATCATCAGCTCAGACCACTCAACAGTGCACGTTACTCATGGGACTCCCATTAGATCCTAATATGAGGGATAAATGTGACACAGAAATGATGCAGACACCCCCTCTGAGACATTCAGTGACAAGATTCACCACTGGTCCAAGTTTCTAAGGAACTGAATCACTGCTTCCTTGTCTTAAATTAGACACAATTAGAAAGAATTATCTAAGTGAATAAATTCTCACATTTACCTGCTTAACATTCTATTTAAATTTTATATTGGCAAATATATCTAAAGACATATTTTAACAGAGAGACATATTCTTCTCCTATCTTGATTCACATTTTTACTTCCATTTTCTCACAAGATGTAACAAGATCTCTAATGGATTCAAAGCAAAAAGCCTGGCTGGTTATATGAAGACTTTTAGGAGCTAGCAGCTCTCCGGGTTCAGAGAACATCAACCAGCTGACAGCTGGAAGAGGAGGCAAAAAAATATGTTGTCAGTCCTTCTTTACCAATGACATCACTAAGCCCCAGTGTCCACTGTCACCGCCCAGTCCTCTGTTTAATTTACCATTTTAGAGCTTCGTTAACAGCTGCCGTTTATATGGGTGACATTAAAAACAAGCCTGGACTTGTTAGTATGCTAGTGACACTGCACACTGTTCACAGAGATTATAAAAAGAAGCTGCATGGAATTTGGCAACTTGATATCATGCACTTGTTTCTTATCTTGTCATGTCACTTTTTACATTACATTTCAGTGCACCTTACATCAGGAGAGGACACGTGAATTTTCTTGTGATATTCTGCCCCATGTGTTCATAAGTGGTATTGCTACACGAAGCAGCTTTAAGGATTATTTTAATAACTTCTTAATTTCATACGATGCTTTAACTGTCTTCGACAATGTGCAAGATTCCATAATAGTTAGTTTTCTGGGTATTGGCCCATCTTCTCATTTAAAAATAAATCAAAGAATCTTATGAATGCTATATAGTAATATTATATAGCAACTTAGATCCCAGAGTAATAAGCCATTACTGGTTCAGGTTTCATTGAAGATGTCCAAACAGTGACAGAGAAAGGAAGGCTGTAAAACTGTGAGGTGTGCAGCCACATCTTATTTTGAGAGCTTCCCTGCTGAAATTGCTGACCTCCCAAAAAAATCTCCATCATCTGTCAATTTTTCAGCTTCAGTGCAAGTGCAGCCTCGGCAGCAAACATCTCTGTTACCATTCTCAAAAAAAAAAAAAAAAAACCTTGTCACGACACCAGAGGCACTGACTGACTCATACACACCCACACACCAAATAAAAAATTAAAAAAATAAAAAAAACCTTCACAAAGATGTACAAGCTGTGTCAGCAGTCTGTACCTGTGTGGTTGGAGAACTGCACAGAGTTGATGGAGTCCACCTCAAACCCCAAAACCTGGAAAGAGAAGACACAGAGAGAGCAGCGTGAATGGACATCAGCAGAAAAACACCATCACTGATTCAAAAACTGAGCTCATCTGTATCTGAGGTATTTCTTTTTTGTCAGAAGGAAACATGCATCGAGCAGATCGAAGGTTTGGAGCCACGTTAGTGTCTACAAAATGGATGCAAATCCAACGTTCACGCTCATTTTAGTTCTATTTTTAGTCTTTACTGGCATTTGATGGAGAAATCTCTCTTTTTAGCGACTAAGCACTTTAGCATGCTGCTCCAATCAGTTTTAGATGTTTAAAGGTGAATCCAGAAAGCTGCTGCAGCCAGATGTGATGCTTTCAGAGTAAAATGACTGCAAAGCTTCAACTGAGGGGTGAAAAGGAAAACAAGCAAAACATTTAGGGTGAGTTCCAATTCCTCCCTTAACCCTCAATCTCAACCCTCAATCTCAAAAATGCGCGTTCCCGCTAAGGGCAAGTGCTGTCCCGATTCTAAGGGACATCAAGTTGAGGGACGAGTTTGAGGGCTGTATTGCCCTCAATATTAAGATTTTCCGACACCACCCTTGGAAGTAAGGGCTATCCAGAAGCTAGCTACAAACGTAAGTATCTTCGTATATCTTAAAGATATAAATGTTACGAAACCATTTTATTGCGTTTGTTTGAGATTTTTTTTCATGGATTAACATCGTTGTTGCGTAACATTTATTTTTTTACTTTACGATGTTTGCTGCCGGACCGGCGGTCCCGTTGACTTCACGTTGTACTCGTCGGTGGTCCTGGTACATTATTCAGTCCTCCGTCGCTACACAACAAGGTATACAAGTAACGTGAAGCCGACCCGGACTACCGACGGGACCGGTCCGCCGTCCCGGTCCCGTCGGCTTCACGTTACTTGTTTACCTTGTTGTGTAGCGACGGAGGACTGAATAATGTATCCTCTATTGTGTTATTTGCTAATATTATTTAGAGAATATACAGCGCTCTTTTCAATGTTATCCCTGTGTCATTTCAGGAAATACAGAGACAACACGGGCTCTGATACATTTCAGTCTGATGACGTAACTGCACTCAAGGGGTGTCCCATTTCTAAGTCACAAGATAACCCTCACACTTACTTTCGAGGGTTAAGATTGAGGGCCAAAAATTGAGGGTTAAGGGCGAGGGTTGAGACTGAGGGTTAAGAGAGGAATTGGAATTGGCCCATAGTCTTGACTAACTTTTACTGAATGCCAGCTATGATCTGTAGTGGAAATAAAACCAAAAAAACAAAGCCCTGGTGTCTTTCTCTGTCTAACTCATTTTTAAATCAACTGCCACAGAGAAGAGCACACGTGGCTCATCCGCATGCACAGTTAGTTATCAGAGGAACTTAATTTAATTTGGCTGAAGCAGACTGAGTGAATGGCTTCTTTGTCCTTTTCAACCGACGGTCTTTTTGAGATACAAGAATCTGCTTCTAGAAAGAAGCACCATCCTCTCCCCGACCACCCAGAAACAGACAGCTGATATTGACTCTGACCTTGGAGGAATTTATAAAGGTTCCCATGAGTAAAGCCTCTATCACCCTTTTTTACCCATTTCTTTTCTTTTTTTTATTTAAATACACAATGCTGTAGCAATACCCAGCTGGAGGAACATGCTGAAGGATGAACGATGACATGGCCTCTTGTTATTTTCTACTGACCTGGTAACTCCTCTCATAGTGCAGGTTTACTTGTAGTTCCTAGAATATCCAAAAGAAGATCTGAAGGACGGGCCTTCTGGCACCAACATGACCTGCTGAGCGGTGTCCTACCCCTCTTCTCTCCCCTCCTTTGTCTTCTTCCATAGTTGTTAGTTATTAGCGCCTCATAAACAGAACTGTGCACCATTGTTCTTTTAGATCTTGGTGCAGTTCCTTCCTCTAAACCACCTCAGTGTTTTACCTCCATCCATCTCTGTAGATGTCTCTGGGATATCAACTAGCATGCTGACCTCAGTCTGACCTCAGTCTGACCCTCTAAACCACCTCAGTGTTCAGAGGATCTGGAGTTGTCTCTGGAGTGCATCAACTAACATTGTATCAGTCATAACGTAAGTACATAGAACTCTTAGTTCTTCTGCTAACAGATAATTAGTACTAATATATTTTTTCCTATGTAATACTGACGATATATTTGTCCCATCTCTCTCCTCTTTTCTTCTTTACTCGGCTGGTCTTCAGCAGGAAGGTCCCGCTTTATGATCCAGGTCCTGACTAAGGTTTCTTTCCTCTTAAAGGGGAGTTTTTCCTTGCCACTGTTTGGCTTAAAAGGTTTTTCTACCACTTGGACAGTTTTTTTTTTTTTTTTTTGCCATTGATTCTTTACTTAATTTTAATAATATTACTAATAGTGAATAGTATTTGCTCTGGAATTTAAAACTACTTTCACATATGCACTGTTGCCCTGGGTTTATACATCTTTCCTTGGTAATATTTGTGGAGAATGACGGTACTATTTAGTTGGGATTTTGGGGAAAAGAAGAAAAAATAAATCAGATTTCTTATCATTAGTGATTCTGAATCGATTCAAAATGTTCAAGGATCAAGTTTTAAATGAAGTCGAACTAATTCAACCCTTGCTGCTGTTGAAGCAGGCTGAACAAATGAAGAGAAAGAAGAACAGCCTAAGACTTCCAAGAAAAAGAAAGCTTTTAACAGACAATACCAGGAGTCCTACTTGGAATATGGATTCGACACGACAGGTGACAAGCTCTGTGTGAATTTTTTTTTAACTCCGCCAAGGAGGTTATGTTCTTGCCGGCGTTTATCTGTCTGGATGGTTTTTTAAGAAATGTTCATGAATTGTCAGAAATGTGAAAAGGAAGAACTGATTTTACTTTGGGTGTGATCCAAAAGAAATCCTGGATTCTGGATCACTTTCAAATTTTCGATAATTGTTGCGCCTGGCGGAGGTCTGTGCTTTTCTAGTTATCTATTTAATGGGTATAGAGGATGTTACCAGAGACTTCAATGTTATACTCATGTTATGTTATTAATGTAACGAGGAAGTCCCTTTAAGTTTGGAAATTTTGTTGAATAATAAGACAGTTGGCTTAAGGCTAACAATTTTAGTATCATTTCATCTTATCATCTTTATTGATAGTGAATCTTAATTTGAAAAGACCGATAACATGAGGCTGTCAATTTATACAAAATTTTATTGGTAATAAATTTTTTATTTTTTCTAAGAATGGCTTTTATTTACGTTGTCTTTTAAAGTGTATAACTACATAATCTATAAAATGCACTTTCCTAGTCAAAAATAGTTTTGAATTGAAAGTCACGACTCCAAGGATCATAATTAAGAATCATAACTCTTAATAAAAATTCATATCAGTTAGATTAATAGAATAATAAGAATCATAATCAAATCGAATCAGAAGACGCTGAAGGATTTCCTCTATTTAGTTGCTGCTTCGTACTCTTTTCTGCTGGCCTGTCGGTTTACACTTGTCAGAATTAAAGATATATTCAACATATTGACCAATTAATGTCAAAATGGTCATTATTACAGCTGGATGGGAAGCCTATCCCACCGATCTACAACAGCACAGTACCTCCATCCTTTCTGGGCTCATGTATTCTGCCACTTTGGACTACAGTGATCCCTTTCCACTTCGCGGTGTGAGTAACGCGGTTTTAGTGCTTCGCGGATTTTTTTCAGAAATATATTATAATTTAAAAAATCAAGAAATAATCGCTGAAATTCTGCGAAAATCCACCCCACAGCAGATGAGAGGCCGCAGCTGCCAGCAGCTGCCAGCAGCTGCCAGCAAAACATCAAACAATGACTCACAGCCTCCTGTAAGCAACAAAGAAACACAGACAGAACTCTAGAATCTGGGCTCTGATTGGCCGAGACGCATTTACTACATTTACTACGCATTTACTGGGCGCATGTGCGACGCAGCGACCGGCAGCAGTGGGAAGCATGTCTGTCTTGTCTATCAGCTTTAAGTTTGTTATTTTATGCTTAAACTTTTAAACTCGCTGTGCACTTTGAACTGATCAACCTCACTTTTGTTTGATTAAGAGTGTCATGATTCAGTGACATGGATCTGACTCTGATCTTTTTATTGGCGGTGCTGCGTCCTCATGTCACCTGGGGTTGCTGACAGCTCCATTCAATATTCCAGAGACTATCTGTTAAAATTCTAAAATCCCGTGACCAGCGGCCCACCAGCGGACCTAGTCTTTCCTGACCTAAAGGAACTTTTTGAGCACGTACCTCCACGATGGAAACCGAGGAGGCGAGGCAGGAGAGGCGGCGTACGGGAGCGCATGAGACGGCAACACCTGTTGCGCATCCCCCTCCCTTCAATTATCCTGTCCAACATCCGCTCTCTCTGCAATAAAACTGAGGAACTACAGGCTGTTGTTCACCATCAGCATGTGTTCAAAGAAGCCTGCATCCTGGCCTCTGAGACCTGGCTCGGGGAAAGGAATGTTGACATGATCTGGCCATAGATGGGTTCGGGTTCCACTCCGCACCGACAGAGGGTCTGCAACAACTAATCATGCGGAGGTGAAGTATGTGTTTACATAAATGAACGTTGGTGTAAAACTGTTTTAGTAAGAGAGAGACTTTGTACCAATTTAAATTTCCACCATCATGTTCACTGATTAGACTCCGTTTTGCAAAGACAAACAGATACAAACCCTCCTTTGTTCCCTCTGCTGTTGTTCTTTTAAATGCCGGGAGGAGAAGGTAGCGGATGAAAAGCCCCCCCCCCTCCTGACTATAGCTTAGGTCTTTATTATGAATTTTTATGTGTAATTTATTTTTGTAACTATTATGCATATTTTATGTTTGATGTGCTCCTATCGCCCCTTTGGGGACAAAAAAAGTTATTGATTGATTGACAGTTCGGAGACCAGAGGCTGTGAGGGAAACAGAAAGACCACAGTTGAGCCTTTGTCTTGTGTCACTGCAGTCTCTCACTACTTTTTTGCGGTGTTTTAACATATTTTAAACACATTATTTAGGCTCGGGGGGCTCCGGCTCCATTTCGCAGATTTTGATTATTGCGGGTGGGCGCCGGTCCCCATTAACCGCGATAACTAAGGGATCACTGTATTTCTTTTCCTGGAAACAGATCTCATGCAGAGTCTCCAGCTGTGAAGGTCAAATGTGAACGGACACCTACAGAGAAAGTCCAGTCCAGACGTTCTCTGCTGTTCATGTGTGAAAACAGCTTACTCTCATTCAAAAGCAGTAGCAGGGTTTCACTGTGGCAGTGCATAAAAAATCTAAATAAATTTACACTTTTAAATCAATTTCCCATCCTAATTAATTATAGGTAAATTACTTAACCCCTATTTTTGACATTGTTGTTAAAATATCTTGCCTAATTTAGATTGAGTGTATCTCAGTAGCTAGTCGGTGCATTAGTATCAAAATAAAACTGGGATTACCGCTCAAGTGTAAAACTAACTAACCATATTGCCAAGATCTGTCAAATGAACATGGAACACAGGAAAAAATGGAAAATAAGTTCCAGTAAAAGTGCATTAAAAATGTGTTTTGTGACTGGGAGGTAATCGTGTACTCAGTTGACCAAGAACTACAGGATCAGTCCTTTCAAAACTCAACAACTAACTCCAAGTTCTCGTCACAGTAGACATGATATTGAAACTTCGGTGCTCGTATATTTGGACCCCAATCGTACACTTCCCGCTAGCCGCCACCCACTAGCCACTATTCTCAAATTGCAGGTTTAGAAACCTCTGCTAACTGCTATTGCAATCTTCCGCTTCCTAAGGCCGCTAACGTTATGCCGATTCCCTTACTCACTTTGTAGGTGTGGCAATGGGCGTGTCTTTTGCTCTTTCCGCAAACTCGGTATCTTGCGATAGCGGGTAGCGGGTGGTCTCAGCACGTACAAGAGCGCGTCCAAATGGCATCAATGTGCGTCCACCTGGTCACATGTGGACGTGCACAAACGGCTCCACCTCTCGAATTAACTCTTATATAAAAAGCGTGATTTGGCCTCAGTTGAACCCCTGAGAAAATAGCAGAGATCGTCTTAAACAGCTTGTTCGCCAGTTAAACCATAGACAACCAGAGCGTGTTTACTGGGAGGACCAACTATCTGGGACTTTCAGGTAGCTGATAGGAATTGTCTGTGTAAAAATATTTATATGTATATATCAGTGCAGAGGAGGAGGAGGAGGAAGGAAGAGGAGGAAGCTCTACAGCAGAGTCCCAGACGAGCTGCACATGAGAGCTGCTCTGATCTGGATGAACAGACACTCCATAGCGTTTAGCACAACCTGCTCTTAAAGGCAATGGCTGCTGACGCACTGATTGGTTTAACAGGTGGAACGCCCTAACCACTCCTATGCTAATGTAGCAGGTAGCGCAGGTGGAAGAGCGGGTTTAGCAAGGTGGAAGATTGCGTTATTTGCGGGGGAACGCCCCTCTCGCTATCCCTAAATAGCGGCTTTAGAAGATCTGGCGGAAGATCGGGCCCTTGGTGCAGTGGGTAGTCGATCGTCACTTCACATTTCAAATCCCAGCAATGATGGGGTCACTGGTCCGAGTCCAGTCCAGTGCTCGTCCCAAACCCAGATAAACGTGGTGGCTTCCTCGAGGATTAGCAACCGAAGTAAAAACCTAATCAGCATGTGAACCCAATGATCTGCTGTGGTGGCCCTTAAAGAGGGAAAAAACAGGAAGAAGTAATTGACAGTTTTAGAAACTCATTTGAAAAAAAGAAGAAGAAAAAAAACCTGGATGCTCCTTTGGTTGAGCATCGACTGTATTTCCTGATGGACGCGGCTCTAAAAACACTGATTATCTTTTCTCGCTCTCCTCAGAAGTCACTGACAGGGAGAGTTTGGGAAGCTCGTCAGAGACTGAGGAGCTTCACACTCATGGTAAACATGCTGCCTTCTTGAATGAGAACTGAACTGAACACTTTTGGTAGATTCCTAAATGAAGACGCTCCCCTCACAACTGACAAATGAAGAGTTTCTCCAATTAACATCTGTCACCTTACATAGGGCCCTATGAAATCCGTTTTATTTTTTCTCAAATTCCGTTTTAATTTTTTTTCATTTTCGGTGTTTTTCAGTTTTTAATTTTTGAGAATTCCATTTTTAAGCATTTTATGCAAATTTAACACCAAAAGAGTATATAAAGTAATGAAATATAGACAATTTATGCAATTATAACTGTAAACTTTAATGTTTTTATACTTTTAAACATATTGTGTCCAACAAAACATTGTTTGTTTTTTTTTACAAAAAAACCCTAGTTTTTTATATGTAATAAATAAGAAAAAAATAATTCAAATAGGTAAAATCCATTTAAAGTGCAAAAAAGAAAAATTGCAACGGCAGTAAACTAATCATTTTAGTTTGTTTAATTTATTCTGTTATCAGACAGTTTGTCATAACGCACCTGATATTTTTCAGGTATGTCATGACAAACTATGTGTCCGAGAACAGAAAACACTGTATTTACTACAGCTGATGTAGATGCTATGAAATCCAAAGCAGTGAACACTGAACACTGGTTGTGTGTATGAGTGTGTGCCCGGGTGTTTTTTTGTTTTTTCTTTAGGTGTTCCATCTATTACAGACAGCCGTTTAAATAAATAATTATCAGCCTCTTTGTGTTTAGCTCGTTGAGTGACTCTCGCCTTTTTACGTTTGTGCTTTTCACTTGATCACTTTCATTGATCCTCGCTCGAAGACCACGGGGCAGACCAGGACACGCTGGAGAGATGATATCTCTCAGCTGGTCTGGTGGAAGCGGCCGGGGGGAGGGAGGTCTGGGCCTCTGCTGAAGCTGCTGCCCCCGCGAGACGAGTACGGACCAAGCAGGAGCTAATGGATGGATGGAACTGATCCTTGCACGTATATTTTGTGTCCATTCAATCGTGTGATGGCAAAACTTGCAGAACATTGAATCGCCAGACACATAATAATTTTGGATAAACTGCTCTGCCCTGTGCCTGAGAGTAAACCGCTAGTTCCTTTGCTTCTTCGCCGGTTTCTCGGGTGCCGCTTCGACCTGTTTTTTTTTTTTTTCTGTGATGAGGAAAGCGGGGGCAGAGAAGCTAGAGTGTCCCCACCTTTTCATGAACCCTTTTGGAACATTTTCTCGAAAGAAAAGTTCCTTTTAGTCCGGGAGAAAAAAAAAAAACTTTTACGCAACATGCCGTTCAGTTCTGTTATATTGCGAATTTAAAGTGAATTCCGTTTTTAATCTCCAATTCCTCGATTCCGTCCATGATTCTGTGATCGCGGATTCATAGGGCTCTACTTACAGAATGATCACATCTCAGTCAGCGTGCTATATTTACTACATCGTGACTTGCATCCCTCAGCCATCATTTTGTTCCAATATACAGTGATACCTTGCCAATTCGCACTTTAAGTTCTGCGGTTTTAGTTATTTGTAGATTTTTCAGAAATGTATAATATAAAAACATTTTTTTAAAAATCACGGAAACATCAACTATTCAATATGTTTCTGTAAAACCACTAAATTTAAAACAAATTCCTGCAATATGGTATGACAATGATGCTCCAGGTGATTTCCTCCAAATCCACAGCCACACACCAAACATCTTCACGGTAAATGTCTACAATTTGTTCAGGCTCATGTTAGTCATAATTACCACCTTAGTTTAATTAATTATGACTATAAATATGAGGCGTAATAGAACCCCATGTCAAAATGCTTAAATTTACGGCAGAAAATCAAAGTTGATATATCAAAAGTTGAAATTGCGATGACAATATGCCGTGCTATAAATACAAACCAACACATTTATATATATATATCTCATTGTCATCATAGCTTTAACTATTATTACATGTTTTCCTAATATTGTGCAGCCCTATTTCTAACATATTGTTCTAATCCAAGGATGTAGCCAGTGGTTTGACTCTGTAAAAAATAGGGATGTGCGCGATTAGTCGTCTAACCGATTAAACGTCCGCCCACTTTCTAGTCGGCACCAGAAATATTAGTCGTTTAAACCAATTTGTGTTTTATTCATGTACAAGGCCGCTTAACTGTCATACAGCCGCCCGCCACTAGTCGGGGCTACAGCGCCGTCAGACAGCAGCCTCCCTCCCCTCGGAAATGCTCGAGTAGGCTGGAGTTTAAAACGGCACGGTGGGACTGTGTCAGAAACAACTGGCATACAATCACTCGACTGGAGCAATGTGCAACCACATTCGACTCAAGCATTTGGATGTTAATCTGCACGAGACGACGGCTGCTGATGCTAGCGATGCTAACCACACTCAGGCTGATTTGACATTGTTTACCCGGAGACGGTGTTCTCCTGTCCGGTCTGAGAGATTTTAGATGTTTGTTTAATTTTACACTCATATTGAACTGCGCATAGAGCTTAATAATTCAGCAGCAATTTATCTTTTTTAGATGTTACATTATTTGTTAACTTTAAGTGAGTTTTTTTCGGATGTGCAGGGTTTATATTCATACTGCACGGCGCAAAATGCTGCTCGTTTCGGTTGAAATGTAATTATAAATTAGATGTTTTATTAACTTGAAAGTGAATTGAAGCAATAATTTTTGTCGGATAATCTGCAAGATTCAATGTGTCAGAGGCAGTTTATTTATTTTGGTGGTTAACGTTTGACTGAGTTGCCTTCATGTTCACATTCATTCATACTGCACGGTGCAAAGTGTCTCGTACTTCAGCGGCATTTAAAATCAGACATGGTTGTTGAACATTGTGATTAGAGGCTTAAAGAACTCTTGTTACACACAATATTTTTTGGGACAATGTTTCAAATTCTGTTTCGATGTTTCAATAAATTGTGCTAAATTTTCACTGTTTTCTGAGTGTTTTCCTTTTTTTAGACTAGTCGACTAGTCTTAATTAAAATTTTCGTTTAGTCGACAGGGAAATTAGTCGCCAGGAACATCCCTAGTAAAAAACTAATGTAAAAACTGGTGACTGGAGGCCTTTGGACCACAGTGGGACTGACCAGACCAGTTCTGGTGAGTCTGTGTGAATCCTAGGTTTCAGTGACACCCGGTGAGGTCTTCTGCAGCTGGAGAACATCTGCCTAAAGGTTCAATGTGTTGTGCATTTAGAGATGGTATTCAGCAGACCTCGGTAGCAACACGTGGTTATTTGAGTTAGTTACAGCTGCCTTTCTATCATCTCCAATCAGTCCGCTCATTCTCCACTGACCTCTGACATCAACAAGACATTTTCATCCACACAATTAAAACAACTTTCCGGATCATCCTCTGTATACCCTAGAGATGGTTGTGGTGAAAATCCCAGTAGATCAGCAGTTTCTGAAATACTCAGACCAACAACCAGGACACGTTCAAAGTCTCTTAAATCACCTTTCTGCTCCAGTCTGATGCTGGTTTGAACTGCAGCAGATCATCTTCACCACGTCTACATGAATAAATGACTGAGCTGCTGCCATGTGATTGGCTGATTAGAAACGTGCATTAACGAGCAGCTGGACAGGAGGACCTGATCAAGTGGCCAGTGAGTGTACATATGGAGATGGATGGACAGCTATGAATCTGTACAAAGTTTCATGGTTATCATTTATTGATGAGATACTTCAGCCTGTAACTGCCGTCTTTGGAGAGCTGCACATTTAACAGGTTAAAAATCTATTTGTATTTAACAAAGACTCAAAACTTTAAAAAGTATGTTCCATTCATCATCTCAAAAATATCTATTACTAAATGATCCAAACAAAAAAATTCAGATATTACTAGAAAGTGTGTAACTTAGATGTGGCAATGCAGCTTTTTACTGACATTAAATGATCTCATCAAAAAAAGGAACAAAAAGTATTTGAACATGAAAGACTGGAAGACTCTCCATCACTAAATATCTCTAAGCTGCTTAAGTGTTCGTGGGTAACATGCTGCCCTCCTGCTGGTTCAAAGGCTGCTGATTTAGTAAACCCAGGCTGCTTCAACTCTAACGTTTTCTAATAAGGCAAGAAGAAAAACAAGAATATTTATATCCTGTACAGTATTGATGTTGAGTATAATCTCTTGTATTTTGGTCCTTGGTGGAAGCAGTCTCTCTAAAGTAGCTCTGCTCTGTTTCCATCCCCAGTGACATCAGAAGGAGAACTCCTGAGACGGCGAATCAGAGCACACCTTTCTCATACCGCCGTCTCCTGCCTGCTGACATACCAGAGCTTCTCTGTCGTGACAGCACACAGAGAGGGATGCCCAGCGTGCTTGATGACGTCATCATCATCTTTCCCTTATCTCTGACACCAGCTGAATCATGGTTATTACTCCAACAGTGAGAGCAACTCCACCACTGATCTGTCAAGTTTCTTTCAGAGTCTATGTGTGACTGGATGTCTTTGCAGGTCATGCTGACACTTTCAGCAAAGACCACAGACTCATGAAGACTTTAGTACCAATAAGTTTAATGAGTCATTATGCAGAGAAAACACAAGCTGCTGTTTTATAGCATGAATAAACAGCAAGTAGGACTGTGGAAAGAAGCTTCTGATCTGATCTGTGACAGTTTGGTCTACAGTGAGTCTCACTGAGCTGCACTCTAACTTTAAACTTAGAGCGGTACAAACAGCTCATAATTAGGCGTAGTACTATAGTTGAACATAACTGACTGCACTGACGCCTGGTGACAAGCATCAAACCCCAGCAGCCATTAGGATAACCATGAAATACATCCTGGGGTGCTGCAGGCTAAAATAAACCCAACACTCCTCATCACGACAAGAATGATGCGACTTGCGCTGTAAGCCCACAGTACCAGCACGTCTACTAGTGGAAAATATGAAACTATAACCATCCTCATTCTCATTAGGATAATTATAGACAATGTAGCCACTTAGTGTCATTGTACTGTCAACACTGGGCATCATAAAGAGAAATGACCATCACATCTATTCCCAGCAGAAGCCAAAAACCTGTTTCTTCTCACATATCAAATCAGTGGCTTCTTTTATTTGCTCTTTGTGGCGCTCCTTATACTCTAGTTAGAGGTGTCCCGATCCGATATTCGGATCGGATTGGGCGCCGATATGAGCAAAAAATGCGGATCGGTATCGGATCGGCAAGCCCTAAAAATGCCGATCCAGACTCCCGATCCATTTTTTTTTTCCAACGTCCGTTCCGGGTTTTCCAGCGCACCGCGCAGCGCATTATTCAGATAACCCATTCCAGGTTTCCCTAATATCCGGTCCGCATTTTCCAGCACACCTTCAGCACACGAGCATCTCCCTCCCCAGTGTTGCCAATTTAGCGACTTTGTCGCTATATCTAGCGACTTTCCAGACCCCCCTAGCGACTTAATTTGTAAAAGCGACTAGCGACAAATCTAGCGACTTTTTCTGGTGATTTAGCGACTCACTGGCACTCAAACCGCTAGGTTTGAAGCCATCACTTGGCTGCTGATGGCTGCTGTGTGCCTCACAAGCCGCGCTTCTCTCTCTGTCGGGCACAGTGCACAGCCAGAAACACCCCGCCCCCCGTGCGAGACAACTCGAGCTCCTCCACCAAGTGATGGCTTTAAACCTAGCGGTTTGAGTGCGCGTGAGTCTCAAAATCACCAGAAAAAGTCGCTAGATTTGTCGCTAGTCGCTTTTTACAAATTAAGTCGCTAAGGGGGTCTGGAAAGTCGCCAAGTTGGCAACACTGCTCTCGGGCTCTCCCACAACAACACACAAGCTTCCGTCTCTCTTGGTTGCTAGTCCCGCCCCCTAACCTATTCTACCCAATAACCTGCCTGCCTCAGCTCGAGATGCATTCAATGAACTCATGTAATCCGAACAACAGAACATCTAAACAATAACAGAGCATCATAACATGAACATAATGTCCAGGGTTGCTACAATATTCTGTATTCCAAGACGAGCAAAATGGCGGAAAAGCGACAGCGTGGGCTGGCTGAGATGTGGCAGCTAGCAGCGCCAAAAACCAAAAGGAAAAAGGATGTACCAAGTAATTATATAATGTAATCCAGATTTAATAAATAATTTTGTAATCTTGTAACTTCAAGGCCCATTCTAATGTATTGTAGAATCAGATTAATATCAAGGACGTTAATGTTATCATAAACAAGCAAACATGGAGTTATAAAATAACAGTTTTTTTCATTTGATTTGTTATTAAATACAGTATCACACTTTGATCTTTCAAACTTGCAATTACTTTCTTTACTCTTGTTTAACAAAAGACATGCAACGTTATGGCTAGGGTTATTTTAATTTAAAAAAAAAAAAGGTATCTGAACATCCCATTTTGCGTCTCAAAATGCTGGAAAATGCGTCTCAGAGAGTCTAGAATTTCAAAAGTTTTTCGTTACCAACCAATGTGTATTATTCAAATGCACCTAATTCAGCTGGCTAGTTATTATCAGGAGTAAAACCCTATTCAGCATGAGTCTGACAACAAATTAAGTTGGTTAAATGACTTAAAACTTTAATACATGCTCAGATAGGCCGGTATCGGTATCGGCAGAGATCGGTATCGGATCGGAAGTACAAATAAATATCGGTATCGGATCGGAAGTTCAAAATACTGGATCGGGACATCTCTAACTCTAGTACTTATACTCTTTGTAAAGCTCTGAACTCTGTCTCTCCATGAGGCTTTTATTAGTCTTCATGAAGGTAATGACTCAACACATAGGTAAAAAACGAGACCGGTTGAGCCGCTCAACAGTTTCTGATCATATGCAAACCAGCTGACTGATGCATGTTGACTGGATGTGTGACCCAAACACATGATACGACTACCAACGGCTGACTGGCTACAGAAAACCATCATGAAAACTGATAAACAAAAACCATCAAAAACCAACAACTTTCTCAGGCTTCTGCTGCATTGAGCACGCACAGGTGTCAGCCAGTTCAAGGATATTTGAAGTTACCCATTGACTATGTAAAGAAGCAGCTTATCACATACAGCCTATTAATGTGTAATCTAGCATGCAATTCAGACAATGTTTGCATTGTTGCATTTAAAAACTAGCAGACGGGCTGGCCTGATAGCGCAGCGGTTAGGACAGGCGGTCCGGAGGCTACAGTTTTCCTGCGGCTGGTTGCAGGTTTGATTCCCGGTCTGTGACCATTTGCTGCATGTCTGCCCTGATTGTTCATTTCTCCCGCTGTAAATAAAGGCAACTAGTGCAACAAAAACTTTGAAACAAAAAAAACCTGCCAGATAAAGATGACTAAACTATTCTCAACAAGATGTTAATAGTTGTTAGATTTTTTTGTCTCAATAAACATATTTGAATGTGCATAATATATTCAAAGTATATTTGCATTTGTATGTCATTTACAACTGCAGTAATTTAAAAAACACAGTTGCCTGTCTTGCTCTCATGATGAAGAGCATCATTATCGTGGTATCATTCTGGACAGGTTTTCTTTGCCCTCATATTCAGACTACAAGCTGCCATTCACCATATTTTATCTGTCTGCATATTAAGAAAATAGTTACCAGCTCACTTTTAATACAGGCGAGGTGGTCGTGTATAAACACAGAAACATTGTTATCACTTGTATATGGGTGTTATTACTACACTGAAATCATTTTTGTGACCTTTCAGAGACTTGACCTGAAAGCTGAAACAGTTTCCTCAAATCAAAGTTTTATCATAAAGAAGCAAACCTTTTGGTGATATTATTTGTCAATTCTATGGCGCTCATGTGGAAACTATCAGCTCCAGGAAACTAGATTTACGGTATGTCCATTCAGATGTTTTCACACATGGTTACTGCAGACTTACCACTGTGAAGAAATGATGGTAAACGTGAGGCGCTGACACTGGAGTGTAAAATCCCCTCTGACCTGTGAGATTATTATCACATAGCTTTTGCAAGTCCACTGAGAGGTGTTACTTATTACAGTTGCTGACAGGCTAACTTAAGTTTTACAACCAATTGTGTCCTCGGGTAAGAGCTACGCTAAAGTCCAGAGGTATATGGACGACGGCAAAGTTTTTATAGTTTTGTTTGGACCTTTCTGCCTTCAGTTTTGTCCCTGGTGATTGAGAAGCTGCTTTGTTGGGTTGAGACCAGGCCACTGACTTGCTTCCACGGTGTGTTTAGGGTCATTATCCATGGCTCTGTGAAGCACTCCCCCACTTTGCAGCATTTTGCTGATTGAGAGCAGATTATGGCCGTTTACGCCTCATAATTCATCTTGCTACTTCTCTCAGGAGTCACATGATCAATAAACACAAGTGTGTCTGTTCTTACTGGTAGCCATATACGCCTGGGACGTAACACTCCCTCCACCATGTTTGACACATGATGTGGTATGCTTCGGGTCATAAGCTTTCTTTTCCTTCTTCATACTTCTCTCTTAATCATTCTAATGCAAGGTTTTTTTTTGGTTTTTTTGGGGTTTTTTTTTTTTTGGTTTTACCTGTCCAAAGGATCTCATCCCAGAACATGGGAGTTTGTGCTTGATTTTCCTGGACTGAATGTTACCAGTGGTTTACACCTTGTTGTAAAGAATGTACCAAACTACCGATGGTTTTCTGATGTTTCTCCAGTCTAATGGCGACCTCCTTGACTTGCACTGATATCTTCTTGGATGTCACGTTGGTAACTGTAGTCTGTCAAATGGTAACTCAACACCTGATATCAACTCCAGACCTTTTATTTGCTTCATTTGTATTAAAGTAGTGAGGGAATGGATCACATCTGGCCAGTTTCCTTAGTTTCAGTCAACTGTCCAAATACTTTTGAACCCCTGAAAATGCCAGTACTTTAAGTGAAATGGGTGTAATAACATTGTGCTGGTGTCTAAAGGCAAAAATCATAGAAAACTCTCATACTTTTGGACAAAACTTGAAATCCTTCATTTCTGTAACTCATTCATGTAGGAGTTATTGGATCAAGACCAGAGAGTTTACGGCCAATTCTCTAACACTTGTCAACTAACCAGGACAATTCAATTTACTTGACTATACAAGCCAATATGCTGACCTCCACATACATTAAAATTAAATTCCTCCAACCAGGTTGCCAGCTTTATTAATGTCTTCTTTCTTCTTTTTTTTTTAATAAAGGCTTACAGATTATGAAAGTTTCAGTCTTTTCAATAGAAAAAAAACCCCTAAGATTATCAATAAGTCTGTCATGTAACCTTTATAACAAATGAGTGATTAGTGATCTGTGATCACTTGCCCATGTCAGCTGCTGAAACCAAACAAGGTTTGTATCTTGTTAAAATGTGGGTCACCACATAAGGCACGTTGTTGTTCTGAATGCGACATGATGGTCCAAAAATCTACATTTGTGAACGACTACTGGACCAGATCTGGCACATAGATGGCGAGCTTTATTTTACTTGCATACAGCGTTGTTCGTGGTGTTTCAAATGACAATGACAAAGATAACAAAAAAGCTAGTGAAACTGGTTTATGTGTTCACTTGTTGGCAGACAGTGTCATATTACTGTCTGATTTTGAGGAAATTCAAAAGTCAGATGAGATTACATTTTTGTAATCGTACCTGTGCTCATATGTCATGTCATCTCATCTCTATTCAGCCACTGGCAGCTCTGACTATATCAGACAAGTGATCTAATTCAACCTCGTTAATGTGTGTGTGTGTGTCCACACCACCTTCATCATCGGTGTATTAAACCCTCCGGTGATGAAACCTCGCAACAACCCTACTGCTCCATTATCGGACGCCCTCAATGACAGGTGTCTCCTACCAAATCGTTCAGCAAACGGTAATTTTTTTTTTCTCCTTCAAATGCAGCATAAATGTGGACAAATAAACACGACTTGGAAAGGGGGGAAAGGGACACTTCAGCCGGTTGACATTCATGCACGTCTGAGGGTCTTTAACGGAGACGGATTCCGTCGAGGACAAGAAATTATTGCACGACACCTGTCACCGCGTCGTTATACGTCCTTCTGGCCTCTCAGAGTACGTGTAGCACTGCCAGCCAACACAAAGTATTTTGTTATTAATATACTAGTAAGAAAGCAAATCGCGGATAAACGGCATCCTGTGACAGGTTTTCTGCTAGCCAAGATTTTAACAACTTTGTACGATGAAGCTCACGTATAATCACGAGAAAAATATAGTCACATCGGCCCGTTTACCGCTTACAGGAAATCGCAATCTCGTCTTCTAAACAATAAAATAATAAAAACTAAACGTGTCTAATAACCGGTGTTTCGTTGCCTGTTGTCCGATAATGGGCTCGTGCGAATTGTACTGACCTGCAATGGGAAAGAGGCGCTCTTATTGCCCACGTATCCCCGGACGACATGACTCTGTATGGACAGAACACGACACTCCATGGCGGCTCCCGGTCAGCCGAGGAGAAGGTCCAGACGATCCGTTGATCAGCGGGAACCGCGTCTGCACATAACAACACAAGGAAACGCGTCCGGAGGCCGTCAGGTAACGACCGTTAGCCCGCTAGCTAGACCGCAGCTGTAGGTGTCGCGCGGAGATATGAGTGGGAGCGCGTGAGGCGGTTGTAGTGTATGACACGCGCCGGGTGGGAGGGAGGGAGAGAGCGCGTGCAGTTGTGTGAAAGCCACTTAAATCACGACCGCTATGACCACTGACGGTTTTTTTTTTACGTTCCTGAGTGAAAATCCAGTGCGGATAAAAGTGCTTCAGGTGTGGTTGGACAAATGAACGGGTCGCGTGCAGCAAGGACGGAGAAAAGATAAAAAGAACAGGCGCACGTAGGTTTTCCCCTTTTCTTGTCTTTTCTTTAACTAAAAAAAAAGTAAAAGCAAGAAAAAAATAATTAATAATTTTTCTACAGGCAATCGGTGTGCCCGCCTAAACTGGATGACGTCACCACAGGGCCGCGAACACAGCTGGGCAGAGATGGACACGGAGGAATGAATGGATGAATAAATGTGAATAACATTCACTTTCTACCAGCGTTGCTCTTGCCCCAGTTTACACAGCCTTAGTTTGTTAGGATTCAAATGTGTCTGAACTCAGTTAAGCGACTATGTATTTTGCTGCCGTTTTTCTTTTTTCTGGGTTACTGCTTCTGTGTTTCTGACTCACACCATTTCTGTTAGTGTCGTGACGAGGATTTGATCTGGAAAAGACTGTCATCACTAAAAGGCATAGCTAGCAGTTATCGGTACAGCATATGCATACATTATACATATACATATCTATATACACACACATACATTATATATATATAAACATATATATATATATATAGATAGATAGATAGATAGATAGATAGATAGATAGATAGATAGATAGATATAGATGTATATAGATATAGATATAGTGAAGAAATGGAGGTCCGAATATTGGGGAGTGGGGCTATATAGTTAGGTCCAGAAGTATATGGACAGTGACAGAGTTTAAGATTGTATCTTTATACAATGGTACAATGGATTTGAAATAAAACAACCAAGATGTGTTGACTATCTTCATTTAAGAGGTTTCACAAAAAAGTATGACATTACTGTTTGGCAGTTGAAGCCTTTTTAAGAAAAGAAGCTCAAAATGTTTGGATAAGTGACTCAAAAGAAGTTAACTAGCCTGATGTGGTCCATTCCCTCATAACCTGGTAGAAATTTTAAGGTGATCTCATGATACATTTAATCATGCCTATACTGATTAACTCTATATACCTTGAACTTTGCCTGATCTTATCATGTCTGTACTGATCAACTCCGTATACCTTGAACTTTGCCTGATCTTATCATGTCTGTACTGATCAACTCTACAAAGCAGCAGAATGTTAACATCAGTTACATCATCCCCCATATCTATTCTTTTTTATATATATATATAATTTTCTTTATTTTTGTTATTCTCACACATTACATTACACAGCAGGTATTGAATTCCTGATTTACAATTATTGTCAAGAAGAGAGGAAAGCATCAGCATATCAGAGCATAGTCATTGCCATATAGTTGTGTAATGTTAAAAAAAGCAAAACCTGCATACATTTAGGTTATATTTCCCCATATCTATTCTTAATCTTGCCTCAGACAGCTGCTATCGGACAGCAGACATTTAACTTTTATTGTTTCGCTAAAAAGAGTTGTAACGCTTCCTCTTATCTACTCTCTCACCCGAATCTTGTAATCACCCCCTGCCCTGATTTTTCCTGTAATAAATACACGCTGTTTGTGAGGGCCTTCAGAGTCTTTTCTGATGCACAGAGAGGTGTCAAGACGGCTCTCCCTTTGCAAAAGTATTCAAAAGGTTGACTGTCTCTTGTCTGGTTCCTTCTTAATAGGTAGTGGCAGGGGCGCTGCTAGGGATTTTGGGCCCCATGAAAAGAATCTTTACCGGGCCCCCCAACACAGCGGCAAAATTTGTTGATGCTATTTTTGATCATCATTAGGGGCCTCTCTGGGCCCCCCTCAATCATGGGCCCCTATAATCCGTATCCTTTACCCCCCCCTTTTCGGCGCCCCAGGGTAGTGGTACGCAAACCCTATCACCTTCCAACAAGTGAAGCAGATAAAAGGTCTGGAGCTGGTGTCTGGAACTGAACTGGCATTAGGAAGCTGCTGATTGGAGTTTAAGGCGATCTCACTGCACATAAACAACATAAATCTAAGAGACAGCAAACACCTAAGACTTGGGGAAATCAGAAGTTTGCATTCTTAAAAAAGAAAAATCACTGAGCAGCTCAACAACATCAACAGGTCTGGAGGACCACAGAAGACAGCTAAAGTTACTGAGTGAAGAAAAACACTTCGCAACATCAGCAGAAGTCAAGAATTTAGGTGCACCATTGTTATCTGCAGTTATCATCTCCCTCATACTTGTAAATATGGAGGGTTTACAACAAGGTGGAACCCACTGGTGACATTCAGGAACAGGAAAGTAAGGTTGCAAGTTCACTGCTGTTTACTGATGATGTCACTGCTGTCAGAAGTAACCAGATTAATTCTAGGGTGGGAAGGTCCGGTTTACTCTGCTCACATTCAGTGAAATCCTGGAAAACTAGTAGGACTGCAGCATCACAGTGCAGATGGATCATGACAAGAGTGAGGGCAGAAAGGACCACAAGCAAGCAGCTGCAGTGAACCCTGGGAAAGCATCTCCAGGGAGGACACCTGGATGTTGGTGATGTCCGTGGGTTCCAGACTTCAACAGTTATTCACTGCAAAGGATTTCATCCGAGTGTTAAAAACTGGATATGTTTCCCGTTATCACACTTTGAGCTCCTGAAAATGGAGGCGCTTTTCTTTAAAACGACTGTAAATACCACATTTTCGTGAAGGCTCGCTCTTTGATACTTCAGTCACATCTCGTTTTATTTCAAATCCATCATGCCCCATTGTATGAAGACAAAATCATAGCAAGTGTGACTGTACCAATGTCTATGGAAACAAACGGAGAGATGCTCTGCTGACAACCTCATCTGCTCTTCAGTGAGACAATCGCTGCTGCATGTGACGCTATAATTGCATTTCACATGTTAACACATATTAAATGTCAGGGGGAAGAAGAAAAAAACAGTTTGCCCTTCTCCAAGTGTTGATTTAATGAAACATAAGACGTTATTGCATATCAAGAAGACACAGCCAACATGTCTCCACAAAACCAGAATGAGGATAATTGAGATGACGGGGAAAAGTAGAGGAGGTTGGATGGGTTATCCCATTCATGGACAATTTGAGGTCCTGATCTGTTCTGGGCTCTGGAGTGAGAACAAAAAGGGTTTGTTTCAATATGCAGCAAAAATTCCGAATAACATGTTGTAGTGCTAAGGAGCACCATGAGTTAAAAATACACATTTCAAAGGCTTCATGTGGAATTGGATTATGGGTATCATCCAGACATGGTGGATGAAGCCTTCTTTATACTGCTATAACAGATTTGTTTTTATTACACATTCCTACATTCCTTAAATTAAATAAATACATCAACATTTAATGTGCTTCTTGAAAATGATCAGGATCAGTCAATAGAAAGACCAGATGATACACCATCTTACTGTCAAGTTTGGACATAAAAAGCACAAGCAGCTTGGAAGCATTAAAAGAAAGATCTGGACATTTTGAAAATCTGCCTCATGAAATGCCTAAAGCCTAGAAGTTGACCGACTTATCTTATAAAAAGTAACAATATGTGATCTCATGTGGAGATGCAGGGCTGAAAATTGAAGAGACAGTTTTTAATAAGCTCCATCTCTGACAGCGCCTCCTCATATCTCAGCTGTACTCAGTCATAATTACAATGCAGAGCGTTCCTCCTGACATCCTCATCATCAGTCTGCCCCCATGTTGCACCTGCTTGGAGTCTGAATCCGTAATGAGTAATTGCTTCATCACTGTGTGTCCTCAGATGGTCAGATTTGGTGTTAGAGACAGAAGCCCACGGTCAACAGTCTCAGGTGCTTCTTTACATGTGTCGCCATCCATCTGGAGCTCTTTCTTCTTTCCCTCCAGATCATCTCTGGTTTCATCTCAAGTCTCACTCCACAGAGATCCAAAGCAGCTGCTACCATCAGACACATTCCCCATCAGACTCCTTCGCACCTCCTGAGACTCTTCTTCCTTCTTTTTGTCTCGCTTCACCCTGTGGACCCAGTTTTGGGGTCAGTGAGTGGACTCTCAGCCAGCTGCTTTGGTCTCAGCTCAGAACCAGGATGATGGTCGTCTCCACTCCAATGTTAGGATTAAAATTAACTGAGAAAACTGTTTAACTGTTAAAAC
The DNA here is from genome assembly GCA_018398805.1 of Hirundichthys speculiger. Taxonomy (NCBI): domain Eukaryota; kingdom Metazoa; phylum Chordata; class Actinopteri; order Beloniformes; family Exocoetidae; genus Hirundichthys; species Hirundichthys speculiger. Next base: position 254,924 of record JAGFBZ010000257.1, read on the forward strand.
TAAACTTTATTGCATGTAGGAATGCAGTCTTCTTTTATGACGGTGAGTTCCTCAGCTTTAGGTTTTGTGATTTAAACGACTGGAACATCCTGGCTTGACCATCAACAGTCTGTGACAGCATAGATAAACACATTTAGGGACATCCCATTCCTGGACTGTGGACTGAAGAGCTGTTTACCATCTGGACTCGAAGACAAAGAGCCATAAAACTCAGAAGAACAAGGGTCTGCCTTTTCTGTGACTATAAGAACGGACACAATCTGATATTCTGCGTGCATTTTCCTGGCATCTCTTTGCGGTGTCAAGGAGTGTATCATCGGCCGATTAAAATATTCTGCATGGCATATTGAATCTTTGTATTTCATGATTGTGTTAAACTCTTTAATTGACCTGTTTCTAGTCTCGTCAATGAAATGAAATGAAATGAAATGAAAATGAAATGAAATGAAAAATACTTTATTTATCCCATAAAGGGAAATTCAATGTAGTAAGGGCTCTCTCTCTCTCTCTCTTTTTTTTTTTTTTTTATAAAAAACAGACAGAAATAATAATAATAATATAATAACAGGTGTTAAGTCTTGTTGTGGAGGCTGATGGCTGCTGGCAGGAATGATCTTCTGTATCTTTCCGTCTTGCAACGGACCTGAAGAAGCCTCTCACTGAACACACTCTGTTGTTTGATCACTGTCGTGGAGAGGGTGTGAAGAGTCCTCCATCATCTTCATCAGCTTGTGCAGCATTCTTTTTTGTACAATCAGCTCCAGCGGCTCCAGAGTTACACCCAGCACAGATCCAGCTTGCCTGATCAGTTTGTTGATTCTCTTCTGGTTCTGATGCTGCTGCCCCAGCAGATGGCTGCAAAGCTGATTGCACTTTCAACAACAGACTTATAGAAGATGTGCAACATCTTGGTGCAGACATTAAAAGATCTCAACTTTCTTAAAAAGTAGAGTCTGCTCTGACCTTTCTTGTAGATGTATTCTGTGTTGCATTTCCACTCCAGTCTGTTGTCAAGCTGAACTCCAAGATACTTGTATTCCTCCAACACCTCCACCTCCTTTCCCAGGATGGAAACACTGCTGTGTTGATTCTTGCTCCTCCTGAAGTCGACAATCATCTCCTTAGTTTTGCTGGTATTTAATACGAGATGATTGTTACTACACCATTTCACAAACTGACAGATCAGTTCTTTGTACTCTGCTTCTTGTCCGTTGCTGATACACCCAACAACTGCAGAGTCATCAGACTATTTCTGCAGATGACAGGACTAAGAGTTGTACTGGAAGTCAGAGGTGTAGAGCGTGAAGAGAAATGGTGAGAGAACAGTTCCTTGTGGTGCTCCAATGCTGCTGACCTCTATCTCAGACACACAACCTTTCAGTCTCACAAACTGTGGTCTGTTTGTGAGGTAGTCATAAATCCAGGAGGTTGTGGAGGAATCCACCTGGAACTGATGGAGCTTCTCACATAACAACGCAGGCTGAATTGTATTAAAAGCACTTGAGAAATCAAAGAACATGACCCTCAAAGTGCTGCCTGATTGGTCCAGATGAGAGTGGGCTCTGTGAAGCAGGTAGATGATGGCGTCTTCAACCCCAAGCCCATTACGATATGCAAACTGTAATGGGTCCTGAAAGGTGCTGACCTGCTTGTTGAGGTGGACCAGTAAGAGTCTCTCCAGGACTTTCATGATGTGAGATGTCAGGGCAACTGGTCTGTAGTCATTAGGTTTGGCTGGTTGTGGTTTTTTAGATGGCAATAGCACCAGATAAAAGAACACGGAGAATTACTTTCACCAACGCTGTCTTAATTTGAGCCTCATCTTCTGATGTTGTCTTCATCGCCATCTTCTCATTTCTTGCTACTTCATATTTCTAAACTGAGATCCATAGTTCCTGCAGAACAGGCCCGGATTAAGGTGGGTCTGGGCCCCGGGGCAGGGAGTTTGCATCTTTGTTCTTCTGGAATGAATGATTTGAATTGAACAAGTTCATCTCCCAGGCTCATGGTCAGATCAGTGGGATATGCTGCAGCAAGTGCTTCGGCCCTTGAAGTGAGCTCACTGATGGACATATTATCAGGCATGAAAAGAACATGAAAAAGATTGGTCAAGTGTGTATGCAGTTAACCGATGGTCAAGACAGGACACAAGCTTGTCAATTAGAACATTGAATGTTTCAATTCGAAACTTTTCTTTTCCACCAAATTCAACATCTGGCTCTGCACTTTCATCAGCCATATGTTTGCGCTTCTTTGTGCGCTGGAGATCATGCCTGTAGTCTTGGGAGACTGAATCAGTAACACTTAAGGCTGATCTTTCAAAATGGGCAAAATTGTCTCTCTGTGCTGCCACAAAATCACGATGAGAAATGAGAAGCTGTGTAGCCGTATTTATGTTGATGTTAGGTTTCTGCAACTGCAGGCTTGTGGCTTGGAACCGCTGCAGTATTGTATCCCAAAAGTATGCCATGACAGCTATCTCTAGGGTGTCCAGCTTGCCACAAAGTGCAGAGGCCTCACTTCTAGTGTCACGTTTCTCCTGTGAATCTTTGGAAATATTGTTCAATGACTCTCTCAATTGTGCATAATATTTCCACAGAGCATTTGTTGATTCAGCTCTTGCACTCCAGCGAGTGCCTGACAAGGACTTCAGGGTGAGTTTCACATCTGTATTTCTGAACACCTTTCCCCACCTGTGTGTTGAAGAGGCACAAAATGTGTACAATGACTGCAGAAAGTCAAAGAAACGCAAAGCTTCTGGGCTACTGTCAACAGCATTGACACCAACTAAATTCAATGAATGTGCAGCACAGGGGACATAACAAATCAATGGGTTGCGTTTCAGATGAGCTTGAACTCCATTGTACTTTCCTGACATATTACTTGCATTGTCGTAAGACTGGCCACGACAGTTACTTATGTCTAGGCCCAGGTTCTCCACCATTGCAACAACACACTCAGCCAAACTGCTCCCACTATGATTCTCAATAGGCTCGAAAGCCAGAAACCGCTCAACAACGTCTCCCCCAGTTTCAACAAATCTGAAAATAAAAGTGAGTTGGTCCACATGTGCAAGATCTGGAGTGGAGTCAACAATAACAGAAAAGTATTTGGCCTCTTTTATCTCACTGATAATCGCTTCCTTTGTTCTTTCTCCCATTAAGTGGATAAATTCCTCACAGATTGTGGATGAGAGATAGGACACAGAGCCTTTGCCCTTGCCTCCAAACCTTTGGAGATGGTCAGCTAGAAAAGGGTCAAATTTGGCCAACAGTTCAATAATGCCCAAGAAATTACCATTGTGAGGTGATCCCAACTGCTCGTCATTTCCCCTGAACGCAAGGCCCCTCTCTCCCAAAAACTGAATTACAGCAACAACTCTTCTCAAAACGTCCCACCAGTATTGCCTTTCTGCATCAATTTGTTTCATAAGATCAGAATCAATTCTTCCTGTGTCTTTGGAACGACTGTGTAATGCTAACATGCAAGCCCTATGCTCCTCATTCCTCTCATGCTCACCGATACGCTCAGAATGTTTCCAATCAGAAAACCCGTTGACAAACGCATTGCACTTACTTGAGAACAGTTTGCAAGCAAAGATGCAACCAGAGGAAGGAGAGTAAAGGAGCCACTGCCTTTTCACAGACTGACCATTAGGTAGAGAGCATTTGATTAAGGAATTTGTGAAACTCGTAGTGCTGCCCCCCATGGTCATATCTCTAATTGAGGCAGGGTACTTTTCACTCCGATTCTGAAAAGCAACTGCTCCTCTACTAACCAGAATCGACTTGGCCTGTTCAGTAATGGCACTTGGCCACAAAGCAGGGTCATTAACGGTTTCACACCAGGAGTTTGAGGTCCTAGCTGCTTATGGGATACTGGTCTCAGTGTACTCCTCCTGGTCTGACGGTGAGTCTGCTGTTGTAAGAGTACACGAGTCTGGAATGGCTGTGGTATTTGAGCATAAAGCAGAAGATTCATGACTGGAGATGGTGTCCCCAGCTTCTGGTGTGAAACTGAGCTCTGTGCAATCCTCCTCACCTTTCTCAGGTGATGTCTGGTCTGAGTGTGGCCCTGAAACCTGAGCCTGATTGGGTCTGTGTGGGCTCCGGCACGATCAAATCGGTGGTGGTCTCTACACTGCTGCAACTCGGACCACTGATGACATTATCAACATTGGAATCTTTTGGCTTATCAAAAAAGCCAGAAATCGAAGGCACATTTTTTAAGAAGTCAGCCTGTTTTGCCTCCCTGTTTTTTTTTTCCTTTTCGCTTTGAAGCGCCACTTTTTTGTTTGCAATCCATACTATTAATGACAAGCAGAGTTGCAAAACAAAAAAAAAAACAAACAAAAAACCAAGTCGCCACTGGCTCTGTGAAAAGTCACTCGATGACATCACGATATATGATATGATTAAGGGCAGAAGCTAGATAAAGGTAATATCTCAACCGTGTAAAAGGCTTCCTGAGGCAGAACAGAATATAATGAAATAATTATAATGGAAAAAAAGTCGCTTAATATACTAGATGAGCTTTTTAGTTGTCAAAGATGGCCAAAAGTTGCAATGTGAAGCTTAAAGGCAGAAAGTAGCTGTTGTTTACATATCAAAGCTAATATGCAAAGTTGCTAAATTCACTAAATTAAGTTGCCAGAGATGGCCAAATACAATACAACACGCCTTAAAGTGCAGAAGGTGTTATATTTAAACACGAAATGCACTAGCCTTTTAAGGTAGGCTTTTAACCTTTAAAGGTGTAGTGCGATATACGTATAATGTGATATAGTATAATATCATATAATACAATATAATATAAATGTATACAAGCCTTTAAAAAGGCTGTTGAATTTTAAACTAAACAAGTGATGTTGCACAGGTTGAATGCAAAGCAATTTGTCAAGCTGTAAGCCAAGATCAAGTTCTGAGTGAAGAGAAGTGATGCAGGGGGCTGTATATATAGAGACAGAGCCAAAGTCTCCGCCCCTTCTTTCAGTCCACTCAGTGTGGCCAATTCAGCGACTTTTGATGGTCCAGGCTGGCGACTAAAAATGTCATCTAGCGCCTTTGGTGACTTTTTGGTCAGCTAGCGACTCAACTCATCTTTTCAGTGACATAATCATTGTCTTTCAGCATAAATGTGTTGTATTCTGTACCACTAGGGGTCAGGCTATTGTGTTCCTTTGGGGGTAAGCAGGAGATATGAAAGCGGAGAAGTAGAGGATGCAAGTACATGTGTTGCTGTACGGTGATATGTTCCTGAGAAGTTCATAAGTAAAGTTATGGAATGATAACAAAGCCTCTTCTTTACACTACAAACCTAACAAATTGGCGACGAGGTTACTGCCTGCTGCATGAAGATGGCTTTTGCGTCTACGCCGTTTCCTCCACCTTTTCTACCTTGCCCGGGTGAGCCACCCATTCCGCTCGTAACATGGAAAAAGATGTTCGAGAATTATCTGCTGGTCGTTGATGCGACGGGGGATAAATGGCCACAGGAGAGGAAAAAGGCGCTTTTGTTACACAGTCTTGGAGCAGAGGGTCAGAGACTGTTTTACACCCTGCCAAACCCAGGCACGACGATGGATGATGCCCTTAAGACCTTGGAAGCTCACTTTAACCCGAAAAGAAATACTGTTGCTGAAAGACATGTTTTAGAAAAAGAGTTCAGGTCCAAAACGAAAGTATCCTACAGTATGTTGCTGCTTTAAGAGATTTGGCTACTACGTGTGAGTTCGGAGACAAAGAGGATGAAATGTTAAGGGACCAATTGGTTGAACACGTTTCTAGTCAGCGCATACGAGAACGTCTGCTTCTAGAGAACAACTTGACGTTGGAGAGGGCAATCACACTAGCTACGCAAATTGAAGCTGCATTGATGCAGGCGAAGTCGATCTCTGCCATTGCTGCTGGGGCTCCTGTGGACGCAGTGCAAACGAAACCTACAGATGGCAAGAATCGTCCACGCCGCCCCCGCCCTAAGAAGCAACCCACTGCTGCCAATGCAAAGCCTGCTGCTGCCTCTACGTCTTCACGTTCATGTTACCGCTGTGGCTCCGACCAACATATGGCGAACAACAAGACCTGCCCTGCTGCCACAGTTAAATGTAACAACTGCCAAAAGACTGGTCATTATGCCCGTGTGTGCCGCTCCGCACAGACTCATCATGTTGATGAAGTTGACTTGCCTGAAATTCAGATATTGTACTTACATGATACTGCTATGCCTGACAGAATTCGTTGCACAGCCAATGTTAAAACATCGTCTGCTACTGCCCCTATAGAGTTCATTGTGGACTCAGGTTCCTCAGTTTCCATAATACCACAGTCACTGTATGAGGCTAAATTTAGTCATGATTCACTACAACCTCCTACTGCCAATCTAGTCACCTACTCCCTCCCGCTCTCCCATTCCTGTACGGGGGTGTCTACCTGTTCTGGTGTCACGTAATGATGCCTCTTGCCCTACTAAGCTATTCGTTGTTGAATCAGGGACTGCGCTGCTGGGGATGGATCTCATAAAGGGACTTGAACTGTGCTTTAATGGTGCTACAATACAGGACGAACACAGGTCTACTGCATGGGCGCCTGTGATGGATCTGTCCACCACACCGCCACTGCCATCAGGTTATGGCTGCGCAAAGCAGTTCGTCCACAAAGTGAAAGTTTCGAGTGCAGTTACCCCAGTGAGACAGAACTGCGCCGCTTGCCGCTCTCAGTCAGAGACGCAGTGAGTAAGGAGATCGATTGACTGCTCAAAGAAGGAATAATTGAGAAAATCGATGCTTCACCGTGGGTGTCCCCCATCGTGGTTATTCAGAAAAAGTCTGGAGGTATCCGAATGTGTGTGGATTTGCGAGAGCCGAATAAGGCTGTTGTTACAGACAGTTACCCCCTGCCACACATAGATGAGTTGCTGTCACGTCTGAAGGACGCTACGGTCTTTTCTACGATTGATTTGGAAGCTGCATACTTCCAACTGCCCCTACACGAAGAGAGTCGTGATCTGACAGCTTTCATTACGCACGAGGGATTGTTCAGATTTTGCCGAGTCCCATATGGGTTAGCCTCCGCCCCCTCTGCGTTCCAGAAGATGCTGGCTACAGTGCTGGAGGGCTTACCCAATGTAGCTAACTATTTAGACGACATAATTCTATGGGGAAAAACACAAGCTGCACACGATGCCACCCTTGCCTCTGTACTAAAGCGCTTACATGAGGCTGGCCTACAGCTGAACAGAGATAAATGCCAGTTTAGTAAAACCACCTTGCGCTTTCTTGGGCATACAGTTACGCCGCAAGGCATTCAGCCAACTGAAGACCATCTCTCCGCTATTATGAATGCACCACCTCCACCTGATGCTCAAACACTGCGTTCCTTCTTGGGACTGTTATCATGGTATAACAAATTCATTCCGAATTTCTCAACAGTCGTGGAACCACTGCGCGCTTGCCTCCGCCAAGATACGGAGTTCAAGTGGACAAAGGGGGCTCAGTGCAGTTTCGAGGCTGCCAAAAAGTTGCTGGTAGACAGTCCAGCTCTCGCTCTGTTTGATCCTGACCTGCCTACGATAGTGTCAACTGATGCGTCCAACTACGGATTGGGTGCTGTCCTCACCCAAATGCATGGCCAAACAGAGCGCGTTGTTGCTTTTGCCTCAAGATCGCTGTCCTCTGCCGAGCGCAAGTACTCCACTATCGAGAAGGAGGCTCTCGGCTGCGTCTGGGCTGTGGAAAAGTGGAGAACTTACCTGTGGGGGCGGAAGTTCACACTGCGCACGGATCATCAGGCACTGACTACTCTGCTCACTTCAAAGGGGACCGATCGTGCAGGTATGAGAATCGCGCGATGGGCTGCGCGTCTACTGTGTTTTACCTATGATGTGATATACAGGCCTGGTTCGCAAAACAGCACTGCAGACTGTTTGTCACGCATACTGCTCCCTGCTGTGGCTGATGGTTGCGTGGACTGTGAGCCAGAGTTCGTCGCAATACTGTCCACTACTATGACAGCTGTGTCACCCACTGAATTTGCGTCTGCATCTGCCGCTTGCCCTGAACTGACTGCCCTACGTTCACAGACTGCTAAAGGCTGGCCACATTCTGCCTCTATACTACCGGACACTGTTCGTCCTTATTTTCGCTTGCGAGATGAGTTCAGTGTGCAAAATGACTATGTGTTCAGAGGCACTCGCCTTGTCGCTCCGCTTTCCCTACGCAACACGTTGGTCAATTTAGCGCACGAGGGTCATCAAGGAATTGTTAGGACGAAGCAGAGATTACGTGACCTATACTGGTGGCCAGGCATGGATGAGCAAGTTAATCACCAAGTTAAAGTATGCCAGTTATGCCAGTCATGCGACAAAACTGCTACACCTGCTGCTGCCCCACTGCAGCCAGTGCCCTTTCCATCTCAGCCGTGGGAGAAATTGGCTGTGGACATAGTTGGGCCAATGGAAACTGCTCCGTGGGATTGCAGATATGCGATCACGTTGACTGACTACCACAGTAAATGGCCAGAGGTGGCTTTCGGTGCCACTATTACGTCTGACAATGCCATCAGCTTCCTCACGTCTGTCTTCAGCAGATTTGGCAACCCTACTAGCATAGTGACAGATAACGGGACCCAATTCACTTCCGCAGAGTTCGCTGAATTTATAAAATCCAGAGACATACAGCAGATACGCACATCTGTCTATCACCCTGCTGCGAATGGTGCTATTGAGCGTTTCCACCGTGTGCTTAAAAGCTGCATTCAATCTGCCATCCTAGAGAAGAAGCCCTGGAAAAAGACTGTCAGTAACTTTCTTCAGGTCTATCGCTATACATTCGACAACAGGGGTGTCTCCTTTTGAATTACACGTCGGGAGAAAGATGCGCACTCGTCTAAATGTTCTGCCACCAGTGTCTTCCCCTAAGGGTACTGCTGCCGTGTCACAGAGAGTTGCGGCTCAGCAGAGCAAAATGAAAACTTACACTGACGCCAGGCGAGGTGCGCGCTCTCCTCCTTTCAAAGAGGGAGATAGTGTGCGCGTTCGGAAACCAACGCATGTGCCAAAAGCGCACCCGAGGTTCACCGAACCAATGCGGATTCAACGGAAAGTTGGTCCAGCGACTTATGTGTTACAAGATGGGAAGAAGTGGCATGCTTCTCATCTAACAAGGTCCAATGTGCCTGCAAGGCCGACTCAGGCGCACTTCTCTGAAACGGACTTGCCTACTGAAGAACCGCCTACAGTCCAGCCAGCAGTTCAGCCAGATGTTCCTCACGATCATCCTGTTCCAGCTGCTGAGGTTCCAGCTCGCGTGAGACGTCCACCACGTTGGCTGCAGGACTTTGTGGAATAATTATCCATTTCAGTTAACGTTTAAGAATTACAAATTGAAGTAATAATATTTTTTTGTTGATGTATGCCTAAGTTCAATACAGACATATACATTTATTACTAGTGTAATTTTAGGTCTACTCTTTACAAATGTTCTTTACTTACCTGTGTTAGTTGCTACAGGTTTTTCATATAGCTTGAGTTAGTGTGGCAAGTTCTATTCTTAAGTAAGAGGGGAATATGTTGTATTCTGTACCACTAGGGGTCAGGCTATTGTGTTCCTTTGGGGGTAAGCAGGAGATATGAAAGCGGAGAAGTAGAGGATGCAAGTACATGTGTTGCTGTACGGTGATATGTTCCTGAGAAGTTCATAAGTAAAGTTATGGAATGATAACAAAGCCTCTTCTTTACACTACAAACCTAACAAAATGTAACTCTGTGCTGCTCTCAGAAGTGTTTCTCATGGTGAAATAGTGCTGCAGATTAGCTCCAATCTCTAAAAAATTGCTAGCACTGCCCTTTTGCATTATGAACGCAGCCATGCATGCATGTTTTCTAGCGATGAGTGTTGTGTGTGAAGTTTTGACGTCATATGTCACGTCATGACGTCATCTGGCGACTTCTAGCGACTTTTCAGAGAGCCAATAGTGACTTTCTGTGATTTTCTTTTTAGCAACACTGAGTCCACAGGAAAATCCATATTGGACATCCAAATTTGTTCATATGGACATATGGAAGCGAAATCTGCAAAGTGAAGTGGTACAAAACCTTGTGTTCTTAAGGTGAATATCTACTGGTGTATTACTCTCCCCGAAGAGAACTAATAGGTTATAATGACAAGTGAATCATTGTTCACCATGTCGTTTTGTGTGCAAACAATATTGTGCAGGAGTGAAATCACTTCCCACAGAAAATAGATCTAAGTTCTACTAGCTCTCTACTGGGGCCAGCCCAGGATACGCTGTGGTCACAAAGCGACAGTGTTGCTAGGTCTAGCAACTTGTGGGCGTCCCTAGCGACAAAAGAAACCATCTAGCGACTTTGGTGACTTTTTGGTGAATCTGGCTACTCGTCTTTTAAGTGACAAAATCATTGTTTTTCAACACAACTGTAGCCCTGCGCCGCTGTCAGAAGCATTTCTAACGGTGAAATAGTGCTGCAGATTAGCTTCTTGTATTATAGACGTGTGTGGCCGTGCACACATGTTTTAACGCTGTGACATTATACGCAATGTCATGACATCATCTGGCGACTTCTAGCGACTTTTAAGAGAGCTAATAACGACTTTCTGTGATTTTCTTAGCAACACTGAGTCCACTGGAAAATCCATATTGGAAATCCAAATTTGTTCACTGAAAAAATACAGTAGCTCTTTCAATGGCATAAGTCTTAAATTACAATACAATATATTCCAATACAGTTATATTATGTAAATGTCTATGAGCTTTTAAATAAATTGTTGGAGGCTAAATCTGATACGTAAGATATTAATGTAAGAATGTTGATAGAAGTTTCGATAAATGGATTTAAGAATATTAGATACGATTTTCACTTAACTGTGGGACATATGGAAGCGTAATCTGCACAGTGAAGTGGGACAAAACCTGGTGTTCTGAAGGTGAATTTCTACTGGTCTATTACTCTCCCAGAAGATAACTAAGGTTATAATGACAAGGGAATCATTTGAATCACCATGTTGTTTTGTGTGCAAACAATATTGTGCAGGAGCGACATCTCTTCTCACAAACAATATATTAGTGATGCACAATATATCGGCATTAACATCGGTATTGGACGATATTTGGTATTTTTTAACATATCGGTATCGGTCCGCTTGGCCGATATATCGGCTGATGGAAAAAAATATGTATTTTGTTGTTATTTCACCGAAATATACACATTTGTGCACAACAGACTGGAGGTCGTGAGTGCTTCCTCATACCAATATCATATATTTTTTTACGTTTGATGATAAAATATGTTTAGAAAATTAAAAAAAGACATTCAAAACTTCAGTTTGTATGATTTTAAGTCTGTAAAAATGGTTTCTGGTCAAATTTGGAAAAAAAATATCGATATCGGTTAATATCGGTCATCTGCCCTTACAGCAACATTTATATCGGATATCGGTATTGGCCAAAATTTTCACATCGGTGCATCCCTACAATACATCTAAGTTCTATTAGCTCTCTACTGGGGCCAGCATTAGGCCCAGGATACGCTGTGTTCATAAAGCGTCGGCGAACATGTCAATGTGGTGGGAAAACACAAGTATTCATTCTGACTACTGTCCCCCATGGCCCAGGGGCCTTCTGATTGCTGTACAGCATGGCCAAGGTGCCTTCTGATTGCCATCCCCTGTGGCCCAGGGCCCCTTTGATTGCCATCCCCCGTGGCCCAGGGGCCCTCTAGTTGGTGTCCCCCATGGCCCAGGGGCCCTCTGGTTGTCGTCCCCCATGGCCCAGGGGCCCTCTGGTTGCCATATCCCGTGGCCCAGGGGCCCTCTGGTTTCCATACCGCATGGCCCAGGGACCATCTGGTTGCCATATCCCGTGGCCCAGGGGCCCTTTGATTGCCGTCCCCCGAGGCCCTCTAGTCACCGTACCGCATAGCCCAGGGGCCCTTTGATTGCCGTCCGCCGTGGCCCAGGGGCCCTCTGGTTGCCGTACCACATGGCCCAGGGCCCCTCTGGTTCCTATGTCCTGTGGCCGAGGGCCCTCTGACTGCTGTCACTCCCCCCCCCCAGCCCATTTCAGTTCACCCTTCTCTCTCGGTTCTCTCTTCACTTATGCCATAAAACATAGACTAAAGAAGTACAACTAAAGAAGATCCTAAAGAATAGAGGCCTCTGATATCCCAATCGATATCGGCATCTGCATTGTTGTTGGGCCCCCCCTGGGCTCCCTGGATCCATGGGCCCCGGGGCGCCAGCCCCACTTGCCCGGTCGGTAATATGGCCCTGCTGCAGAACAACTTCCACGACCTCCAACTTGTGCCCTGACTTCTGTGAGAGTTACTGACTCCTCTGCCGTGCCTTCTGTTATGCTGTTTTCTCTTCCACAAGCAAAGAGTCTTCTGCAGGTTTTTGCTTTGTATGTGTTTTTTAGGCTCTGGCAAAGCTCTAGAAACAGCAGGTGAAGCTCAGGCTGCACGGGCAGCGAGTCTGTGGTGACTATCAGCTGCGGTATGAGGAGACCGTTGATGCATTTCATCAGTACTCGTTCAGAGCTTCATTGAGAATCCATACTTTGCATCTTTGCCATGGAAAAGTCATTGTGATAAGAGCAGCAGCTTGTTTAAGCCAGCAAAGAAGAGGGAAAAGAGCCACTGTTGGCTTAATTGATTTAAGAGGAACATAATTCAGGTGGCATCCTTTACAAGTATGGACAAAGCTTCAGCAGGTCAGGCTGCAGGAAGATGAAGAGGATGCAAGAGACATGAAAGGGGGGGAAACGAGAGAAAAGTAAAGCCACCTGGGTTCATGCAGGGCAAAATAATTAAAAAAAAATCTGCATTTTAAGGTCTGAGCGAGGGAACAACAATTTAAATAAAACCTGGGCATGCTCTTTATCTGAAACTGTGCTGTCTGATATGCTGCCATTCTTTCTCCCACAAAGTTGATTCATTTGATGGTTTCCTTGTTAACACCTTAATCATTACATGGAAAAACACCACTGAATCTGGTTAGATAAAGAAGAGGTAAACCTTCTTAATTCCAATTTATTTATTTATTGTTGTTTTATCAGCTTAAAAAATGAAAAAGGCCTAAGTCGTTTTTCAAACACAATCGATGCAGTGACCCTTAACAGCAGCAGGGGGCGCATCACATAAACGAAAAGTTGGAGACTGGTTTTGCTTACACAGAAAACCAAACTCTGTGTGAACAGACGCATCTCCCTGCTGGCATCACCTGTACTAACTTTGACCTTAGAGGCATCTCTGGGAGGAGGGGAAACAGATCTTCTCATGACTGAAAACTAAATCTGACATGCAGCTGAGACATTTATTAATGGACTAAAATTAACAATAGTTGTACTGTGAAGAGGCAAAGAAAAAGAACAAAAACATTCACTTATTCCTGCAGTGTGTAATACCATTACATACGTCAAAAAGTAGGACAATGCAAGATTTTTGTTCCACAGAAAATTTACGGCCAAGTACTGTTGTGTTTTCAGTTGGTTATCCAGCTGGAGTCACTGCCAGAGTCACCGCTGGAGTCACAGCTGTAGTCACAGCTAGAGTCATAGCTGGAGTCACCACCGGAGTCGCAGTCACACAGCCGGAATCACAGAAGGAGTCACAGCTGGAGTCAAAAAAAGAGTCACAGCCAGAGTCTGCTCCAACTCCTTTTCAGGCATAAATGGAACAAAATATGTACAGCTGGAAGCAGCACAAGGGGAAAAAAACAGGCAGCTGAGTGCACGTTTTAGATGAACACTCCACCTTCGGACCCGTCTTTGTATCCCTGACCTCATTTCCTTTCTTTGCCTCGAAGCTGTAAAAACAAACCAGAAGTGATCCAGATGAAAGAACATCCAGACCGTTTGTCTCACTGACATTCGTTCTGCAGGCTGATTTCTGTGTGAAAGTTTAAGGTCGACTCTCTGAACACAGAGACGAACGCAGCTTTCTGAAATCCAACTGTTTTATAGTTGTGACACTATATATCTATTTTTCTTTACATTAAGGTCTCAGAGGAAAGACACATGACGAAACAGTGAGTGAAAAAAAAACAAGTTAAAAACCTTGTTATTTATACGGGAAATGAAGAGGGGACGGTTAATCAAGTGAACCTGACTAATTGATCATCAGCACACGTGCGCTATAAAAATACTTTTGGCAGTTTGCTGGTCTGGAGCATTCAGGTATGTTAACACAATGCTAAGTAGGCAAGACATGAGCAATAATTTTAGAGAAGCAATCGCTGCTGCCCATCAGTTGGCGAGCAGTTGAGAGCTAATACCCAAACAATTTGGAGTTCGTCAAACTCCAGCAAGAAAGATTATTCACAAATGAGAAACATTTGAGACAGTTGCCTATGTCCTTAGCCGTGGATGTCCCCGTCAAGATCTAAAGGTCAGACTGTGTGCAGTGGGCTCCAGTTAGCAGGTTTAAATGTTAAAAGTTCATAACTTAAAATCAGAAGTATGGTTTCTCTGGAAGGGTTTGCCGGGAAAAAAAGTCTCTTTGAACACAGAAACCACAAGACATCACAAACATTGCCCCATGAATAGATGGAGGTGTTTGTCCATGACCGCGAAGATCTACGATCGGTGAGAACCACAAACAACTCATACCAGCTGTGCAGCACGGTGGTGGAGGGGTGATGATCTGGGTCAACCACAGACTCCTCTGCAACACCGGAGCACACCAGGTTCAAATGTGAAATAACCAGCAGACAGGTTCGCTCTTGGTCCAACTGAAGTTTATTCTGAACATTGAAAGACAACAACATATCTTCTTCTACAGCGATAATTAGCGGCAGGCTGTCGTCGTCAGCCCTGCAGCGCTCATATATTAACTCTCAGATAACAGCAGTATTTTACACAACCTGGGAGACTGACGGTCAGAACTGGGTCAGACCGGAGTCGGTTAGTTTCAGTACAGTGTGGCAAGTGGGCAAGAGGGGTACCGGGGAGCCGTACATCATCATCATCATAGTTGTGAAACAAAAAAACACAAACATTCATTCACACCTTCCTCCACACGGCTGAGCTGCTGATTGGACAGTGGCTGGTCGCTAAGGTAACTGTTGTCCTGGTGATCGTTCAGAACACGACTGTAACTGTGGCGTCAAATTAAAAACTGAGTGAGATTTGCTAACGAGCCCATCTAACCGAGAGGTGTATTTAGTCACTGACGCAGCCGCCATTTTGAACAGTCAGGCCAGTAAACCGGGAGGAGGCCTGTCAGCTCCTGAGTCTGGACCTGGAGGGCAGAGTCAACCATGGCGCGGAGAGAGCAGAGAGGGATTCAAGCGTTGGCAAGTCAAGACGCCAGAAATACATACCTTTTTATTCCTTAAAAAAAAAAAAAACTTTCTCCCCAAATATCCCTGTTACACCATCAAATGCTGGAGCCGGTAACGCCCCAGGGTGCTGTTACGAAGCTGGTGACGCCCCTCGGTGCTGTAACGAAGCCGGTAACGCCCCACGGTGCTGTTACGAAGCCGGTGACGCCCCGCGGTGCTGTTACGAAGCCTGAAATGCCCCGCCGTGCTATTACGAAGCCGGTGACGCCCCGCCGTGCTATTACGAAGCCGGTGACGCCCCGCCGTGCTATTACGAAGCCGGTGACGCCCCGTGGTGCTGTTACGAAGCCTGAAACGCCCCGCGGTGCTGTTACGAAGCCAGTAACGCCCCACGGTGCTGTTACGAAGCCTGAAACGCCCCACGGTGCTGTTACGAAGCCGGTGACGCCCCGCGGTGCTGTTACGAAGCCAGTAACGCCCCACGGTGCTATTACGAAGCCAGTAACGCCCCACGGTGCTGTTACGAAGCCGGTGACGCCCCACGGTGCTGTTACGAAGCCGGTGACGCCCCGCGGTACTGTTACGAAGCCTGAAATGCCCCGCCGTGCTATTACGAAGCCGGTGATGCCCGCCGTGCTATTACGAAGCCGGTGACGCCCCGCCGTGCTATTACGAAGCCGGTGATGCCCCGCGGTGCTGTTACGAAGCCTGAAATGCCCCGTGGTGCTGTTA
Source organism: Hirundichthys speculiger (assembly GCA_018398805.1). Classification (NCBI taxonomy): domain Eukaryota; kingdom Metazoa; phylum Chordata; class Actinopteri; order Beloniformes; family Exocoetidae; genus Hirundichthys; species Hirundichthys speculiger. The sequence continues at coordinate 270,948 of JAGFBZ010000257.1, forward strand.
CGAAGCCGGAGACGCCCCGCCGTGCTGTTACAAAGCCTGAAACGCCCCGTGGTGCTGTTACGAAGCTGGTGACGCCCCTCGGTGCTGTAACGAAGCCGGTAACGCCCCACGGTGCTGTTACGAAGCCGGTGACGCCCCGCTGTGCTGTTACGAAGCCTGAAATGCCCCGCCGTGCTATTACGAAGCCGGTGACGCCCCGCCGTGCTATTACGAAGCCGGTGACGCCCCGCCGTGCTATTACGAAGCCGGTGACGCCCCGTGGTGCTGTTACGAAGCCTGAAACGCCCCGCGGTGCTGTTACGAAGCCAGTAACGCCCCACGGTGCTGTTACGAACCCTGAAACGCCCCACGGTGCTGTTACGAAGCCGGTGACGCCCCGCGGTGCTGTTACGAAGCCAGTAACGCCCCAGGGTGCTATTACGAAGCCAGTAACGCCCCACGGTGCTGTTACGAAGCCGGTGACGCCCCACGGTGCTGTTACGAAGCCGGTGACGCCCCGCGGTACTGTTACGAAGCCTGAAATGCCCCGCCGTGCTATTACGAAGCCGGTGATGCCCGCCGTGCTATTACGAAGCCGGTGACGCCCCGCCGTGCTATTACGAAGCCGGTGACGCCCCGCGGTGCTGTTACGAAGCCTGAAATGCCCCGTGGTGCTGTTACGAAGCCGGAGACGCCTCGCCGTGCTGTTACAAAGCCTGAAACACCCCGTGGTGCTGTTACGAAGCCGGTGACGCCCCGTGGTGCTGTAACGAAGCCAGTAACGCCCCACGGTGCTGTTACGAAGCCGGTAACGCCCCACGGTGCTGTTACGAAGCCGGTAACGCCCCACGGTGCTGTTAGGAAGCCGGTGACGCCCCGCCGTGCTATAACGAAACCGGTGACGCCCCGCGGTGCTGTTACGAAGCCGGTGACACCCCGCGGTGCTGTTACGAATCCGGTGACGCCCCGCCGTGCTGTTACGAAGCCGGTGACGCCCCGCCGTGCTGTTACGAAGCCTGAAATGCCCCGCCGTGCTATTACGAAGCCGGTGACGCCCCGCCGTGCTATTACGAAGCCGGTGACGCCCTGTGGTGCTGTTACGAAGCCTGAAACGCCCCGCGGTGCTGTTACGAAGCCTGTGATGCCCCGTGGTGCTGTTACGAAGCCGGTGACGCCCTGCGGTGCTGTTACAAAGCCGGTAACGCCCATTGGTGCTATTACAAAGCCGGTAACGCCCCGCGGTGCTGTTATGAAGCCTGAAACTCCCCGCGGTGCTGTTACAAAGCCGGTGATGCCCCTTGGTGCACCGGTGACGCCCCGCGGTGCTGTTACGAAGCCGGTGACGCCCCGCGGTGCTGTTAGGAAGCCGGTGACGCCCCGCCGTGCTGTTAGGAAGCCGGTGACGCCTCGCCGTGCTGTTACGAAGCCTGAAATGCCCCGCCGTGCTATTATGAAGCCGGTGACGCCCCGCCGTGCTATTACGAAGCCGGTGACGCCCCGTGGTGCTGTTACGAAGCCTGAAACGCCCCGCGGTGCTGTTACGAAGCCGGTGATGCCCCGTGGTGCTGTTACGAAGCCGGTGATGCCCTGCGGTGCTGTTACAAAGCCGGTAACGCCCATTGGTGCTATTACAAAGCCCGTAACGCCCCGCGGTGCTGTTACGAAGCCTGAAACTCCCCGCGGTGCTGTTACAAAGCCGGTGATGCCCCGCGGTGCTGTTACGAAGCCGGTGATGCCCCGCGGTGCTGTTACGAAGCCGGTGACGCCCTGCTGTGCTATTACAAAGCCGGTAACGCCCTGCGGTGCTGTTACGAAGCCAGTAACGCCCCGCGGCGCTGTTACGTACTTGGCTCCAGATCCAACCAGTTTTCTAATTTCATGCGGTCACTGAAGCTTTTACCACACAGTTTCGTTAAAATGGCTTCTTGAGATTAACGGCGAATGAGGAGAGCGATTGGGAGAGCGACTGAATGAGGCCTCAGATGACAGGCGTCGCCTCTGCTGCTGCTCCGGCGCGGTAAAAGTATTTACCGCGATCCCAGTGAGCGATTCCAAGGAATCACAAGCCTTCCAAGGAAGGCTCGTGAGCCGGTGAACTCCACCGAGTCTGAAACGATCGACCGGTGCTGGTTTTAATTTCCAGGTGAACGTTCCTGCAGTAATCTGATTACTCAAAATGGCAGGGGGGGGTCACATCAGTCGGTCAGACCCACACCAACATCAGCAGGCGTCTGTTTCCAAAGTGCCGGTTGTGCCGATGCATAGTGAGGTTTCATCTGCACGCTGAGGTTTCTTGGGGTCTGAGCGGCACTGATCCAACGCTGAGCCGTGGGTTTTTTCACAAACTTTTTTTCTTTTTTTCCTCCCTGCATAGTGACAACCAGTTCAACACAGCAGCAACGTAACGACAGAGTTCAGGTTAATGACAGACGTCGTCTATATCTACATCATCTCTGTGAAACCGGCCTAAACAAAACACAAAAAAAGAAGTGAAGACATTGTTCCTCACAGTACCGTCGTCTGATCCAGCTGCTGCAGCTGTTTCACTCCAGCCATGAATGTAGCTGAGGTCTGATCCACACGCCGGCTGAACATCTCTGCACCTTCAGCTTATTACTGCTGGAAGGATTTCCCACTGAATCTGTACGTATTAAGCACTTTCTGGAATAAAGTGTCCAGCTGAAAGCCTGATGAGCTGATCGTTAAGACTCAGAGACTCGTTAGTGTCTCTAGTGTCGTTGGTGTGTAGTTACCCTGTCGTACAGTCATTTATTCATCCGCTCACACCTACGCTGAGAGGGATTGTCACTGGAGTGGGTGAGAGACCATCTGGGCGAGGACGCTGGAGGAGGACATGAGCAGACTGGACTGGACTGGACTGGACCGGACCAGAGACGGACCCCGCCGCCTCCGTAAAGCCTCCCGCCCGCCACGGATCTGTTGAGACCGGATCCATTTCAAAACCGTGAAGTCGCCACAGCGTCAAAGATAAAAACCAGAGACCGGCAGAACTGACTGGAGATGAGATCCACGTGCATGTGAAAGCAGTACCGCGGGAAGTAGGGGTGCTGGGGGGCCCCCTGTTGGTGGGGCTGCAGCACCTCAAAAATGTTAAAAAAAAAAAAAAAAAAACATTGAAAACAAGAGAGAAAAAATGTGGTAGGAAAATAAATAAAATGTTTAAAATTTACTCTAAATTCTAGTGGTCTGGTTAAATGTTTATTACAGTATTATTCAGTGGCGGGTCGTGTATTTTTACCTGTACCAGTGCGGGTTTAACTACTTAATCCACCATGACATTATAATCATACAAGCCACCAATAAAAAAAAACACAATATGACAAGAAGAGGGCACTGCCTAATTTGATCATTTGGAGATTACGCATCACCATATTACTTGCAGACATTTTTATTCTAATGAGGTCAGAGGATGTCCGGTCAGCAGTTGCGGTAGATGTGGGAATAGTCACGGCCACGGTTGGATGGGGGAATTTATTTCTAATATGTCTGAAACTGCTGGTGGTGGAGGAGGGACAGGAACATTAATTGTTCCTGATCTATAATCGGTTCTGTATCTGGCAGATCAGGTTTTTCAGAACACTGTTGTGGAGTTTCTTGAACTGTACGCGTATCCCTCCTGCGCTCGGAGCAGCAGAGATGCGCTCAGTGAAAGGTGGATGTCATCATACCTGTTCCTCTCTGCGCAATAGTGTCAAAAAACTCTTTCACCCCTGACAGACAGAACTGCTCATCCAATGATTTGTTCTGCAGTATTTTAAAAACCTCAGCTGCGCCGCCGCGTTACTGACATCTGTCGTCTCGTCTACCCGTGACAAATGGTGTTATATGCTTTATAGTTGCACACACAAACTTTATATATATACACACGTGGACAAAATTGTTGGTACCCCTCAGTTAAAGAAGGAAAAACCCACAATTCTCACTGAAATCACTTGAAACTTACAAAAGTAACAATAAATAAAAATTCATTGAAAATCAAATAATCAAAATCAGCCATCACTTTTGAATTGTTGATTAACATAATTATTTAAAAAAACAAACTAATGAAATAGGGCTGGACAAAAATGATGGTACCCATAACTTAATATTTTGTTGCACTACCTTTTGAGACAATCACTGCAATTAAACGATTTCTGTATTTGTCAATGAGCGTTCTGCAGCTGTCAACAGGTATTTTGGCCCACTCCTCATGAGCAAACTGCTCCAGTTGTCTCAGGTTTGATGGGTGTCTTCTCCAAATGGCATGTTTCAGCTCCTTCCACAGATATTCAATGGGATTCAGATCTGGGCTCATGGAAGGCCACTTTAGAATAGTCCAAACGCTTTTCTCTCAGCCATTCTTGGGTGTTTTTGGCTGTGTGTTTTTGGATCGTTGTCCTGTTGGAAGACCCATGACCTGCGACTGAGACCAAACTTTCTGACACTAGGCAGCACATTTCTCTCCAGAATGCCTTGATAGTCTTCAGATTTCATTTTACCTTGCACACATTCAAGACAACCTGTGCCAGATGCAGCAAAGCAGCCCCAAAACATTACTGAGCCTCCTCCATGTTTCACACACGTAGGGACAGTGTTCTTTTCTTCGTATGCTTGGTTTTTGAGTCTATGAACATAGAGTTGATGTGCCTTACCAAAAAGCTCCAGTTTGGTCTCATCTATCCAAAGGACATTCTCCCAGAAGCTTTGTGGCTTGTCAACATGCATTTTTGCAAATTCCAGTCTTGCTTTTTTATGATTTTTTTCAGCAGTGGTGTCGTCTCCCATGAAGTCCACTTTGGCTCAAACAATGACGAATGGTGCGATCTGACACTGATGTACCTTGGCCTTGGAGTTCACCTTTAATTTCTTTGGAGGTTGTTCTGGGCTCTTTGGATACAATTCGAACGATCCGTCTCTTCAATTTGTCATCAATTTTCCTCTTGCGGCCACGTCCAGGGAGGTTGGCTACTGTCCCGTGGGTCTTGAACTTCTGAATAATATGAGCCACTGTTGTCACAGGAACTTCAAGCTGTTTAGAGATGGTCTTATAGCCTTTACCTTTGAGATGTTTGTCTATAATTTTTTTTCGGATGTCCTGGGACAATTCTCTCCTTCGCTTTCTGTTGTCCATGTTCAGTGTGGTACACACCTTTTCACCAAACAGCAAAGTGACTACTTGTCTGCCTTTAAATAGGCAGACTGACTGATTATGAGTTTGTAAACACCTGTGATGTCAATTAAAGGACACACCTGAGTTAATCATGTCACTCTGGTCAAATAGTTTTTCAATCTTTTATAGAGGTACCATCATTTTTGTCCAGCCCTATTTCATTAGTTTGTTTTTTAAATAATTATGTTAATCACCAATTCAAAAGTGATGGCTGATTTTGATTATTTGATTTTCAATAAATTTTTATTTATTGTTACTTTTGTAAGTTTCAAGTGATTTCAGTGAGAATTGTGGGTTCTTCCTTCTTTAACTGAGGGGTACCAACAATTTTGTCCACGTGTGTATATATATATATATATATATATATATATATATATATGCTGAGAACATGCTGCTGAGAACGTGTTCCCACGGCTCTGCGTGAGAGTCACCGCTGTCAGATAAGTTTGCAGATCCAACCTTCCTTCATTTGCAGAGACAAGCTTTGTTTCAGCTGCTGTTTCTTTAGCGGTGTTAAGTTACGGGTTAACAGCAAACGGGTCAGTCAGCTGATGGACCAGTGATTTCTGCCTTTTATATGTTTGCTGGCACGATCACGCAAAAAAAAAAAAAACAGTGGAGTCTATGAACATAGAAGTGAGAAGCCATTAAAGATTTGGGGGGAAGTCAGGGTCCAAACTCCACTTCTAGTGGATCTAAAACTGGATCCAGGTGGAGAGGTTTAGCATCGCTTTTAAATATTTGCTTAATTTACCTTGACTTACCCTTTAAGCTAGAGGTGGGCAATACTGGGGATTTTAGCATTGATTCGATACCAAGTAAATACAGGGCCAATATTGCTGATACCGATACCGATACCAATGCCAATGCCAATGCCGATACCGATACTTTTTCATATTAAGCTTAAGCTATCATGAAATTGCTGTCCTTTTGGTGTTATTGTGATTTTTGTCTTTGGATTATTTTGTCAAAACCCTGGACAGAATTTCGGCAAACTTTATAGGTGACAGAAAAATACTTTATCATCACAATTGACATTTTTGTGTAAATATTCCTTGGAGATGATTTGCTCTGTTCATAATGGTTTTTCTGAGTGGGCAGGCCTGGGGGGAGGGGCCAGACTGAGTCTTCCTGTATGCTTGTTTGGCCGACGCCGCTGAGCCACGTGATGATGCAACTTCAAGAGACGAGACGAGACGAGACGAGACGGGGGGGGGGGGGGCACAGCGACAGCGTCAGACACAGACTTCAATGAATTCTTACTCAGTGTTGTAGAAGAGAAACAGCTTGAGTATCGATCTTTTTACACGAGTATCATTCGATATGAATACCAGCGTTGGTATGGATATTATCGATATTTGGATCGATCCGCCCACCTCTACTACTAATAATAAAACTAGAACCTGATGTAGATGGAGGATGGCTCAGTAAAATCAGCTGCTGTTGGGTTCATTCTCAGAGATATTGAGCTGGGTCCTGGTAAATATTTAGGGGGCCTCGGTGCTGCCAGTTAACCGATAAAAAAACGATCCGTCAACCTTCACATCTTGATTATTTGTAGTTTAGTTTGATTTCTGACCTCAGTGAATGTTTGAGACGTCGTCTTCCTGTTTGTAGCAGGTAAACGTCACCTAAACTGAACGCTTTAATGTAGACGCGTACCGAGAGACTTCACACCAGTCCAGCCTTCAGATCCAGTCCAGTCCAGTTCAGCTGCAGGCTCCAAACCGTGTCCATCAGGTCCCTCTGAGGCCAGTTCAGTCTGTTCTGGTCCACGTTTCACGGCTCCTCAAACAGCTGGAGGTCCAATCTGACCACGATCTCCCCTGTAGGGACCTCGTGGAGCAGCAGCCTCTTCGTGATTGGTCCTTTAGAGCCCTGGTCCTTCTTTATTTCTGCCAGCCGGATCTCTGTCCTGCCAAGGAAGTCTGCGGAGAAAAGAGACAAAAAAGGGGGGGACTCAGAGGAGTTTGTCCCCGCAGGAGGACGGGAGATGAGACAGAGAGAGAGTTACAGACCATCAGGTGAGAACTGGTCCCGTTCAAACACAGTGATACAGAGGACGTCCTGTTCAAGGTCCTTAATAAAAAACTGACAGTTGGAGTTCCACTTAGGATTCAACGTGTCCTGGAGAGAAAGAAGAGCAGAGGAGACAGACTTTTCAGGGACAACAGAGGACTTCAGGAGTCCAGATTTACTGAAAGGCAGTCGTTGAACAGGTGCAACCAGAGGTTGGTTTCAGGACTAAAGCAAGTTCTGCACAATAAAACCAGATCTTTTAAACACCAAGTCCTCAACGGTCGCATCACAGGAGGACAAGGTGACACGTTACCACGAGAGACTGAAGCAGAAACCTAAACGTCGTTTCGTGCGTTTGTGAGCGACAGGCAGACTGCAGACGGAAGCTCACCTCCGTTCTGCTCTGCACCGAAACCAAAAAAATGTTTCATTCAAGAGTCCCAGAGCCAGTTCCCCTTCACGCTCCTTTAAAACCATTTCTATTGTCTTCCTCATTAATCCGCCCAACTGCTCCAGAGAAATCAGCCACATTCCCCTGAGATCGATTCCCATCGGTGGATTATTATCACCATTATGGCCAGAAACTGAAGACAATAAAACGCTGAGCTTGTAAATTATTACATTATTATTATTACATACGCTTATAAATCCACAGCTTGTAATTTTGTCAGCGTGTGAATGTTTGTGCACGTGTGGAAACAAATGTGTGCATTTGAACTTTCCAAATTAAAACATTTAAAAAGAAAATGTGAAAATCGCTCAAAATGACTGAAAACAATCATCTTCTGACTTCTCTATTTCTAAAGAACAAAAAGATTTAAAAAACACTGAAAATGAGATAAATAAACCTGACAAATGTAATCTGGTGATAAATAACCTTAGGAATTATAAAAGACAGAAATATATATAAAAAAACCGTACCTGTAATGTTTTAGTGATATGGCACTGGGAACCCATGGTCACCTCACAGTACGGGTTACTCTTTCCTGGACACACAAGAACAACGAGACCACAGACGACAGGAAAACCAATGAGAAGACGACAAAAAAAAAAGAAATAAAAGAAGCAAAGAAATGTTTCTGAATCTGAAATGAAGGGTCGTTTCTGTACCGTGAGAACGACAAGGTTTGAGCTCGATTCCCTCCACGATGTTGACCATCAACCTCCCGATGCCGGTGGCTCTCTGAGAACGCACTGATGGAGAGAGAGATGGAGGGATGAGGGGGAGAGAGATGGAGGGATGAGGGGGGGAGAGATGGAGGGATGAGGGGGAGAGAGATGGAGGGAAAGAGAGAGATGAGGGGGGAGAGAGATGGAGAGATGAGGGGAGAAAGAGAGATGAAGCGATGAGGGGGAGAGAGATGGAGGTAAATAGAGAGATGAGGAGGAGAGAGAGATGGAGAGATGAGGGAAGAGAGAGATGGAGCGATGAGGGGGAGAGAGATGAGGGGAGATGGGGAGATAAGGGGGGGAGAGAGAGATGGAGGGAAAGAGAGAGATGGAGAGATGGGGGAGAGGGAGAGATGGAGAGATGGGGAGAGAGAGAGAGAGAGAGAGACGGAGACACAGAGAGAAAGTGGGAGGGAGAGTCGTGGGGAGGGGGGGAGAGGAAAGGAGTCAGCTACTGTCGTTATTGATCCTCAGGTGTCTCTGAGCGAACAGGTACCTAGGTAAGCCTTCTCCCTCTTCTTCTTCTCCGTCTCGATGAAGAGCTCTGAGGCTGCCTTAATTTTCTGAACCCACGCTGTCCTGAAGACACAAACACACAAGAATAAAAACCTGATTTATTTTCATTTTTGCCATTTTGAGCCCAGGAACGAGGCCTCTGAGGTCGAGCTCACAGACTCCGTTCAGGAGCATCTTAATATCCATCATGGGGAGCAACCATGGCAACGGGGAAGCCGTGACATCTTAATATCCATCATGGGGGGCAACCATGGCAACGGGGAAGCCGTTACATCTTAATATCCATCATGGGGGGGCAACCATGGAAGCGGGGAAGCCGTTACATCTTAATATCCATCATGGGGGGCAACCATGGCAACGAGGAAGCCGTTTCCACGTGGGAGCAGTCCGTCAAACTTTAATGCCTGATAATGTCCAGAATAAGACACTAAATTGAGAAGGGTTGGAGACGTGAGGGGGGGGTGGGGGGGGGTGAGGAAGTTTAAACCCTTTCTTCGATGTCACATCAGCGGCTAATAAACTGGACAGCAGAATACGCTTTAAGGCTTAAACGTAGTGAATTTAAACGTGAACCTGAGCGTGTCTCCACACCTGCGGTGACTCGAGCCCCCCCACGGTCAAACAGAAATAAGGAGACGGGACGGGTCCTCGTCCACGTTACCTTTCATTGATGCTCTCAGCTCTGAGGGTGTAAACTCTGTCTATGTGAGAGATGTGGAACAGAGGCTCGTCCCCTGACGGGTCCGTTGGCAGCTTCACCAACACCTCGTTTAAGAAGATCGGCTGAAAGAGACCAGAAGTCCCAGTTAGAAAGTCGTTACAGTCATGGCTCCTCCAGTTTACCTGAACTCTGAGGTTCAGGGTGAAGGATGTTTAACATCGTTATCATACGTTTGACACAAATCACAGAAACTGTGACCACATAAAAATCAGTTTTCAGTTTGATCCGCGAGCGTCATCTCACCGTCTTGTACATGCGGTACTGCAGGTGTGTTTTCGATGAGAAGACTTTGTCCGACCCCGACGAGCCCAGAGGTTTAGTGACCTGTGAGGATAAACAGAGTTTTACTATGAAACTCCTTATTTCCAGGAGGGAAAGAGAGATGGAGGAATGGAGGAGAGAGAGATGGAGGGATGGGGAGAGAGAGATGGAGGAATGGAGAGAGAGAGATGGAGGAATGGAGAGGAGGATGGAGAGAGGAGATGGGGAGAAGAGAGAGCGTCATGTCTTCTGTCATCTCCTCCTTTCTACTTTCTCGCTCTCTCTCTCTCTCTCTCTCTCTTTCTTTCCCCTCTTTAGTTCTCTCTCTGTCTTCCTTTCTTCTCTCTCGCTCATCCTGGTGCCGCGCTTGCCTGCGGCGCGCTCTCGGCTTGCCTGCGGTGCGGACTGGGGGCCCGCGCTGGCGCTTCGCCTTGGCTCTCGCGCTGGGGGCGCGCCTGGCGGCGCGCGCGCTGCTGCGCCTGGGGGCGCGCGCTGGGCCTGGCTGCGTCGCCGCGTGCGGCCTGGCGCGCGCGCGCTTGGCGCCTGGCGGCTGCGCCTGGCGCGCGCGCGCGCGCTGGCGCGCGCGCGGCGCCTCGCGCGTGCGCTGGCGGCGCTGCGGCGCCGCGCCTGGCGGCTGGCGGCGCGTGCGCTGCGGCCCCTGGCGGCGCGCGCGCTGGCGCCTGGGGGCCCGCGCTGGGCGGCCTGGCGGCCGTCGCGCGCGCGCGCTTGCGGCCTGGCGGCGCGCGCGCTGGCGTCCTGCGGAGCCGCGCGGCTTCCGGCTGCGGCGCGCGCTCGCGCGCTCCTGCGGCCTGGCGGCGTCACGCGCGGCGCTGGCGGGCTGCGGCGCGCGCGCGCTGGCGGCCCTGGGGGCGCGCGCTGGCGGCTGGCGCGCGCGCGCGCTGGCGGCCTGGGGGGCGGCGCTGGCGGCTGGCGGCGCGCCGCTGGCGCCTGGCGGCGCGCCGCGCTGCGGCTGGCCGGGGCGCGCTGGCGCCTGGGGGCGCGTGGCCCTGGCGCTCTGCGGCCTGGGGGGCGCGCGCTGGCGGCGCGCGCTCGGCGGCGGCGCTGCGCGGCGCGCGCGCGCGCGCGCGGCGCTGGGGGCCGCCTGGCGGCCCTGGCGGCGCGCGCGCTGGCGGCATGGCGCCTGGGGCGCTGATGGGCCTGGCGGCGCGCGCGCTGGCGGCCTGCGGCGCCGCAGCGCTGGCGGCCTGGCGCGCGCGCGGCCTGGGCGCGCGCCGCGCCTGGCGGCGCTCGCGGCGGCCTGGCGGCCTGGCTGCGCCGCGCGCGCTGGCGGCTGGGGGGCCGCGCTGCGTCCTGCGGCGCGCGCCTGGAGTCATGGGCGCGCGCGCTGGCGGCCTGCGGCGCTCGCGGCGCTGGAGGCCGCTGGCGGCGGCGCGCGCGCGCTGGCGGCTGGGGGGGCGCGCGCGGCGCCTGGGCGGAGCCGGCTGCGCCGCGCGCCGCGGCTGTGCCGGCGGCGCGCCCTGGCGTCTGCGGCGCGCTCGCCGCTGGCGCCTGCCGGCGCGCGCTCGCTGGCGGCCCGCGGCGCTCGCGCTGGCGGCCTGGCGGCGCGCGCGCGCGGCGCCTGGGCTCGCGCTGGCGGCCTGGGCGAGCGCGGCGGCTGCGGAGCGCGCGCTGCGGCCTGGGGGAGAGGCTGGCTGCGGCTCGCGCCTGGCGTCCTGGGGCGCGCTTGGCGACTGGGGCGCGCGCGCCGGCGGCTGGCGGCTCGAGCGCGCGCTGGCGGCTGGGGCGCGCGCTGGCGCTGGGGCAGCGCCTCGCTGGCGGGCTGCGTCGCGATCGCTTGCGGGCTGGTGCGCGCGCGCTGCGGCCTTGCGGCCGACGGGCGCCTGGCGGCCCTGGCGGCCGCGCGCGCTTGCGCCTGGGGCTGCTCCTGCGGCCCTGGCGGCGCGCGCGCGCTGGCGGACTGGCGCTCGCGCTGGCGGTCTGGCGGCGCGGGCGCTGGCGTGCTGGGGCGCTCGCGCTGGCCCCGGCGTGCGCTCCCGCTGCCGCCTTGGTCCGCGCTGCGCATGGCGGCCCTTGCGGCCCGCGCGCGCTGGCGGCCTGGGGCGCGCGCGCGCTGTCCGTCCTGGCGGCGCCGCGCGCTGGCGGCTGGCGGCGCGCGGCGCGCTGCGTCCTGGGGGGCGCGCGCCTGGCGGGCCGGCGCGCCGCGCAGCTCGCGGCCTGGTGGGAGCTCGCTGGCGGGCTGGCGCTCGCGCGCGCTGGCGGCCTGGGGGGCGCGCGCTTGCGGCCTGGCTGCGCGCGCCGCTGGCGGCCTTGGCGGAGCCGCGCGCTGCGGGTGTCTGCCGCGCTCGCTGGCGGCTCTGGGGGCCGCCGCTGGCGAGCTTGCGGCTCGCGCTCTGGCGGCCGCCTGCGCGCGCGCGCTGGCGGCCTGGCGGCGCGCGCGCTGGAGGCCGGCGGCTCGCGCGCCGCTTGGCGGCTGGGGCGCGCGTTGCGGCCTGTCGGCGCGCGCGCGCTGGCCGGGCTGGCGGCGCGCGCGCTGTCTGCCTGTGCGGCGCTGGCGGCTGGCGGCGCGCGCGCGCTGGTGCCTGGGGCGCGCGCTTGGGCGGGCTGGCGGGGCGCTGCGCGTGGCGGGCTGGCGTCGGCGCGCGCGCCTGGCGCTCGGGGCGCGCGCTGGCGGCCTGGGGCGCGCGCGCTGGCGGGCTGGCGGCGCCGCTCTGGCGGGCCTGGGGCCGCGCGGCTGCGCCTGGCGGCGGCGGGCGCTGGCGCCTGGCGGCGCGCGTCGCGCCTTGCGGCCTGGGGCGCGCGCTTGCGCCTGGCGGCGCGCGCTCGCTGCGGGCTGGCTGCTCGCGCTGGGGGGCTGCGCCGGCGCTGGGTTGCTGGGGCGCGCGAGCTGGCCGCCTGGGGCGCGCGCACGCTGGGGCCGGGGTCGCTCGCGCTGGCGGCCTGGCGGCGCGCGCGCTGCGCTGGGGCCTCGGGCGCGCGCGCGCTCGGCCTGCGGCGCGCGCGCGCTGGCGTCTGGGGCCGCGCTGGCGCCTGCGGCGCAGCGCGCGCTGGGCGGGCCCGGGCGGCGCGACCCGCGCTGGCGGCCTGGGGGGCGCGCGCTGGCGGGCTGGCGGCGCGCGCGTCGCTGGCGGCCTGGGGGGCGCGCGCTGGCGGCCTGGGCGGCGCCGGCGCTGGCGGCCCATGCGGCGCGCTCGACGCTGCGGGATTGGGGCGCCGCGCGCTGGCGGCCGGCGGCGGCGCGCGCCTGCGGCCGGGGCGCGCTGGCGGCCTTCGGCGGCCGCGCGCGCGCTCGCGGCCTGGGGGCGCGCTTGCGGCCTGTCGGCGCCGCGCTGCGCCGGCGGCGCGCGCGCGCTGGCGGGCTGGCGGTCGCCGCTTGCGGCCTGCGGCGCGCGCCGCTGGCGGGCTGGCGTCCGCGCTGGCTGCCTGTGCGGCGCGCGCTCGCTGGCGGGCTGCCGGCGCCGGCGCGCTGGCGGCCTGGGGCGCGCGCTGGCGGCCTTAGGGCGCGCCGCGCGGCCCGGCGGCGCTCGCGCGCAACATGGACGGGCTGGCGGCGCCGCGCCCTGGCGGCCTGGGGCGACCGTCGACGCCTGGCGGCTGGCGGCCGCAGCGCTGGTCGGCTGGGGCGCGCGCGCTGGCGGCCTGGCGGCGCGCGGCTGCGGGCTGGCGGCGCGCGCCGCTGCGGCGGGCGCCGCGCCGCGAGCGGGCTGGCGTCGCTCGCGCTGCCGGGGTGGGGCTCGCGCGCGGCGGCCTGGCGGCGCGCGGGCGCTGTCGGCCTGGCGGCTCGCGCGCGCTGGCGGCCTGGGGCGCGCTCTGGCTGCCTGGAGGCGCGCCGCGCTGGCGGCTGCGGGCGCGCGCTGGCCGGCCTGGCGGAACGCGCGCGCTGGCGGCCTGCGGCGCGCGCGCCGCTGGCTGGCTGCGGCCGCGCAGCTGGCCGGCCTCGCGGCCCGCGCTCGCTGGCTGTCTGGCGGCGCGCGCGCGCTGGCGCCGGGGCCGCGCTTTGCCCGCCCTGGCGTCGCCGCGCGCGCTGGCGGCCTGGGGCGGCTCGCGCTGGGCGGTGGCGGCGCGCGCGCTGGGGGCCTCGCGGCGCTCCGCTCTCTTTGCGGGCTGGCTGCGCGAGCGCGCTGGCGGCCTGGGCGCTCGCTGCGGCCCTGGAGGCGCGCGCCGCCTCTGGCCGGCCCTGGGTCTCGCGCGCTGCTCCTGGCGGCGCGCGCGCGCTGGCGGGCTGGCGCGCGCGCGCGCGCTGGCGGCCTGGGGGGCGCGCGCTGGCGGGCTGGCTGCGCGCTCGCGCTCGCGGCCGGGGGGCGCCGCTGCGGGCTGGCGGGCCGCGCGCGCGCTGGCTGCCTGGGGGGCGCGCTCTTGCTGTCTGGCGGCGCGCGCGCTGGCTGCCTGGCGGCGCTGCGCGTCTGCGGCTGGAGGCGCGCGCGCGCTGGCGGCCTGGGGTGCGGCGCGCGTGGGCGGCCTGGCGCTCGCGCGCTGGCGGCCTGCCGGCGCAGCGCGCGCTGGCGGCCTGGCGGCGCGCGCGCTGGCGGCCTGGCGGCGACGCGCGCGCGCCTGGAGCCTGGGGCGCAGCTCTTGCGGCCTGGCGGCGGCGCTCTCTGGCGGGCTGGCCGGCTCCGCGGCTGGCGGCCTGTGGAGCGCGCGCTGGCGGGCTGGCGGGCGCGCGCGCGCTGGTGCGCCTTGGTCTCGCGCTGGCGGGCTGCGGGGCGCCTCCGCTTGCGGGCTGTCGGCCGCGCGCGCGCTTGGGCCTTGGTCGCGCTCTGTCGTCCTGTTGCGCCGCTCTGGCGGGCTGGCGGCGCCGCTCTTGCTTTCTGTGCGCGAGCGCCTTGCGTGCCTTGCTGCTCGCGGTTCTCTTTCTTCCTTTCTTCCCTCGCGCTTGCGCATGGGGCGCGCTCTGTCGGCCTGTCTGCGGCTCGCGCTGGCGGGCTGGCGCTCGGCTGGTGGCGCTGGCGGCGCGGGCGCTGGCGTGCTTGGCGCGCGCGCTGCGGCCTCCTTGGCGCGCGCCGCTGGCGGCCCTGGGTTCGCGCGCTTGGCGTCCTGGCGCGCGCGCGCTCGCTGGCGGCCTGGGGCGCGCGCGCGGCTGCGGGCCTGGCGGCGCGCGCGCGCTGGCGTCCTGGGCGCGCGCTGGCGGCCTGGCGGCGCGCTGCCGCGCTGCGGGCCTGGCGGCGCGCGCGCGCTGGCGGCCTGGGGGGCGCGCGCTGGCTTGTGCTGGGCGGACGCGCCGCGCGCTGGCGGCCTGGGGGTCGCGCGCTGGCGTCCTGGCGGCGCGCGCGCTGGCGGCCTGGCGGCGCGCCGCGCGGCTGGGCGGGCTGGGGCGCGCGCGCTTGCGGACCTGGCTGCGCGCGCGCGCTGGCGGCCTGGTGGGCGCGCTTGCGGCCTGGCGCTCGCGCGCGCTCGCGGGCATGGGGGCTCTCTCTGTACGTCCTGGTCCGGCGCGCGCGCTGGGCGGCCTGGCGTCGCAGCGCGCGCTGGCTGTCCTGCGTCTCGCTCTTGCGGCCTGGCGGCGGCGCGCGCTGGCGGGCTGTCGGCGCGCGCTGGCGGCCTGGCTGCTCCGAGCGCGCTGCGGGCTGCCGCGCGGCGCGCTGGCGGCCTGGGGCGCGCCTGGGCCTGGCGGCGCGCGCGCTGCTGCCTTAGCGGCAGCGCGCTGCGCTGGCGTGCCTGGCGCGCGCGCGCGACTGGCGGCCCTGGGGCGCGCGCGCTGGCGGGCTGGCGGCGCGCGCGCTGGCGGGCTGGGGCGCGCGCCGCGCTGGCGGCCTTGCGGCGCCCGCGCCTGCTGGCTTGGCGGGCTCGCCTGGCTGGCGGCCTGGGCGCGCCGCGCCTGGCGGGCTTGCGTCTCGGCGCTGGCGGGGTGGGGCGCGCTCGCTGCGGCCGCGGCGCGCGGGCCTGGCGCCTGCGGCGCGCGCGCGCTGGCGGCCTGGCGCGCGCTGGCGGCCTGGCGGCGCGACGCGCTGGCGGCCTCGCGGGCCGGCTGGCGGCCTGTCGGCGCGCGCGCGGCGGCCCTGGCGGCTCCGCGCTCGCTGGCTGGCTGGCGGCGCCGCGCTGGCGGCCTCCGGCGCGCGCGCGCTGGGGGCTTGCGGCGCGCGCGCCTGGCGCCTGGGGCCGCCGCGCTTGCCGCCCCTGGCGGCGCGCGCGCGCTGGCGGCCTGGGGCGCGCGCGCGCTTGGCGGGCTGGCGGCCGCGCGCTGGGGGCCTCGCGGCGCGCGCGCGCTTGCTGGCTGGCTGCTCGCGCGCGCTGGCGGCGGGGGGCTCTCTGGCGGCCGGGCTGGCGGGGCGAACGCCGCGCCGCTGGCGTCCTGGTGGCGCGCGCGCGCTTGGCGTGGCCGGCGGGCGGCGGCGCGCGCGCTGGCGGCTGGTGGCGTCCCTGGCGGCGCGGCGCGCTGGAGGCCTGGCGGTGCGCGCTGCTGCCTGCGGCCGCGCCGCTGGCAGAGCCTTGGGGCCTGCTGGCGGCCTGGCGGCGCGCGACGCTGGCGGCCTGTGGCGCGCGGCGGCTGGCTGCCGGCTCGCCTTGGCGTGCCTGCGGCTCGCGCGCTGCTGATTTGCTGGCGGCGCGCATCGCATGGCGGGCTGGCGCGCGCGCGCTGGCGGCTTGGGCGCGAGCTGGCGCCTGGCGGCCGGTCAAAGGCGCCAGCTGGGTGACCTCACACGGTGACCTCACACTCACCTGTGTCAGCAGCAGGAAGTCGTTGAACAGAAACCCGTAGAGCTCCTTGCTGCTCTTGGCTTTAAACAGTTTCCCGCTGTGGAGGAACTTCCTGGGGCCCAGACAGTTGGTGACGGAGTTGAACACCAGTTGCTGAAGGACAGAGAGGCGGTTCAGATTCAGGGGTGACTGTTTGGACTCTGAGGGGCTCAGTCCATGAGTGGAAAACATTTATTTTCTCTCGTACATCATTAACCTCACTAATTAGCGGTATTCTAGCGGCTAAAAGGCTGGTTTTGGTTTCCTGAATCAAGTTGTGAAACTGTCTTGGTTGTAAGTGATTGACAGATGGAATCTGACTCCTCCTCCTCTATTTGATTTTTTTTGGACATTTTGTGGACAGTAAAGAGAGATGGAGGGATGTGGGGATGGGTGAGAGAGAGATAGAGAGATGGAGGGATGAGGGAAGAGAGATTCTGTCCAGAACGTGGACGTAACTGTCCTCAAAGCGGCGCCTCATCACTGAGACCGCCGGATCTCGACCCGACGGTTTCAGGTCCGTTCGCACCAGGATTCAGGAGACCAGAACCAGCAGAGACCATCTCACAGTGGACCAGAGGCTCTGAGCCCCTTCTGGACAGACTCTGGACTTCAGTTTCAGACTGGCAGCTGTGTCACAGTTCAGGCTGCACGTCCAGAGCAACAGGAGGAATCCTAGAGCTTTCTAAAACTTCTAAAACTCAGGAGGGCACCTGGGAAACCGGGCAAGTGTGCACCTGTGTGTGGGCATGTACCTCCGACAGGCCCTCACACTGAACGTGGGCCTGAATCCACTCCAACCGGTCCGAGTTCTCCTTCTCCCTCACGCCCTCGTTCACCTGAAAAACGCACAGAAGCGCACTGAGCGACCCTCGACCTCACGCCGCCCCCTACCTGTGTGGAGGGGTGGGGGGCAAAGCAGCTGTTTGCGTGCTCACCTGCGAGCACAGCTCCTCAGCTTTCTCCAGAGCAGCTTTCAGGTGGCTGTGGTCCGGGTGAGACTCTGGAGTGTTCTCCAAGATCTGAAGTGGAACAGAAAACAACGGCAGCAGTTCCATCAGGAAGAAAAAGGACGCAACACAAAGGTCTGGGAGGTGAGTCGCTCGTGTACGGCACGTACGTTTTTAATGATGAGAGGGTAGCGCGTGACTCTCTGCATTGGTTTGAGCAGGAAGCTGGACAGAGGCATCCCCTTACACCTGGGATCCATGGCCAACCGCTGACGGGAGTCACCAGGAACATGAGGTTACCCTTCATTTAATTTAAATAAAAGCCTGAGGACAACAACAGGAAACGGACGCACCTTGAGGAAGTCCTTGATCTCAGGGTTGTCGTCCGTCTTCTGCTGGATCAGCGTCGCCCCGTTCAGCTGGCAGGAACAGAATCTGAACACAGACCAGACGGTCACTCAAAGGTGCCCTCACCTGCTCGGTAAGGGGAAACCAGTCCCCCAACCCGGCTGACTGCGTCAGGATCAACTGGCGGGAAGCAGAACCTGATGTACGGCTGCATGTGAGGCAGCTGGTTGGTCAGGATGTCACCGATCATCTTCACAGGCATCCGATCGCCTGACATCTTCTTCCTCACCCGCAGAGCCCTGCAGAGAGACGGCGGGTCAGCGCCGACAGCCACGGTAATTTAAAGGTTATATATACAGAACAGTAGGGTTGTGAAAAAAATCGGTTTGGCAATATATCATGATTTTCGGCCGCCCAATATAATATTGATTTTTCAGCTCCTAATATCGATTTTTTAGGAAAATTCATGTATACTTAAAGGAGCCGTTTGTAAGATTATGGCCAAAACTGGTACTGCAGTCACTTTCAAATTACTGTTGAGCGGCGTGTACCCTCCCCCTCCTCCCCGACCAGAGGTTGCCAGGTTGGCTGCAGAATGCAGCAGGAACGTAGGCTGCCATGGCAAGCGACGAGTCCTACACAGTAAGTTTATTTTCTGTTAATTATATTTAATGCTTTATAAAAGATCTTTTCTTTCTTTTGATCTTTTGTAACTAGAGGAAATATTTTCCCGTTGAGGCGTTTCGTAACCTGAAAGTTTCGTATGTAGAGGCGGTCGTAAGTAGAGGTACCACTGTATACCACTGTTACCTTGTCCAAGTAAATTAGCGTTAGCCAAACATTTAGCTATGAATCTTACCTGTCCAGGAGAAAATCAGCAACGTTGGCATCTGTCTTCAAATTCTTCTCCGCTTTCAGCCGTCTCCATCTATCAAAAGCATCTCCTATACAAATCCTTGTTTTATTTCGGACCTTGTCACGACGTAACTCAGATTCATAACGAGGTCTTTTAGGTTTTGGAAAGCCAGACATTTTTTCATCCAACACATTCGTAGCGGCTGCTGCGATAATTAGAGCCGAGCTGGCAACCCGGATGCCGAAACACCACTGACTTCGTGATTGGGAGATAGGTGGAGGGTGGCACTTCAGGCCAAAACAAAAAATGACAACATCAACATCAGTTGAGGGCTGCAACTCCTCTTTTTAAACGGGAATATCCTGGCTTGAGTGCTGTTGTCAGTGACATAAGTATTTGAAATGAACATGATTTTTAAATGTCTGTTGACATATCGGGGTCATTTTATGATTCGTTTTATTAGATCTCTTACATACGGCTCCTTTAAATGTTCAAAAACACTAATAATAAACAATAAATAGTTTTTTTAGAAGCAAATAGTTTTGAGTCAATTTGTCCTGATTGATCAATATCATCTGATGAACATATACAGTAACTTGATTTTTCATCTTTACTTTTAATTTTTATATTAACTGGGTAGAATATCGCAATATATTGTGATATCGCGATAATATTGTATCGTGACCTGAGTATCATATATTGCCAATACTCACCCCTACAGAACATACAGATGAAAAGAAGTGTCATTTTGAAATGTAAAGTCTAAGTACATGAGAATCAAGTATTTTAGTATTTAGAAGCTCTCAGGTGTATGTAATAACCTGCTTCCGGACTTATTAAGACCAAATTTATGATTGCGTGCGAGCACGAAGCTGTAGGACAGCTCTCAAAAGAGGCAGACGCTGCATAGCTGCAGCAGTGAGTCCATCCTTCACCCCACAGAAACCTGCTGCATGTCATGTTTAAATACGTATTCGTCTTTACTTGAGCAGTTTAATGTTGCACATGATGAGCTCCTTCCAGTTGACGAAGATCATGGCCACCTCCTTCTCTGTCAGCAGCTCGCAGTCCAGCAGAGGCTTGTGAAAGATCTACAAACACACATTCACAGCTTGATTCACAGCCAGAGTGAGTGATGGTTGGTTTTTCTGTGGGCGTCCGTTTACCTCTGTGACGAGCTGCAGATCGTTGACGTAGTTTTCCTCTGTGACGATCAGCTCGTGGATGTAGCCCTGCCTCTTCCTCTCCATGGGACTCAGCATGTCCAGCAGGTGGAGGTCAGCGCACCCTGAGGTACAGAGATCACACGGCTACACATCACCACGCACGGTGGGGGAGGGGGAATAAAAATCATACCTCATAGGCCGGTTTTAAGACATACGTACCTGACGCACAAACATTTGGAATGACAGTGATGCTCTGAAGGAGCGTTCGAGTCAACGGTGTCGCTTAACTATCAAGTCTGTGCTCATTTCTGTCTCAGTCCAGTAATTGAAAAATAAAGATATAAAATAAAATAAAGATCGTGGTTTGGTTTCCCTCAGATAGGGACATGTTAGAAAGGAAACTTTCTAACATGGTTTCTGACTGCAACTGACAAAATAAAAAAAACACATTTGTCAAGCCAGACTGGCTTTCACTAAAGAAATAAAACCTAATTGTTAGAAATTCAGAATACAATGTCACCGAATGTTTTAACGCCACACCAAAGTGAAGTCAGCATGTCTTCTTACAGATTTATGTTTTGTTTGTTGCTGTCTTTCTTGGACAAATTCAAGTAAAATATCATTTTGTACCAAATTTCATTGCATTGACCGTTCCGGCCACTAGGGGGCAGAAGTGCTGCACAGGCCTTTAAAAACTGCTGCCACTGACTTTAAAAAGCCGCCGTTATTCCAGTTCATTACTGCTTTTGTATGATACAGACTCGTCTGCTGCAGCAGACCTTTCTGCGGCTGCAGCAGACCTTTCTGCAGCTGCAGAAGACCTTTCTGCATCTGCAGCAGACCTTTCTGCGGCTGCAGCAGACCTTTCTGCATCTGCAGCAGACCTTTCTGCGGCTGCAGCAGACCTTTCTGCGGCTGCAGCAGACCTTTCTGCGGTTGCAGCAGACCTTTCTGCGGATGCAGCAGACCTTTCTGCGGCTGCAGCAGACCTTTCTGCATCTGCAGCAGATCTTTCTGCGGCTGCAGCAGACCTTTCTGCATCTGCAGCAGACCTTTCTGCGGCTGCAGCAGACCTTTCTGCGGCTGCAGCAGACCTTTCTGCAGCTTCAGTGAGGAGCATCTGAGGTGCTGTTGAGACCACAGCAGGGCAAGAGCTTTGAATTTGACTCATTACTGGACCAAATGCAGCTTTAACGGCAGGTTTCTTGCATTTGAGGCCGAGGTGTTTTATGAAATCTTTGTGTTCGTGTGAGAGTGAGTAAAGACGCCAGTCAACTGCAGTCTGTCTCAGAACTTTTAATCATCAGGACCAGTTAGCTTCATGGAAACCACCAATAAAATCTCATTTTCTAACAGCGCTCACATTCTGTACACTTCATTCACTCAAGCACCTTTTTCCACTCTTGTGGTCTGAATTACCTTTCATGCCCCCCACCCCCCACTCATTAATACTCTGGTTACATTTGGCTTTGTCAGTCTATTCATCCATTCATCCGTCCATCAGTTCTGCTGTTTATATTCTCATGAGGCATCAATCATTACTGTTCATTAGATTAAATATGGATCAAAGAGGTTTTATTTATTTTAAACAAACCAAATCAGAGCCATGTTTCACAGCAGAGAAGATGAAGTGTGCATTTAGTTAAAAGACGTAAATATTAAAACATTTCCTGCTTGGATGGCAGGACGACAGAGAGACTGGGCCTGAACGTTTTAAAGGTTAAAACGTTACAGCGGCCTGATGAAACCTTTTCACTGCTGCTGTGAAGCCAGACTCTGGTCTGGACGGATCTCTGTTCAAACCTGAAACTCTCTGACTCTGAAGAGTCTCAACCATCATTGAACAAACTGGTGAAAAGCCTGAAAACTAACATCTTTTATTTATTAAAAGAAAAGAAAAAAACTATAACAGTTTGTTCAAACATCAATGGTCTGGACTCGTCCATCAGTCAGAGAGCTCCACCTCCAACACTGACAGCGGGGGGGCCGATGGGACCCAGCAGGTCGCAACATCTGGACCGCTTCTGCTTCACGGAGAAAAACCAACGTGTTTCAACATTCATTCATTCACTGTTCGTGTTTCTGAGGGTAAACAATAAAATCACAATACTGATAAAAACAGAACAACTGTGATGGCAGCGCTGATAACGATAATACTCATCTGTTGCTATGCAAACAAGAGGGGAGGCTGAGGCGCACTGGGGGTGGACGTTGTCGTGGTAACTGTTTGAAAGCGAGGCTGTGCTTTCTGCCGTCGACTCAGGCTCAGAAATCTGACTTTTAAAATGTGGACTTTCTTTTTTTTTTTTTTTTTTAAGGACAAGAAGATACAGAGAGCTAATTTAATAGAGGAAAAAAATAAAATAAAAAAAAAAAAATTTTTTTTATATTTTATATATATCCTTTTAAAAATGTCACAATTTCCTGTACCTTCTTGAAGATTTCATTAGCATGAAGTGATTGATAACGTCAGTGCAGGGGAGGTTAAAGGTGCTTCACAGTGTGGAAACGGAGGTAAATGAATCTAAAACAGCATGTTTGAGGAAAGTGCAGCTTTTCAAAAGAAACCGTTTGACATTTTGGGAAACCGAGTTGATGACGTTCTCACCCAGAGGAGAAATGCAGTTTAGGAGCATGAACATCTGGGCCAGATGTTGACCGTCAGGACAGCTGCTCACAAATTAACGCAGCAGATTCTGCTCGTTTCAATCTGCGGTTTTATGTTTTCGTCTTTGTGCCGAACTGGTTTGATCAGCAGCTGACTCCAGACGCTCTGGACGCTCTGGGAGCGAGTTTCCCAACGTGTCAGACGTGTCCCTAAACTGGAATGGTTCAGAGGTCCGACCGCCGGACCTCCACGCGCCTGGTTCGTCTCTGTGTTGCCCCAGTGTCATCTTGGTCTAGCTCTCAGAGGTGTGACTACACGCCATTACCATAGCAACAGACAAAACAGTAAACATGTAAACAAGAACAAAAACTTTTAACAGATCATTCAAAGTTAATACATATTCAGAATGTTAAACTACTGTGGATAAAAACATTGACACTGCGTGTTCGTGTTAACGCTCCAAACTCTGTGTACCGTGCTGTTTGTTTGTGTGCACGTGTGTGTGTGCACGTATGTGCTCGGAGGTCACAGGTCAGCCTCTGGCGTCCGGCTGAGTCCCGTCCCGGCCACTCGCCTTCCCCCCCGGTCAGAGACAGAAGGCGTGGCGGCGCGGGCTGAAACTCGGCCTGAAAGCTGCTGTGGGACGTCGTTTTCAGTGCTGCCTCATTTCCTCTCCTCTCCTCCTCTCCTTTAGGGTGCTGGAGGGGGTGAGAGGAAGGGAGGAACGAGGACGGAGTCTTTGGCATTCGGGAGAGGAGAGTAAAGGAGTGAACGCCGAGACTCGTCCTCCAGCAGATAGTGGGTCTTTCTGTGTAGCTGTGGGAGGGGAGGGGTTAGTGGGGGGAGGAGCCAGCGCTCTTGACTGACAGGTGATTCAAGCAGTTGAACCAATGGGAGTGAGGTTGAAAAAATATAGAGCTAAAAACAAAGGAAGGAGGATGGGGATGAGCTGAGCGAATGACTCTAATGACACGATCTCCCATGAAGCCACAAAATGACCCACTATCCACGTGACCCTGCTGTGTTTCTGCGGCAACGCGTGGCCGTGGGTGTGTGGGTGTTTCTGTGTAGTACAGTCACTGTGATCCTGTCAAGACAAGTTCATCAGTCCAATCTGGGAGAGAGGAACTCGACAGTCTTTGTTCTCCTTCAGTCCCCTCCCCTCCTCCTCCATCCCTTCCCTCCTTATCCAAACATCTTGAGACAGAAAGAGAAGATGATCAAAGAAGATGGAGAAGAGAGTAAGAGGAGAGGAGTCCTGACTACTATTGTCCCTCCTGCTGGAGCCAGAGCCTTAGATAAACAGAGTTTGGCCAAGTCCAGTCAGGGCCGTGCACGGACCGGGTTCTCGCCACCTCTGGGCGTTTTAACGTTACAGTCTGTCTGTGTGTCTGTCTGTCTCTCTCTCTGGCTTCTAGTGGTGGAGAGTCGCCATTTCCGGGTCATGTGACCTCTTGCTGCTGTCCCATTGGTTGAGTGGCCTAGTGGGCGTGGCCTAGTGGGTCTCTTTGAGGGCTTTGAGGAGAGGGGGGTTCTGGGTAATGATATGATCCTAGAGAGAGGACGACAACAACAACATCAACAAAAACAACAAAACAAAACAACAACAACAACAAACCAGTCGGGTGCTAGGTGGGTGGAGCGTGCAGCAAGACACAGAGTGTGGAGGTGTGGTCTAACCTAGCATAGAAATAGAGCATCTAGAGCAGGCGGTGATGGAGCTCTGAGATCTGACTTGAAGTGCAGTGACACGTAGCTGAGGTGACTTTAAAACACTTTGGTAAACAAAAGGGTTCAGATTCAGTCTCTGACAGCTCAGCTGGATGCAAAAAACGAGCCCCAATCATCACCCCTCCACCGCCATGCCCAACAGCTGCTGTCAAGTATTTGTGATGATTGCTGCATTTGGTTTTTACTAGGACTGTGCAGGTTAACGCGTTAACACATTAATTTATTAACGCCGACATTTATTTTATCGCGGGTTAACGCATGTTTCTCACATGCTTTTGTTTTGAAAAGTCTGTTACTGGCTGCTGCGGAACTGGAAAACAGTAAACATAAGGAAAAGCTAAAACAGACATGGAGAACGGTAAAAATCCGTGAACTTTACAGTTCAGGTAGCAACTCAGGTAGGAATATTAACAATTCTGTCTGAAAAAAAAATTCTGGACTGCAACAAAACTTTCTTATCATTCCTCCATGTTCCATCAGATCTGCTCCATGTGTTCACTGTCCTGCTGTTCTCTAGCTGGTTACTGCAGTGCGGCTCCATCTAGTGGCACAGATGTGTAATGACAACAGAAAGTCCAGTCCTCGATTATAAAACAAATTCAGTTCTGTAGCCAGTGTTTTTAATTTTGTAGTTTTTGATCCAAGTCTAAAATTGAAATATAAAAAAAACAGGCATTTTTTTCATTTGTTTGTGTTAGATTAAAAAACGAAAAACATAATAAAATGTCACTTTTAAATTTTTTTTTTTAATTTTTGATTGACAATTGAAAATGGAAAGAAGGAATGATACAATGATTGGTAAAGTTACTGAACTCTAACATGGACATTTTCATTTTAAAGTTCTCCCAGACGGAGGATTCAACAGAAACAAGGTTATTTGTAACAACTGACAAGTTGAACTCCCCGTTAAAAGTTTCTGCTCTTACCTCAGAAATTACCTGTTTTAATGTTCTGATTGTGCTGAGACACAATCATTTTGTTGGATTTTGTTTGTAGACTTTTTTTTTTTTTTTTTTCATAAAAACAGGATGACATTAATGTCCTGGCAGTGGCAATAAGCTTTATTTTATTTTACATTTTTTAAGATCAGATTTACACTTAATATGTGTTACTGACAAGTGCTGATGTTAAAAGTGTTTGAACAACAAATGTTATGGCACTTTAGTTCATATGGCAGCACAACATTTCAATAAAAGTGCATTTTACACTACTTTTGAATTCATTATTTGATTCTGCGTATACAATGCAATTAATAGTGATTAATCAGGGAAATAATGCAATTAATCGTGATTAAAAATTTTAACCGTTGCTAAACCCTAGTTTTTACTGAATGTGGCCTTGTGAAATACAACCAATTAAAACAGTGCAATGATCTGCAAATCTCATAAATGCAGATTTCATCCCCAACAGAACATAAAGGACAAACTGGACATTTTACTATCTCATGGGAAATATCAGGTCATTTTGACTTTGACGGCAGCAACACAACTCAAAGAAGTTGGGACAAGAAAAAAAAAAGCTGAGAACTAATCAGGTTAATTGGCAACAGGTCAGTTACATACAGCGGGTATAAAAGGAGTATTTCCTTTTATAGTATAAGTATATAAGTATAGTATAAAAGGTGTAAAGATGGACAGATCCCACAGAAGATTCAGAGAATCAGGAGGTCAAAACTGGACCCTCTCAGGTGGCACTGCGTTAAAAACAGGCCTGATCCTGGACATCAGTGATGGACTCAGGAACACTTCCAGAAGTTACCATCTGTGAACACAGTTCACTGTGCAATCCACAAGTACAAGTTAAAGCTGCATCATGAAAACAAGGAGCCATATATGAACACTAACCAGAAACGCTGCTGTCTCCTCTGGATCAAAGCTCCTCTAAAATGGTATGAGGATAAATGTCAGATGAATCAAAGTTTGAAACTCTCTTTGGAAACCATGGATGTTGTGTCCTGGACTAAAGAGGAGAGGAACCATCCAGCTGTCACCAGACAGTTCAGCAGTTGCATCTCTGATGGTCTGGGGTTGATTAGTGTCTATGGTGGCAGCTGGAACATCTGAAGAGACTCCATCAAGCTGAAGAGAACATAGAGGTCTCAGAGAAACATCTGCTCCATCCAAGACAACGTCCTTCTTCCCTGAAAGAGACAACGCCTCTTTCAGGAAAGAAGGACGATGCTGAACCAGATACTGCACCAGATACTGCATCATCACAGCAGCATGGCTTCACAGAAGATCCAGATGCAGAACTGGTCTGCCTGCAGTCCAGACCTTTCACTGACAGAAAACATCTGGCTGACCATAAAACAGAAACTCCAGCAGTGAAGGTCCAGGACTGTTGAGCAACTAGAATCCTGCATCCTCCTGAATCTCCAGCAGCTGGTCTCCTCACATTTACACTCAGATGTTAGAAGAAGAGGAGATGCTACTCAATGGTGAACATCGTTCTGTTCCAAAGTTTAGGAGATGTGTCGGTGCCATCACAGTCAACGTGAGCTCAATTTTTCCATTAAATGGTGAAATGTCTCAGTTTCAACGTCTGATATGTTCCTTATGTTCTATTTGGAATAAAATATGGCTTTATGAGATTTAGAGATCATTGCATTCCTTTTCTATTTACCGACAGCTCTTTTTGGAATCGGTGTTGTATATTTGAAATATCTATACAGTGATCCCTTATTTTTCGCGGTTAATGGGGACCGGCACCCCCTGAAGCCATGTTCTCTTTTTAGAGAAGACTCTTTCTGCTGGCAACCTTTCCAAACAAACCATCGCAGCTCAGTCTTTTTCTAATTATACCGTTATGAACTTTCATATTTAAATTACTACGGTTGTTAGGGACTGAAATGTAGGTCTTGAGGTTTGTTGTTTTTTTTTTTCCTCTGAGGATTGCACAGTCTGACCTTGAGGTGAACTTGCTGGAATATTCACTTCTGAGAAGACTGGAAACTGTCTCCAACAATCTTTCTCACTGAACGATGTTGCACTGAAATGGGTTCAGGACCTGACAGCACATTGATCTGCTGATAGAGCTGATCACTGTCGACTCACGATCAATCCTACTGTCTTTGCAACGATCCTGTTCCACAAGCTGCTCTTACTTCATCATAATTATCATAATTACCGTGTTTTTACTGTGCAGTCGTGTCACCTGGTCTCTTTTTTTTTTTTTTGTCTCGGCTCTGCTCAGGAAGCTCTAAGTCTATGGTGGATCATGCTGAGGGAACACATGCAAGGAGGAGGGAGGGACCTGTACACTGACGCGTGCAGAAAACACACGCACATGAACGCATGCACATGTACAGCATACAAACACACAGACACCACCCAGAGGTGATGCATGACTGGGAGGTTATCAAAGAGGCCCAAAGGAGTGTCAAGGTGAAAGGTGAAACCGGCCCGGGGTCAAAGACTGAGAGAGGGACAGCATCTCCACACCTGGCTCTGGGGTGTGTGTGTGTCGGTGTGTGCGCGTTACACTGCTCTGTATTCACACTGACATGTTAGTATGTTTCACTTGAGCACGATCTGTATGCGTAAAACACGCTACGGGTGCACGTGTGTGCGTACTCACACTGTGTGCTCGGGTCGGTGTCCGTGGTCAGTTTGACATAGTTGCTAGGAAACAGACCCTCCCTCCCATTCAGCTCTCCTTTCCACCAATCACAGTCGTCCTTGTTGAGCACTGTGATCACCTGACCCTTCTGGAAGGCCAGCTCGTCGTCGTTCTGGGCCACGTAGTCGTACATCCCGATGACCTGACAGAGAGCTTCACCAGAGACAAACAAGACGGGAAAAAGACTCAATTATCTGCTCTGAATCTATAACCGAGGTGCCACACAGACATGGTCTTTTTTTATTTTCAGGAAAAATCTGGTCTGAACCTTTCACCTCCGTATTATTCTCTTCATCCAAGTGCTTCTTATTTTCAAACCACATTCTCATTTAACTCAGCGTGGGTGGTATTTAAATCAAATTTAGTTGTTAAGTCTGTGTTAATTAACCCTGCACCCATAAAAGCACGTCCTTCGCAGCATATTTCATCCTCAGCCGAGGCGCGTGGCGGTAATAAGATGTGTGAGTCTGTGTACCTGTGCTGGCGGGGGCCAGTTTGGGAGGCGTGGGCTCGGTGGGAGTCGTTTTACTGGTGCTGGGACTCAGCAGCTTCACATAGTTGGCTGGAAACCAACCAATCTGGCGCTTTTTCCCTCGAGCCTGGACCGATGAGAGCACAACGGCCACTAATTAAAATCCACGGTAATATAAACAATTACTTTTTCACATTTCTGTGAATGGTGTGAAGCATTTTAAACTAAATTTTAAACTAAATTTTGTGCTGCCGTACCTGGAGCTCGCCCTCCCACCAGCCCCCCGGGTTCTTCTTCCTGATGAGGATGAGCTGTCCCGGAGCCAACGTCAGCTGCTCTGCTCCCGTCGCCGTGTAGGGGGCGATCACCTGCGCGAATCTCTGAGAGCGGGAGAGACACGAAGAAGAGCGTGTTTGTTCTGCTCCCAGAGCGCTGAAACAAAGCTGCTGTGGCCTGACGAGTGTCTGCAGACTCAACTCCAGTCAGCCAGGCTCTGTTTGCACTGCTTCAATTAAAACTACTCAGTACAAGAACATGTGAATTAAATTATGTTGTCCTGTGTGATACAACAGACCAGCTGATGACCCTAAACGTTTTTATTAAACATCTACACGGTCGGAGAAAAGGACAGTGTGCAGTTTAAGCTACTAATATGAAGTAAGAAAAGGCTCACCGGGTTTCTTCCCGAGGCTGCCCGTCTTTCCTGCTGGTCCCAGTGGCTACAAACGCAAACACAAGGGCAGATTTCTGTCATCCTGGAAAAAATTTTTTAACAAAACCTGCAACATTCAAGAATCCTAAATTCCAAGCGAGCGCTCACCTCCGACGCCGAGTCACGTGGTTTGACGTAGTTGGAGGGAAAGACTCCGGTCTTTCCCCCGACCATGCCTGTCCACCAGTCCCCTTCCTTCCTGGTCACTAAGACGACGTCCCCCTGCTGGAAGCTCAGGTCCCCCTGCTCGCTGCTCTCGTAGGTGTACATGGCCAGGTACTCTGTGGAGAGCAGGTTCATGAAGGCGGGGGGTGGTCACCTCCAGGTATCTTTTAGAGGGAACAGATGTTCGGGTGCATTACCTTCTCCAGACTCTGTGGATTTCGTCGGGGAAGGGGATGGGCGTTTTCCACTGGGTGGGCTTTCTGATATTCCAGATTCACTAAATGACACAAAAATGTAAAATTAATTGACAAAGGAAAAATAAAAAAACAAACCTTGCGGTTTCAGCCTGGTGATTTAATGAAAGCTAATAATTAATTATACACAGGACCTGGGAAGTGATTTTCCTGAAGAGCCGTATGATGCTCAGCTTTCCCAGATAGAGATGTTATTTTTGGTTAAGAGGGGAAACTCTGTAACACTGTCATGTTGGACCTACGTAGTGTTCTTGCTGCGTGCTGCAGTGCTGGCAGGCGGCGCCATGTTGGCTGAGATGAGCTTGACGTAACTTTTGGGGAACCAGCCTCTTTGACCGCTCTGAAGTTCTCCCAACCACCACATGTCCTGCTGCTCCAACACAGTTATTATCTGCAGTAAAGATGACATTCAGAGTATCAGATAAAAACACAAATATATCTCAGCTAAAACATTAGTAGTAATTTAATTTCTACCTCATTTTTGTTGAAGTTGAGGTGGTTGTCTTTCTTTGCCCTCCAGGGATACAAAGCCTGAGCCTGAAGACCCTCAACTTTCTCCCCCTGACAGACGGTTAGAGCCAACATCACAGTTTTAGGAGTGGTGCTTGGTATTAACACCATACCCAGTTAGAGAGAATATTTCAATTTGGAAAATATTGCACCACATCAAATTCTTGTTTGCCAACCTGTCCTAGTACAGGAGACGGAGAGGAGCCCGTTGTCATAGTTGCCGGAGTGAAGGCGGAGCGTTGCCTGAGTTGCGCTGAAGGAACGCTGAGGGATGGATTCTGATTGGTTGAAGAGGTCGGCCATGCGTCCCACCCCTCACTGTCCGACTGGCTGGTTGTGTTCGAGGGCCAACTGGGAACATACGCGAAGACGGTTTAAGTTATAAAAGGAACGGAACGATCTTCCTGATAAGCGTGATGCAACCTGTAACATCAGGACTTACGTAGTGCTGAAGTCTGCCCAATTATTGTTGGCAGGTGATGCAACGCTGGCGGGATGTCCAGGCGCTGGAGGGGGTGTGGTTAATGGCTGCTGGGCTGAGGTGGGTGTGGCTGAGGCTGAGGAGCGTAGGCTGATTGGCGCTTCGCTGTCGGGTATCCGTTCGGCGTAATTGGCTGGAAACCAACCGGTGCGACCCCTAAGCTCACCGCCCAGCCAGCCGGGCTCACCTGTCTGTGACTCATCCACCTATCAAAGCAGAGAGGCAGGTAAGAACAAAGACAGGAAATGGAAGAAACTGTTTTAGACCATGGCAGGAGCAGCTGCTCAGAGCTGCATCTACTGGTAGCTTAAAGATATATCTACATATATGTCGACTACACTCAGAAGCAAGAAACGTTTCAGTTACATCTCTTCACTCACCGAAGATGCGCATGTCTACACATTATATGAAACCTGGGAGCAGTTAAAAGGCTCACAGGAAACACTTTATTTTGAAAGTCTGCCTTGATATGCTCAATGCTGCTTTCACACCGCACGATTTTAAGCCCAATTAGGAAGTTTGCCAACAAAAAACCTCTTGATCAAAGGCAACCGTCGGCACTTGTTTGTCATGTGTGTTCAGCTCACTATCTAGCTTGCTAATACGAAGAGCTGTTGGCGACTTCACTCCCAAGCTGCAGTTAAAGAAAGAGCGAGTGAGTGAGGTCACGGTGAGGAAGGAAGAGAGGAAACGCTGGACAACATTTAACAAAAAGGGACAACAAAGAAGCAGCAGCAGCAGCATGGAAACAAGAGAGGTTTGGACATGACGCGTTAACAGTTTGACAACACCTGTTTTGCGCTTGAGTTCACATAATTTACAGTTTCACCTCTTAAGTGCGTTTTTTGACAACGTGACATGGTTTGAAGACCAGAGAGAAGAACTGGAATACCGATATATTGTTAGACCGTTTGGTGTGTCGCCTTGTTGTCGTTCAGTCACAATGTGATCGCCAAGACTTCAAGACTCAAAGTTGTGTAATGTGAACAGCACAGAGATCTGCTGATGCTGAAAGTTGTGTGGTCTGAAGCTCCCTTTATCATCCTGGAGCTCTGAGGAAATACAAGCCCTGGGTGTCATTACGGCAGGCATATCAATATTCTGATAGCTACGCTGAAATCAGAAACCAATGAAATCAGAATATGAAGAGGATGCTGATCACATGACATCTTATCAGAATTTCCACTGCATCTTTGGCACCGACTTACACCGACTTAGAACAGCTGGAATTAGGGATGCACGATAATTATGCATGATAATTATCGACCCGATCACTATCGGGTCAATAACAGGAAATTATGACATAATCCCGATAAGTCCGATATAATGACGAATAGCCCCGATAACATATATATTTTTGTCAACACAGCAGTGCCTCGCTCCCTCTGAGCCTTGAATGACCAACAGTGAATGTTAAGTTCAAGTGACGTCGGCATAATCAGAAAAACGATTTCTCAGTAAGGAAAATCAAGAATACCCCCTCATGCCAGAAAACAACTCGTTAACTCGGTCATAATTTTAGTAGTTGCTGACTTGAATTGATATTCGCAGTATTTTCCCACATGTTACACATAAAAAATAGAAAAAATAGAAAAGGCTGAAAGAACGACTAGCAAACGAGGGAACGGAGGAATTTATGTTACACATTGAATGCAGCATTGCGGCACAGTGCGCTGATAAAAAAAAAAAAAAAAATGGCAGCGATGGTATGGAACTTCGTTAAAGTTTCAGAAGAAGATAGTTGGCTGGTTATTTGTGACAAATGCTCCAAGCGAATTCTACGAGGAGGGAAGCACAAGCACAAGCTTTAATACGTCAAACCCGATCAGCCACCTGAAACACAACCATCGCTTCCATGGAGTTTTGAAATCGCGCTAATGTGAGCTAACATGAGCTAACATGAACAGGCCAGCAGCAAGTCAACCCCTCTGCTCCCCTCCTCCCTTCTCCTCACCATCATCTCTCTCATCTAAAGCTTCCATGAGATTAAAAAAAAAAAAACACAAACTACTGAACCTCATTTACTTTAATTAAAGGCATTAATTTGAATGGAACCACAAGCCAAAATCCTTTAAATGCAATTTCTTTGTTACTATTGAGTGCACTTTTTCAGTTTATTTACACAGACAAGTCTAACTTGTGTCAGTACAATATTGTGCATTATTTTAAATTGTCATTGAGAAATGCATTTTTTCAGTTAGTAATTCTGATGCATGTATTTCCATCAATTCAAGGAGCCTTTATTTTTTTTTATATCAGTCAGTAATGAACCTTATTTAAGTTAATGTGAGATATCAAATAGGTTTGTTTGATAGCTTTATGAAAATGTTTGAGTGCTTGCCAAAAGTTTTTCATTGGAAAAAATAAATATCTGTTCATTTAAAGAGTCCAAACTGTTTTTGGTTTTGTTCATAGTAATGATGTAATGATCTTAGATATATGTCTGTGTTATCGGTTATCTGTATCGGTTTTAAAAAACAGTTATCGTGCATCCCCAGCTGGAATATTGCTGCGCTTGAAGCTTCTGTCTAAAAATGCCCAGCGAATAGTTTATCAATGGAGATGTAAATGGTAAAAAAAAAAAAAGTTTTCTTGACTGTTTTTCTTTTGATTTTTTTTAGGGTTGGGAAAATTATTGCGTTAACGATTTGCGTTATTTTTTTTTTTTTTTTTTTCATTTTAACGCATTAAAAATATTTGACGCATTGATTAAAATTACATACGACCACATCCAAACAACAAGTGGGCGACAGCGCGCCATAAATTTAACAGTGCGCGATTAGTACAGACGAAGAAGAGTCACTTCCGCTATGAGGCTAACATGAAAACAAACTTGAGCTAGCGATGGAAAAGAACAAATAAACACTTTTAAATGGACAATTTCGGTTCAAAATATTGCCTGATGGAGCTTTGGACAAGACATTACCTGTATTCATTGCAAAGGGGAATTACAATACCACCGCAGTAATTCCTCGTTGCTTTATCACCTAAAAGCAAAACATCCCGGTGCGGTGAAGTCAGACAGTGGATCACGGCAAACAACTTTGGAGCAGTACAGTGCGAGAGGTGGGGTGAACTCTAAACAGACAAATGATAGGATTACTAATGCAATTGCCTGTTGGATAGCGACAAACTGCCGACCTGTCAACATAGTTGAAGACGCCGGATTATGTGAAGTTATTAAAGCTGCTTCGGGAGACACGACATACAAGTTACCAGCTCGAAAAACTATAATGTCTCGGATCCAGGAGTTGTATGACAACAAACGAACAGAATTATAATCAATTATAGCACTTTTTCACATCAAGCACACACATAAATGCTCGAATAAGCTATTTGTCGCAGCTTTACAGCTAAAGTTAGTCTACATTGTTTACATTAAGGAACAGTTCTTCAATGTTTTGAAATATAAGTGCACTTTTAAAAGCTCTTTTAAAAGCTTTATTTTTGAAGACTTTCTTAAATATGTTACAAATTCACTTTCAATGCAACATTTTGTGAAAAATAAACGCTATTATTCCAATTTTTTATCTGTTCATTATACTTTATAATCACATAATTTTTAATCGTGATTAAAAGAATTAACTGCAATTAATTGCGATTAATTTTTAAAAAGAATGCAGTTAATT
Organism: Hirundichthys speculiger; assembly: GCA_018398805.1. Lineage (NCBI taxonomy): Eukaryota > Metazoa > Chordata > Actinopteri > Beloniformes > Exocoetidae > Hirundichthys > Hirundichthys speculiger. The sequence continues at coordinate 304,917 of JAGFBZ010000257.1, forward strand.
AGTTATTTTTTTAATCGATTCCCAGCCCTAATATTTTTTGGTGTATTCAGTTTTTTACATTACTTACGAAAGCAAATCAAGTGTAAAACATTAAAAGATCTGACAGATGTCTTTATGAGACAAAAAAAAAAAAAAAAAAAGCCACAGACATTCATCACTTTGCAAATGAATGAATATGGAGCTGATATGAGATGAACCAATGGGTTTTGTCTTGTGACTGGTAGAAACACAACACTGCACTGGTTGGGGGCCAGAACTTACCCATTCCCCCTTCACCTTCAGTGTGCACAGCAGAGGAGAGGAGAAAGAGTTAATGCAAACGGACAGTCATTCATGCACATCACGCCTCTGAGTTTAATATAAAACAGGCAAAAATTTAAGAGGAAACAAAACAACTTTCCACACAACACGTGTATCAGGGTGCTTATGTGTTGCTTTTAGTGGGACGTATGGAAGGGGGGTTACCATGATTACATCCCCTGGAGTGATGCTGATCTCGTCATGGCTGCGAGCTTCAAACGGATAGAGAGCCCTGTAGTAGACCACCTTCACAGGCTGCTGCTGCTGCTCGAAGCTGCTGGCTGGGGCCTTCTGGTCGAACAGACCGGGACCCTGAACTTTCTCCACTGTACAAAAAAACAAACAGGAACATAGCAAACTTGGCTTTTAACCAACAGTAACTGGCACTTGAAATGTCCAGATACTTAAACATTTGAACAGTTGAATGATTCTGATGCAGTCTGAAGTCCAAAAACAACCAGATAAATCAGACCGCTGAGGAGCAGATCTGAGCAGCTCAGATACACTGAAGAGGAGGATGCTCTTCAGTCACGCCTGACTGCAGGGATGTGCTTTTTTGTGCCATATAATATAGCTCCTGTGAAACACTGTTGTTTCTGCAATAGTTTCATGTAAAAGTCTTCAGTCATTTACTCTCCAGCCAGCATACTGAAGGGCGATGTTCTGATCAGGGCCTTTTCTGAAAGTGGATCGAAAGTTTGTTTCCATCAAACGCGCCTCAAAGGCCACTAGTCCTCTGGGGAAATTCCTCCAGCTTAAAATCCACAATTCACACATGTTTTTGGTAGATAAGTGAGGGATCGGGATAATTTTCAGAGACTGATTGGGTCCAAAGTTCTCTAAATGAGCTGATAAAGTAAATGAATAAACACGGGCTGGGCAAGTTAACGCATTATTATCGCGTTAACGCATTGATTTATTAACGCAGACATTTATTTTATCGCGTGTTAACGCATTTTACTCACATGCTTTTGTTTTGAAAGTCTGTTACTGGCTGCTGCGGAGCCGGAAGAAGCTAAAACGGACATGGAGAGCGGTAAAAATCTGTGTACTTTACAGTGCGGGTAGCAACTCAGGTAGCAATATTAACAATTCTGTCTAAAAAAAAATTCTGGACCGCAACAAAACTTTTTAATACCCCCTGGTGGGCCGTCGTGGTACTGCAGGTGGGCCGTGAGAGGTCATTAAAAACAAACAAATATGTTTTAAATCCTTGATTTTTTGAAATATGTTTTTTAATACTGTAAAATATTTATTGCATGATTTAAAAATATTTAGTAATCATAAAACAAACCAAATGAGTTTTATTCTACTGTCATCTTTTTCAATTCAATTTAATTCAATTCAATCTTAATATGATAAGGTCACCAGTGACGTGAGGTCAGGGGAGGCCGTGCCTTACCTGCCATCATGGAAAGAAAGAAATGAAAAAAAAAATATATTTTTTATATTTATCAATTGATTTGTACTATAAAGTAATTTTCCATTTAGCTTCACCATTTTTAGATCATTTTTTATTCAAAATCGCCGAATTTTCACATTTACCATTCAAATACTGAGAAGATGCGGGCGGTGAGGCAGCACCCCGCTGAGCCTCACCATGGATTGCGCAATGACTAGGCTAACTGTTCTGCCATGCTATGTAGTAAGACCAGATCGCCGTCTCTTTGTATGTCACTATTAAAATGTTCAAACACGTTTGCTATATGAAATAAGTTTCCATAGTTTAGCTGATTTATATAATGAACAGCAACTATATGTGTGTAATGTGTTTCTTGTGCCGGCGCGATCATAAAACGGCTGAGAAGAGGCACGGGGGTGAGGCACGCACTTCTCCTGCCTCACGTTAGGGGGCACTAGTGAGCACAGGGATTCTTCTTGCGACACATTGGCTGCAGAATAAGTGACAGCAAGCGCTGTCACTTATTCTGCAGAAGGAGCGGCGCATGGACTTCATTTATAAGTAAAAGTAAGACCATAATAACTTTTTTTTTAATTAAATGTGCTTTTTTGTGCGCTACAGTTTGTATGTGTAAAGCATTTATATGTGAATGACGATAGGAGGTTTTAAACATAAACAGTTAACTGCTGCCAATCAAATGGTGAATAAGTTGTTCTGGAGGGTTCATATGCTTGTAAATCTGACTGATGAAGTCAGTGCCTCTCCAGCCATGAATCTCACCGCACGTCACTGAAGGTCACCTTATTTGTTGACACCTTACATTAACACAGTTGTATTTAAAGGTTTGCATGGGCCACAGAGATTTTTCACATTTCAAATTGGGCCTTAGTATTCTGAAGTTTGGGAATGGCTGCTCTAGCTGGTTACTTCAGTGCAGCTCAACCTAGTGGCAGTCTAAAAAGTCAAAAATTGAAATATATATATATATATATATATATATATAGATATATATATATATATATATATATATATATATATATATATATATATATATATATCTATATATATATATATATATAATAAAACAAGCATTTTTTGTTTTTTTTGTGTTAGATTTAAAAATGAAAAACAAAATAAATTGTCACTTTGTAATTTTTTAAATTTTTGATTGACAATTGAAAATGGAAATAACGAATGATACATGGATTGTTAAAGTTACAGAACTTTAACATGGACGTTTTCATTTTAAAGTTCTCTTAGACGGAGGATTCAACAGAAACAAGGTTATTTGTAACAACCTGACAAGTTGAACTCCCCGTTAAAAGTTTCTGACGTTACCTCAGAAATTACCTGTTTTAATGTTCTGATTGTGGCTCAAGATTTTGTTGGTAGAGTTTTTTAAATTTTTCATTAAAAAAAAAAAAAAAACGGATGACATTAATGCCCTGGCAGTGGCAATAAGCTTTATTTTATTTGACATTTTTTAAGATGAGATTTACACTAAATACGTGCTACTGACAATTTCTGATGTTAAAAGTGTTCATGATGTGTTCATGTGGCAACAGAACATTTAAATAAAAGTGACCTTTACACTACTTTTGAATCCATTATTTGATTTTTCGTATACAATGCGATTAATTGTGATTAATCAGGGAAATCATGCGATTAATCGCGATTAAAAATTTTAATCGTTGCCCAGCCCTAGAATAAACCTGAAGCTGTTTCAGCCTCACATTGCTGAAAAGGTTGAGACCCATCATGAGATGCAGCCACGTTCAGGAACGTTTGGGCCTCGTGGACTCAGATGGGCCGTGACCCACCTGCTGTGGCCCAGGGGTCAGCCGGCTGGCTGAACAGCTTGTTCAGCTTATCGTTCACGTCCTTCTTCCTCTTGCTCTCGTCCTCCTTCTCTTCCATTGGTCGTACGACCTTCCTGCCCTCCTCCTCTTCCTCCAACTCTTTCCCTTTCCTCTCCTCATCTTCCTGAGTAACTCTGTTCAACCAGGCATGTGGCGCAGAAATGGAGGCGGGGCTAGGCGCCTTGGGCGTCGAGCTTCCCGTTTCGTCCTTCCAGGTGATGCCTTCCTCCGACGACAACCTGGTGGTTCAGAAGGAGGGAGGAGCCATTTATTTTCATGAAATAAGCTATTGATTTCCTTATGTGGATATTGGTACTTTTCACAGTGCTGCTTGGATCATCTTCATGACGTCTGTTTCATTCTTACCCGCTCTCCTGCAGCTCAGCAGACTGTCTCTCACTTGGGGTGTGCATGTGAGAGTGTGTGTGTGTCAGTGTGTGCATGTCGCCCTCCAGCTCCTTCTGTTTCTGTCTCTGCTGCCGGCTGTGGATCTCCCGCAGCTCCTGCAAAGTATCATGGGATACAGGAAGGAACAGCAATGAGGAGGAAGTGGGATCAGAGGACTGGCTACTACGGGTTACCATCGACAACAAACAGGAACACCACCACCGGCAGCAGCGGCAAGTTTGCATTAGTCAGGTGACTGAGGCAAGCTCCGCCCCCACACTCTCAATGGCGCTACGATGACCAGTGTTAGAAACCATGGAAACTCATGAGTTAGGCGAGCAGCTCATGGATTTTAAAATAAAAGTTCAAGTTGATGCTATGAGTGGCCAAGTGAGTAACACAACAGATTTAAGAGATCAGAGGATTTCTTTTAATTGTCCTTATATCTAATACCTTTTGATGGAACAAACGGATGCTCATTTTTCAACGCAACTGTGAAAAGCTGGTTCTCACTGATCCAATCCAACAGAAGCTCTTCTCCCATTTCTTCTTGTTAATAACGAGGTCTCAGTGAGTTTTCAGTTATTTAAATATAGGCCATAATGAAAGGGGAAGCTCACTGTAATATAAACCTCTTTAAGAAAATGTATTGTTTAGGTCATGTCATGAAACTGGTAGGAGTCAGTTTCTCATTTAATTGAGTTTAGATCGTCAAGAAAGGGAAGGATTTGGGACAGAAAAAAGTCCAGCAGAACAGCTGAGTGTCTCATTGGCCATTTAGATGCTTTGATTCCCATTTATATTTACTCTGGATGGAGACAGTGACCCGATAGGTCCATTCAAGTGTGACGACATCAACGTGAAATCCTGCTGACTTCAGAGGTGGAGAACAGAAACACTGACCGGCTGAACAGACGTGAACTGATCTGCTTTTACAGCTTCCCAGTTTAACATTCAAACTACAGTGGGATCTTGATATAACATGTCAGAGTGTGAAATAAATTAACTTTTTGTCACACGTAGAGATTTCTAGTGCAGAGAACTAATCTGATATTCTGAGATATAAAATGTATTGCGTGCTAGTGATCCCTGGTGTTCATTAAGGGCAGAGTAGTGACATCATAAATGGGAGTTCCCAACTGGAGAACAGAAACAGCAGACTCCCCCTGACTGCAGGACCCGACCACCGTTGACTGTAGGACCCGACCCCCCCTGACTGCAGGACCCGACGCCCCCCTGACTGCAGGACCCGACCCCCCCCTGACTGCAGGACCTGACCCCCCCTGACTGCAGGACCCGACCCCCCCCTGACTGCAGGACCCAACGCCCCCTGACTGCAGGACCCCCCCTTGACTGCAGGACCCGACGCCCCTGACTGCAGGACCCGACCCCCCCTGACTGCAGGACCCGACCCCCCCTGACTGCAGGACCCGACCCCCCTGACTGCAGGACCCGACCCCCCCTGACTGCAGGACCCGACTGCAGGACCCCCCCCCCATGGATGGATCAGAGGGAACCATCTTTGTCGCTGCAGTCATTCCTCTTTCTCCCATCATTGGCTAAATGAAGCTTGAGCAGAAGTCAGAGAGTGGATTTCTCCCACTGGGGCTGCTTTCTTAAAACCTGAACAGCTGAAGCAGATGAAAAGAAAACTACATGTAAATCCGTTTTAGATTTTCTTCAGGTACTGATAAGGGACGCCACTGGAAGAGGGTTTTTGCCACTACTAGAGGCTGCACAGGCCAAGCCTAAAGCCTGAGGCGTGGCCACGGCGGTGGGGCGGAGCTTGCATGAGACACTCGCTGTGTTTGTGAGACAGGTTAAAGGGATAAACACACGTACACACACAGAAAAAAATAAGAAAGGGTAGAAGGGAAGTACAGTAGTGGAAGAGGGGGGGTGCAGTTCTGTGTAGTCATGACAACCAGCTGTGCCCTTGGAAAGCACACAGTTACTCTGACAACACAAGGCAGCTGTCGTGTTTCAGCCAAACAACCAACGTGAGCAAACTTCAGGCAAACAAGCAAACCAGTGAGAAAGAACAGGCCGACGGAGGAGTCAAACTACAACTCTGGAGAGACAGAAAACTCCAAATCACCTGAAACAGGAAGTGAAGGAGACATGAGACAGCAGACACACACACACACTTCAGACCTGGTTTATCATTGATTACCCTGATATCATTACACTAGCTTCCAATTGTGTGGCTGAAACATCACTAGATAGCATGAAGGCTGCAGCGCAGGGGCCTGCAGTTAGACGGGGGAGCGCAGCCATCCAGCTGGATGAGCCAACTATTAGACCAGATCGGCAGAACAGGACACTGGGGGGCTCAAAGATGAGAATATATCAGGAGACGAGGAAGGATTTGGGTCTAGGTTGGGGGGGTATAGATGGAGTTAAGAGAGAGATGAAAGAAAGATGAGCTGTGAAAAAGAATGAAGACAATCAGAGGAAAGGAGATGGAAAGGGGTGGCTGATTGGGGGGGGGGGGGGGGGGGGGGGGGGGGGGCAGTTGCATGGACCTTTATAACGTAGTCTAGCCGAGCCAGACACACTCTGACGGCTGACACAAACTCCTGCAGCTGTCCCTGCTCCTGATGCTGAAACACACACACACACACACACACGTGCATATATGCACACACACCACATACACACACGATTAGTGTTTTAATGCATAATTACACAATCTGACCAGTTAAGGTAATCAGCTAAACCTGCATGTCAACCATTTTTCAGTGCTGCAATTTAGAGCTCTCTGTGATGGCAATGCTGGTTCAAAAATAATAAATAAAAGTTAGTTTCAGAAGTCACTTTTCAAAAAAATAAAATAAAAAAAATTATATATATATATATATAAATTTTTTTTTTGACACCCATTTATTACTTTTTATTTGCAGCATCTCAAATGATGTCCTTACCCCCCAAGTGAGTTATATTTTTTTGCTAGACAGATTAAACAACAACGTCTAAAATGATGGTGACTCATGTGAAAAGAGGCTCCTCTGAGTCACTGTTACAAGAAATGTGTTGCAACAACTGCAGTTGGCAACAGTTTGCTTGCCTTTATACGCAGAGAACAAGCTCATACATATTCTTTTATTTTGTGCTGTATCGGAGGATGTTCTTGTTACTTGCGCAACTGAATTAGTAACAAAAAAAAAGATCTAAATATTTGATATTTTAGTAGCCTCGTCTGCTCAATGTGTCACAACTGCTTCATTTCATCAACAAAGCAGTTGTTTGGGATTAGTGATGGGTGTTGCGTGGTTTTTTATTTTAACACCACTGACGCGTGGGATTAAAGCAGGCGGGACAAGACAATCACTAGGTTAGTACTCCACACAGAGCTAGGAGGCGTCCCCTCGCTGCTGTCCATCAATCTGCCTGGTGGGGGCAGCATAGTGCAGCACATGAGGTAAACTAAGTGGCCGGCAAACTCTGGTTTTTGCACATTAGACAAATGAGCATTTGTTCAGTGTTACAATTATAAATGATTTCGCAAAAGCCTGAGGAATCATAATGTAAAATCTATTTCGGAAGCTGCTCCAGGTTGATCGTTACACAGGAAGCTAACCATATAATCTGGTATCATCTCATATCATGAAATATTTCCCGGCTGCAGTATCACCCCAGTCCAGCAGTTGCAGTGTGCTCTACCTGTCTCCCCCTTTCTTCCTCCTGAAGCTGGCGTCCAAGGGCTTCTATCCTGGCACAGTGGTTGGCATAGAACTCACACAGAGACTGGCATAGGAGCAAAAGGCCAGTGAAGGAGATAAATAAGAGGAGTAGAAAATATAGAAGGAAGGGTTCATTATGTGGATTAAACAAAGAATAACACAGGGAGAAAATAAATGAGAAACATAAATGTTGCAGAAGAAGAAATGAAATGCAGAGAAGGAAAAGCAAGTTACAGAAAAAAGGGAAGAAGGATAATTGTGGATGAAGAGTCCCAGTGGGTACAGAGGACAGACGAGGCACAGCAGCGTGACAAAAGAAGATTTCAGGGAAAGAAGGTGACGAAGACAGGAAGGTGGAAGGAAGTATAGTCAAATATTATTCTGATCTCAGCGGTCGATGCCCTTGTTTTGCAGACAATTACACCACAGGGACATGAAATAACCACAAACTGTTGTCCATGCAGCTGTTCTGTGTCTCTCAGTAACTGTCCAACGCTGACTACACTCAATAAAACACAGCCAGCTTGATTCAATTAGTCATCAGAAAATCTGTTTATTCTGGTGAGCGATTTCCGTTGTTTTCTCCTTTCCTTCTTGTCAGTCTCATCTCCTCACTGGGACACACTACATAACTCTTTCTGGACACTATACTCTTCACAACTGTCCTGGATCTGTCATAGAAAAAAAAAACTTAGACACAATGTGCTCCGTGAGGCTTGGACTGGACGTTCTGATCCAGTGGCTGCGTGGTGAAAACTACAGTAAGTAGCTGCCTGGAGCCACTCAGAGTTTCTGGACACGACCGTCTACCTGAGATACAAATCAGTCAACACATGAACAGAAACACGCAACGATGAAAACACATCACTAAACTACGAAGCACTGTGACTGGGTGTCATGAAGAGTGGGAATGGACATGATTTAGCAATGCATTTCAGAGAGGAACGTATCCACAAGCCAGCTGATTAGTTATTTGGCTGTTAGTTAACTGTATGTGTGTTAAACTCAACAGCCAACATGCTGCTACTTCACATCTATATTAGAATAACATAAAGAAAAATCTGCCAAGTATTCAAATTGTGTGTTATCTGTAGAGATGCACTGGTGTCGATGTTTTTCTCTGGTTACCACCCTGACCAGGAGACTGCAGTTTTGTCAGGATTCAAATTTCCTTCAAGCGACAGGTGGATTAATCTGTTCACACATCACCACGGGCCAACTGTTTCACGTACATGAAAATATGAGAAGAAACAGAAATCCAAAATATAGAGTGAAAAACTCTAAAGGGTCAAAAGCCAGCGTTAAATGGGAGGATTATGTCAGGAAGGTCATCCGGTGTGAAACTGATGCCAAACACAAGGATTTAAAGTCTAAAAGAGAAAACCAAAGTTCACTGGGAGTATTTAAGGGAGTGTTGGTTAGTCTGTCATTGTGTGGATGAAGGAAACCATCCAGCAGTACAAGAAAAACATTTAAAGATCAGATCAACAGGTGCATCTCTACTGATGTCGTTCAGGAACAAAGAGGTTTTCAGTCGCTTCCAACAAACAGCACATTTGGCTCCTTTAGCTGTGATAACATATAAAAACTGAATTTTTAATTTATTTACATACTGTTTTTTGTAAAGAATCCCTTTAATAAGCAGGTAATACCCGTCTATGTTTGTGTAAATCTAAGCGTTAAAAATGTCAACGCCAGTGTTGACATATTTTCAGATGGAGGCATCCAAAGTGGAAGAGTTGGATTACGCTCTGAAAGAGTAGCTCTTTATAACAGTGCAAACCTTATTATTCTGGGCTGGGGTGCCGAAAAGGGGGGGTAAAGGATACGGATTATAGGGGCCCATGATTGAGGGGGGCCCAGAGAGGCCCCTAATGACGATCAAAAATAGCATCAACAAATTTCGCTGCTGTGTTGGGGGGCCCGGTAAAGATTCTTTTCATGGGGCCCAAAATCCCTAGCGGCGCCCCTGATTCTGGGTTTACTGGATGAATGTGGATTTCGTCACCGTGCAGCTTAATTACCTTCAGCTGCGTGTTGAATGCGTCTATTTCCAGCAGTTTGGCCCTTGTTTCTCTCTCGACAGCATCAAGCTGCTCTCTGAGCTGCTGTTTGATGCTCTCTTTCTGATCGACAGCCTTCTGCAGGGACGACAGGCTGTCACCTACAGACGGACACAGACAGGTTAGTCAGCTGCTCTCAAATATTAATTAATGACAGCTAATGTCTCAGTGGACTTATACGAAACAACTGCATTTAACTCCACATCTGTGTGTTTCTGGTCACGCCACTGAAGTTTGAATATTTGCAACTGGAGTTCAAGTTGCTGTAAAATCCTGAATACTGCCTCAAATCTACCATTGACGGATCAGTCATTTCACCATGATGCAGCTTGGCTTCATCCTGAACCCAGTTAGAAACAATCTGACACCAGGGAGAAAACCAGCGTGCACATCACCGGCGTCTGGTACTCACGGTGCAGACTGTTCTGTTGAACCTGCTTCAACTGGTCATTCAGGGTCTGTTTATCAGGGATGAGCCTCCCCAACCACTGCTGAGTGTCCTGCATGCAGCCAGAAAAGCAGCAGGAAAACAGAATTAATTACAACACACAGTTTATACACATCATCATTTTTAGTTCATGTAAATGTATTAAAAACGGTTAACAAACACATTCAGAACTGTTGCCAAGTGTTCTACATGACGGCTTGTGTCGGTCTAAGACTTCACTAGAACTCTGTAATGACGGAGGGTTTATCTCTGCCAGTTTGTGCTCGTTTCACAAACCTGCAGCTGCTGCTGCAGCAGTGTGATCTCAGCGATGCGCATCTCTCTGGTCTGGTTCATCTGCTCCATCTCTCTTCGCTGAGCCGACAGACGAAACCGAACGTCCTTCAGTTTACCGTCCAGCTGCGTCTTCTTGTCGTTCTGGAGGATGGGTTGCAGATGTTAGATTATGTTACACAGCAGATACCATGACACTGAGACTCAGGCTGAGTCCAGGTTGGTCTGTTTATTGTAACTCTTTTTTAATCCATATTCAAACTGCACACCAACTCTCACATCTGTGCAAAACTACAACTTCTCGACTCAGTCATGTAGGATGTTAAAAAGCTCCAAACACACTCATCATTTTACAGAGAATGAACGAGACTGAAGGATGTTTTCTTACTTCGGATGAGACGAAGAAGTTAAGATTTTTACTCGGGTTCTTTACAGATTATCAGACTCACATCCAAGTATAATTTGTTTTCAGTGGCTCTGAGCTCGATGACCTTTTGAGTTATGTGCGTCCCTGAAGGATTTCCTGAGCATCTTATACCAAATCTGCTTTACTGCATGTTTACTATATACAAGCATCACATTATCACATCTACTGTTTACATCACACTGGATTTTTTTTTTTTTCTGTCCTCCTGCCAGACATGCAGTCGACATGTTTAATCACCAGAGCTTCCAGTTCAAACTCCATTGTTTTCTTCCTGGCCTTCAGCAGCACTAAGCTCTCCTGCTCTCTGTTCCTTTGAGTCAGAAGCTCCTGGCGCCGTTGCCGCTCCCACTCCAGCTGACGCTGGCGCTCCAGCTCACGTTTAGCGGCCTGGAACGGACACAAAAAAGGTTGCGTTTGATTTCAAAACACAACATCACTGATGTGATGCAACTCACGTTTTAGATTTACACAAGACTGAATATTTCATAACCCTCTGCTCGTATGTTGCACAAATCATCTGCTGCAGGAGGGCAAACGATAAGTGAATGTGGCGGTGGGAGGAGTCCACGCTGTCGGCTCAACCACAACTCTCCCAGTGAAAAGCACTGCACTCCTCTCGTCGTACCTCTCTCCTCTCTATTTCTTTTTTTCTCTCCTCTTCTCTCTGCCTCTCCAGCTCTCTCTGTTTCTCCAGTTGTTTTTCAAGTTCCTGCTGTCGCCTCCTTTCTTGTTCCAGGCGCTCACGCTCCTAGAGAAAAAAGATTTTTTTTTTTTAAATAAACTGGCATAACAATTCAGCTACTTAGGAATGCATGATAATTGTTTTTTAAAACCGATACCCATAACTTTCCGCTCCTAAAGACCGATACTGATAACCGATGACACACCTATACCTAAGATCATTACATCAATACTATGAACAAAACCAAAAATAGTTTGGAATTTTCTAATGAAAAACTATTGGCAAGCCTCTCAGACATTTTCTTAAAGCTATCAAACAAACCTATTTGATATCTCACATTAATTTAAATAAGGTGCATTACTGACTGATATAAAAAAATAAAGGATCCTTGAACTGATGGAAATATATGCATCAAAATTACAAACTGAAAAAGATTAACATTTAAAGGATTTTGACTTGTGGTTCCATTTAAATTAATACCTTTAATAAAAGTAAATGAGGTTGAGTGATTTTTTTGTTTTTTTTATCTCATGGAAGCTTTAGATGAGAGAGATGAGGGAGAGGAGAGGAGACTGCTGCTAGGCTTGCATGCGTTAGCATTAGCTCGCGTTAGCGCGATTTCACAACTCCATGGAAGCGATTGTAGGTGGCTGATCAGGTTTGACGTAAAGCTTGTGCTTCCCTCCTCGTAGAATTCGTTTGGAGCATTCATCACAAATAACCACAAAACTATCTTCTTCTGAAACTTTAACAAAGTCCCATGCCATCGTCGCCATGTTTGTTTTTAATCAGCACGCTGTGCTGCAGGCTCCATTCAAGGTGTAATGTAAATTCCCACGTTCCCTCGTTTGCTCATCGTTCTTTCAGCCTTTTCTATTTTTTTTTTTATGTGTAACATGAGGGAAAATACTGTGAATATCAATTAAAGTCAGCAACTACCAAAATTATGACCGACTTAACAAGTTGTTTTCTGGCATGAGGGGTATTCTTGATTTTCCTGATTAAGAAATCGTTTTTCTGATTATCCTGACGTTACTTGAAATAGTGCTGGGCGGTATGACCAAAAATTTATATCACGGTATTTTTCAAGATTATATCGGTTTCACGGTATATCACGGTATTATTTTTTTGAAGCCACAACTGGGTGTTAACCACTTTTTCTAATCATTTAGAGAGGAATTGCTGCAGTAAATTGGCTTAGAATGACCTATTTTACTGTCACAAGGAGTGAATATTGTAGAAAAACATTCATATCTACACTAGTATTAATACAGGTTTGCATGGCCTCACAAAATGATACTATTTACAAAGAGGTGGCACTCGTGATTCTAATTAAGTGAAGGAATCAGAATGCATGATAGTTGCAGTTAAAATACAGAACCCTTTTATTTTTCAAATTTTGCAAACAACTTGAAAAAACATATTTAGTAAAAAATCTACATTAACTAAACAATGTAAACAACGTTCTAAAATTGTAGCCGCGGGAGGCAACACCAGGCTGGTGTTGCCTCCCGCGGCTACAACTTTAGTTCGGCAACATTTGCAGATTATTGTAGTTTGTTGGACGTCGTCTTTTTTAAATCCAAAGAACATCCATATGACAGACACGGCTCCACGTTTAGGAAGAAGTTCCTCAGTCTCATGTTGCCGTTCTGGAGCTCCCACTTCGGGATTTTCGCTGTTTGCAGCCATCACTGTTGTTGTGCTTCCAGTGCAACTGCAAAACAGTCCCCTGTCAAACAATGTTCTGCGGCACTTACGTTCCGCTGCGCGGCGTTCCCAACGTTGTGTACGCTACAGTACATACTCACCGGTATTACGGTATATGAAAAATTCATATCATAAGAAAAATAAACACCGGTATTCAGTATGAACCGCCCAGCACTAACTTGAAAATAACATTCACTGCCGGTCATTTAAGGCTCAGAGGGAGCGAGGCACTGCCGTGTTGACAAATATATATGTTATCGGGGCTATTCGTCGTGATATCGGACTTATCGGAATTACCTCACAATTTCGTGTTATCGGCCTGATAGTTGTCGGCCCGATAGTTGTCGGCCCGATAGTTATTGTCCACCCCTACAGCTACTTTTATGTTTATTCTAGAATAATCCTAAAACTAAAGGCACAAGGATATGGCTGTGTTCACTGTTTATGACTTATGTACAATAAATCATGTTAAATTCAAATTTTGAATGCACACAGTATGGGGACGAGATAAAAAAATCATCAATGTCGCGTACCTTCCTCTCCTGTTCCTCTCTCTCCAGCGCCGCCAGCCTCTCCTGCTCTTTCCTCTGCTGCTCCTGCAGAGCCTGCCGTCTCTTTTCCAGCTCCAGGTTTCCTCGTTCAAAGTTCTCCCTTTTCTTGTCCTCAAACGTCACTGTGGGGAGAAAGGCGAGTGTTCTGTAATGTTTTTAAATGTTTCTGTCTGGAGCACCAAGGCAAATTAAATGTACGATATCCTGCTTTGTGTTAGTCTGCTGAAATCATTTCACATGAGCTGCAGAATAAAGGGAAAGTGCTTTGAAAAGGCTTTTGTCAGCATTTTTAAGATGGCTCTTGTATCCCAAATATCCCAAAAGAAACAGCTTTTTAATGTGATGCAGGCAGATGACAGCAGCAAAAATCTTAAAACGAGAAAGTGGTGTTGAGAACGGAGCTCCAGGTGATGGGTTTGAAGTTTAATGAGAAGGAAAAAAGATAGAGCATTAGAGAAGCCAATTTAGTTGCAAGGAAGAAAGCTTTAAGCATAATTTAAGTCATTTACACTCTTATAGACTTCAACAGCAGGGCCTCTCCCTAAAAACGTTAAAGTTCCCACTCATTTTCCAGACGCCAAGCTTTTCCAGTGTTCAGCCAAACTTTGGGACATTTCTGACATACGAGTGCAAATATCAAGATATTTAATGAATCATTTTAGATATCCTAAATTAGGGTTCCACGATAACTATCGGGCTGATAACTATCGGGCCGATAAAAGGAAATTATGACGTCATTCCGATATCACGACGAATAGCCCCGATAACATATATATTTTTGTCAACACAGCAGTGCCTCGCTCCCTCTGAGCCTTGAATAACCGGCAGTGAATGTTATGTTCAAGTGATGTCGGCATAATCAGAAAAACGATTTCTTAGTAAGGACAATCAAGAATACCCCCTCATGCCAGAAAACAACTTGTTAAGTCGGTCATAATTTTAGTAGTTGCTGACTTAAATCGATATTCGCAATATATGTCTCATGTTACACATAAAAAAGAAAAAAATAGAAAAGGCTGAGAGAATGACTAGCAAACGAGGGAACGTTGGAATTTACGTTACACCTTGAATGCAGCCTGCAGCACAGTGCAGGCTGCATTCAACAAACAATTCACAACAAACATGGCGGCGTGGAACTTCGTTAAAGTTTCAGAAGAAGATAGTTTGGTGGTTATTTGTGACGAATCCTCCGAGCGAATTCTACGAATACGTAAAACCTGATCAGCCACCTATAACATAACAATCGCTTCCATTAAGTTTTTAAAATCGCACTAACGCGAGCTAATGCTAACGTCCACAAGCCAGCAGCAGTCCCCCCCCCCCCCCCCCCCCCCCCCCCCCCCCCCCCCCCCCCGCCCCCCCCCCCCCCCCCCCCCCCCCCCCATCTCTCTCATCTAAAGCTTCCATAAGATAAAAAAAATACAAAAAAAAAAATCACTGAACCTCATTTACTTTAATTAATGGTAATAATTTAAATGGAACCACAAGCCAAAATCCTTTAAATGTTAATCCTTTTCAGTTAGTAATTCTGATGCATGTATTTCCATCAGTTCAAGGAGCTTTTATTTTTTTATATCAGTCAGTAATGCACCTTATTTAAGTTAATCCTTTCATCACTGCAAAGCAGAGCTAACATTTATAACAACTGAAGGAACCTGAGCTAATCTCATGTACAATCCAACTGGATTCTACAGAAACTTCAGTGTTGACAACGACTGCAACGATTCATTTCCCGTTGGGTATTTATAAAGTCTTTGAATGTGGAGGCACAACTCAAGCTCATACACAAGTTCCTGTTTGAGGAGCAAGGAAATCATTGATTTACAGATCAGAACAAATCACCTGGTAATTTCTTCTCCTGGCTGCTCTCGCTCTCCTCCTCAATTTCCTCCTGGACGCTCTTCTGGTCCGACTGCACGCTGTCGCTTCGCACACGCCTACAACACAGACGGACCAACATGCCATCGGTGCTTTTAATGCTGCAATTTCATTTGGTGCAGCTAATTTTTCAAAAACTATAAATAGCCCATTAACTTCCAACAATAATAGATTCAAACTACTGCATGGTGACGTAACAATGAGTTTCTGGGGATTTTAATAGATGGTTCACCTGAACGTTGGTGGCAGGTATTCTGCTGGTAACACCGGAGGCAGCGGCAGCCCTGACATGGCCATATCTATGAGATGCATCGCCAAGATGAACTCCTCCGCTGTTAACTTTCCATCCTGGTCAATGTCTGACAGGCTCCTGAGAGGAAAGATAAAACAACAGATGTGTTTGGCAGACACATCAAGATTTGAAACCATTTTTGTTGGAGATAAAAAGGGGCAGGTTTCAGAGCTCTCACCATATCGTGGCCAGCTGAGTCTGAGGAAGGCTGGACTGCATCAGGATGGTTCGGGCCTGCGGACCTGAAACAGCAGACGCAACTGAAACGTAGGACAGGAGGCACATTTAAATCCACTGAAGAACAAAGCTTTTTAGGGCGCGTCAAAGTACCGGTGAGGTGTCCGCTCATCATCTTGTCATGGGAGTTAAAGAGCTGCCTGTACTTCAGCCTGGAGGACTGAGGAACCGCCCAGTCAGGAGGAACCTGGGCACTGGGACCAGTGACAGAAAAAAAAAAAGCCATGCGGAGAGGTGACTTGTTGAAAAATGAAAGAAAACTACTCTGATCAAAAAATAAATGAATGTGTGTGCAGATGACAAATTCCCCAAGTTGAGAGAGATGACAGCGTGACAGATGTAATATCTTGTCAAAATTCAATAACTTCCTGCATATTTTTTTAAAAACATAAAATAGGTTTCTATTGGGGGAAACCAAACAGACGAACTTCTCGGATCCTTTCACCTACCCAGCAGCATCAAACGATGATACCTTCTGCAGCTTAGCGCTGGAGCGATTGAATGATGAGG
The DNA here is from genome assembly GCA_018398805.1 of Hirundichthys speculiger. NCBI lineage: Eukaryota > Metazoa > Chordata > Actinopteri > Beloniformes > Exocoetidae > Hirundichthys > Hirundichthys speculiger. The sequence goes on from JAGFBZ010000257.1 coordinate 321,619, forward strand.
ACTTGTTGACCGCTGGAGCTGAGAGACGTCGAAATGAGAACATTTAGGCTCAGTATCCAAAAAAAAAAGAACAAAAAAAACTGTTGAAGAACTTCCTGTCATATAATCTAATCTCTAACTTGAAGCCTGCCACTGAGACAAGTGGATAATTCACTCAGACATGAAAGAGCATGTGTCTGACAAAAAGAGGATTTTTAAAATTGTGTAAACAGGAGCTTAGAGGCGTTGTTATCTCACCTGGGTGGGGGAAGCCTGAGATGGGCGGTATCATGGCCGTGGGAGGAGCTCCGTTAGCAATGGGCTGGGGAAGAGGCGGTGGTGCAGACGAGACGAGTGGGGGGGACACTCCAACAGGAAGGGGGGGCAGGGGGAGCGGGGGGCGCTCGACAGCGAGGGTGGGAGGGGTGCCATCGGGGGCATCCCTGAAGACAAACAGGTACACAGCAGAGGTGAGGTCATCGGCTGTTCTTGTTTATGAACACCTTCCTTTTAGATGTTCATACGGATAAATGAGGCAACAAGTTGCAAAATAAGTCTGAGTGAGAAAGTGGCAGGTAACACTAGGAGGTCAATTTACACATTTACATTTGCAAATTTTAAAAATGTGAATAATTAACAAAAAGGCAAGTAGATTTCATTTCTTTTTTTTTCAGATTTTGTGGCCCCAGTGGCTTTTATTCACAGTGAGAGACATCAAGTCAGGGCAGAGAGAGAACGGGGAAGACGAGCAGCAGAGGGTCGCAGGCCGGGAGTCGAACCTGCAACCAGCTGCAGGAGGACTGTAGCCTCCCTACATGGACCAGCTGCTACTGCTACAACACAGTAGACTGTCAGACTTACCGAAGCCAGTCTGTGGGGGTAAAGGCAGGTGGGGTTGCTTCATACTGGGAGGAAGCGTCAGGGGCAGAGGGTGACCCTGGAGCTTCAGTTTGATGAGCTTCATGGCGATGGAGAACTCGTGGATATCCATCCGGCCATCGCTGTTCATATCAGCGAGAGCCCTGCGGATCAACGGAGAACGCAATTATAGTTACTGTGAACACGTAAATGAACAGGTTTAGTCTAATGATGTGGGCTGTCCCAACAACAACAGAGCAACCTGAGGGCATCTATCTGTATAATCACAAAATATTTTGAACTCTTTTCTTTTAAACAGCTGGATTAAACTCCTTAATGTCACCAGTGGGTTTTTTTTCTTTCATCATGTTCATGACTACCCCGACTGTGAGAGTCCCTCTTCTAACCACAGTTTAAAACGTGCACTAACATGGCACTTCTTTACAATGTGGTGCTTTAAATGAGACAGTGAAACACTGGCTGCTTATCTGGACCCTCTTCCTGTCCATGTGACTCACCATATTTGGGCCAGGATGGGCGGGGGGAGCCCTGATTGGAGGAAAAAGTTCTTGGCCTGGTCACCTGATAGACAAACAGAAATGCTCCACATTAAAAAAAAAAAAAAAAAAAGTCCAATTTTAAAAAATTCCCAAACACCATACTGGATTATTGGGAGAAATAATTGATCGTCAAAACCTAAACAAAGCTAATTGATATGAAAGCAAAGCAACTGCAGACAGTTTAACCACCATCACATCACAGTGTTATTGAATTAAAGTCCTGACTGATATTTCCAATGTTTTCTTCACTACTTTAGATTCTGTCTCTGATAACATCGAGCACCAAGGACATTTGACACCTGGACACCAAGTTCCCCACATTGGCAGCAGTAAGTCATGTGAAACTGGGCTTGCAGATGTCCTTATTGCGCCTCATCTGTAAACTGTAAGGGCATGTGGGGGGGTCTGGATGGAAGAGACAGACCGTTACCTGTGATGTAACCCCCGGCAGTCGGAGAGAGGCTGTGAAACTGCTGATCGTGTTTGGCTCTCTCATCCACGGAGATCAGAAACACATCTGGACCTGTCACACCCATCCCAAAGAAAAAAACACAGTTGCAATCACGTAGGCCAAGACGAAGGCAGACGGAGACGGGAAGAAAAGAAGAGGAATGAGAAGAATGTTTTAGTCATGAAGAGCCGTTCAACGAACATTAAGACAGGACGTGCACAGAATGGAAAGATAAGGGACAGACTCTGGGTGTACGAGCAGGTTCATGATTAACATGTGACCATAACAGATTAATCATTAGCTCAACTGAGATCATTTGGTCTGATGCTTAATTTAAAATGTAGCCAAATTCTGGATACAGAAAAAAAAGTTGAATTTTTCAAATTTTATATGTACTCTTACTCTTGTAATTCTTTGTATAATGTTTGCATTTATTCATTGTTTATTAAATAATAATACTGAGATGTCACAAACCTGGAGCAGACATGCACTGATTCCATGTAGCAGATCCATCTGTCAGTGGTTTTACTCAGTAATTATCCACCCTGTTAGTCTCAACTCTGCGCTGCTCTAATAGCTCACTTTCCACTTAGCTGCATTATTCTTACCAAGTAAATTAGTTGCTACATTAGTCAGTCAGGATCTGAGCCACTCAGACCAGCACGTCTCTTAAATTCAGCATCAAAGTCCACTGAACCATTTATACTTTTCAATGCAGACTCATTTTCAAAAGCAAGAACAACTGTTTTTGAAAGTTTTTCCCTTTAGGTTAACTATTGCTACAGACAATGCTTTCTCAATGTACCCACCCCAGATAAGTTTGGGGGGGGGGGGGGGGGGATTCTTCCCATACTTCTGTGGTTACACTGTATATATTAAAGGTTTTTTTTTCCCCACATGTGCTGATGATAAACAATGACTTGTGCGGTGAGTCTTCACCCAGAGGAGGCAAGTATCCTCTATACTGTGTGGATTCATTATAAATCTGTTTCTACTCTGATAAATCACACCCTGTGTAGCCTAGAAACATTTGTTGCAGTCTGCCTGTGTCTCCATCTGTTTGTCATTCAATGGAAATCGCTCCGTCTGCTCTACCTTCAGAACTGTTTTGTATACATCTGAGAACAAGGTGCAAATCTGAACCGGGGTGGCAGGCTAAACTGACATGTGATCAGATGTTCAGAGGAATCCAAGAGATGGCCCCAATAAATAAACCCATAAAAGTTCCTGCTGAACTGTTTTAAACATCATAATCACCTGCAGCATCAAGTCACTTTTAAGCAGCAGAGTTAAATGATTAAAAGAAACAATTCAAGTCTGAGCTGCCACACAGATTATAATTGATAGCAAATAGATTAATTTGTTTATGTATTTTAATATTAATAACCTTATTTTAAATAAGACCATGTCTTATAATAATACAAGTAATTCTGAAATTTTAAAGGTACTAGAATTCATGGGTTATGGTGGAGATTAAAATGTGAGATGAAAGACAAAAATCTGGACACAAACAATTAGATATATTCAGCACTTAAAGAGAAAACCACTGACCTGTAAATGTGGTTGGGAACTGTGCCATGGTTCACTCAGTCTTCTGCAAATACACAACACCTGAAACCACATTCAGAAATGGATTAGAGTCATGTTTTCCAACCTAATGATGTTTTAATTGGTCGATAAAGCTCAGCAATAATGAACGATACAATAAAAATACTCGTGCTGTGAAAAACCGTAAGTCATGTTTAAGAGTGGCTTTAAAGGACATTGCAGTCAGCACCAAAGGTGCTGATACAGTCGACAGACCCAGTCAAAGGAAATCTTTTTCCATCAGAGTTCATTTTCCACTCTGCTGTCTTTTACTGCTCAACTTTTGAATTTCTATTCAACCCAATGTCCCCAATTATTCTGGCTATCATGCCTATATATATATATATATATATATATATATATATATATATATATATATATATATATATATATATATATATATATATATATATATACACACACACATATATACACACAGCATTATGATATTGGCACATAAGATATTCAGACCAGTTCCAGCACAGAAGTAATTAACCGTGTGTCTGCGTCACAGCAGGAAACTTTGATTTGGACAGACTGCCTGAGCTTAGTTGCATTTCCTCTGCTTCGCAACACTTTTACAAACATCGTCACCAAGGAGACGACCGCGTGAACCGGCGAACTACAGCTGATCAATAAAACGCTTCACTGAAGCCCTTTCAAAGTCACTGTCTCTATGAGCCAATGTATAATGAAAACATCATTGTTATTGTGATATAGAATTTTTAAACTGCATTTTTCTAAAGAGTGCTCTACTTCCTTGCATGAACACACGTCTCCATGTTAACATACCTCCAGAGGTACAGGAGGTATGTTAATCAGATCCAGACCTGCCGTCTGCCTCTCGTGTCCTCGTGGCCGACTGACAACACACAATCATGTAACACTCCTTTCTACGAGTGTGTAAGCTCATGTGAGGGTTTGATTCCCGCTCCTCCAGCACAATGTCAACACAATGTCTGTTTTTTCTAACCACATTAGAGGGAGATATTCACCCAAATCAAGGGAAGCATTTTCCCCATTGAGCGTTAAAATAGGGATGCACGATAATTATCAACCCGATAACTGTCGGGCCGATAACAGGAAATTATGATAAGTCTCGATAAGTCCGATATCATGACGAGTAGCCCCAATAACATATATTTTTGTCAACATGTCAGTGCCTCGCTCCCTCTGAGCTTTGAATGACCGGCAGTGAATGTTTTGTTCAAGTGACGTCGGCATAATCAGAAAAACGATTTCTCAGTAAGGAAAATCAAGAATACTCCCTCATGCCAGAAAACAACTTGTTAACTTGGTCATAATTTTGGTAGTTGCTGACTTTAACTGATATTCTCAGTATTTTCCCACATGTTACACATACAAAATAGAAAAAACAGATAAGGCCGAAAAAAACGACTAGCAAACGAGGGAACGGAGGAATTTACATTACACCTTGAATGCAGCATTGCGGCACTGCGTTGATTAAAAAAAAAAAAAAAAAAACAACAACATGGAGGCGACTGCATGGAACTTTGTTCAAGTTTCAGAAGAAGATAGTTCGCTGGTTATTTGTGACAAATGCTCCAAGTGAAGGAGGGAAAAACCAGATCAGCCACCTGAAACACAACCATCGCTTCCATGGAGTTTTGAAATCACGCTAACGTAAGCTAACATGAGCTAACATGAGCTAACGTGGGCAAGCAAACAAGTCTCCCCTCTCCTCTCCTCGCCATCATCTAAATCTAAAGCTTCCATGAGATTTAACTAAAAGCATTCATTTGAATGGAACCACAAGCCTTAAACGTAATTTTATGTTACTATTTAGTGCACTTTTTCAGTTTATTTACACAGACAAGTCTAACTTGTGTCAGTACATTATGACCTGTGCATTATTTTTTATTGTCATTGAGGAATGCATTTTTTCAGTTAGTAATTCTGATGCATGTATTTCCATCAGTTCAAGGAGCCTTTATTTTTTATATCAGTCATGAACCTTATTTAAGTTAATGTGAGATATCAAATAGGTTTGTTTGACAGCTTTAAGAAAATGTTTGAGAGGCTTGCCAATAGTTTTTCATTGGAAAAAATAAATATCTGTTCATTTAAAGAGTCCAAACTGTTTTTGGTTTTGTTCATAGTATTGATGTAATGATCTTAGGTATATGTGTGTGTTATCGGTTATCGGTATCGGCCTTTAGGAGCTGAAAGTTATCGGTTATCGGTATCAGTTTTAAAAAACAGTTATCGTGCATCCCTACTTTAAAACCATCTAACCTGCTTGATTTCACCAATAAAATAACAGACTTGGAAATGATTTAGTTCTCAGTGCTCAAACATAACTGGTTGACTGGTTTCTTTCCTAAAATCATTCCTTTAGTGCACGTTGCTATAATGTTGCTTCAGTATCAAACTGTTCTTGGCCTTTTTAGGGGTGCACAATGGAGCGAGTGTGTACGTGTTTGTGTGCTCCCCATTATCATTAGAGGGCCAGGACAAAGTAAGCAGTTTAACTAGGTCAGAGGAATAAAGCCCACCATCCACAAACACATGAAGGCGCACACACACATTTACAGATGACACAGAGTCCTGAAGCAGCTCAACAACCCAACACTGCCTGGTGGGCTTCAACCGAGGAAGGAAGTGATGAGAGTGATGTTCAAGTTTCCTCCGACAGCCAGATGAGATAAGAACAAAGTTCAGATAAATGACTCGACATCTATGACGATTGTTGAAGAGTTAACATTTTGACCTCAAGGATAAACAACTCTTTTTATGCTTCATGCTTCCAAAAACAGGATTTACTTTAAAACTCTTCTCAGCAAATAAGCTGTTTAGGAAATAACATAAATGTTGTTTTTAAGTTCAAGGTTAACACAATACTTAAAATTGAGGCAACACCACAATACAGTGGTCCCTTATTTTTCGCGGTTAATGGAGGACCGGCGCCCCTCCGCGAGCATCAAAATCCACGAACTGGAGCCGGAGCCCCCCGAGCCTGAATAATGTGTTTAAAATATGTTTAAAAACCGCAAAAAAGTAGCGAGGCACTGCAGTGAAACAAGACAAAGGCTCAACTGTGGTCTTTCTGTTACCTTCACACCCTCTGGTCTCGTAGTAAAGAAACCGCTCTTTCATCTAACCCTGTTTTTTCTGCCATCCAACGACACACACTACATTACCCATAAGGCCACACCATTACCCATAAGGCCACCTTCTTAAAGAGGCCAGGCTGGCTCACATCATTTCTTTGCTGCAAGAGAACGCGCACAACATCCTGTAATGTCTCCGCAATATTTTCTTGGATTTTTTTTTTATATTATATATTTCTGAAACAAAATCTTCGAATAACTGAAACCGCGGAACTTAAAGCGCGAATTGGCGAGGGATCACTGTAGTTCACCTTCCACCCGTGTGACAGAAAAAGAAGTACATGAAATTCCTGTGAATTGGGTTTATATGTTCACATGAATGGTGTCAGAGTGATCCTGCCTGAGAAGAGCTGTAAGACTCAAGTGGGGGACAATTACAAAGCCAGAACCCCATTTAAAATAAAGAGAAAGTCAACAAACTGTTATAAATATTGAGAAGCAAATGAAATTAAAAGGCTCAACTTTAATGCATTTTCAGTGGTTCTTTGTCACCATGTGTACTGAAAGGCTTATTGCTTTGTTTTTGTGGGATTAGTCTGTATAATTAGAGCACTGGGACGTTACTGGAGTATTGGTCAGTTATCAAGGCTGGTGCCAGATGCCTGTTTAAGCCCATCCCACTCACACATGCACACACACAAAAGCAATGTCAGAACATGACAAAGAGGAGGGTTCAGACTCTTCCAATCCCATCACTGTCTCATCTTCCTACTGACCCCCTCCTCAACCATGTCACTATTCCATCTTCTGTGGTTGAACTTGAACAAACTGTGCATCAACTGAAACCTGCTGGTTACACTCAAGTCTCATATTATAGAGTGAATTAAATTCTTCAAATTAGTCACACACAAACAATTCAGGGACTCTTCAGTAAGATTCAATCTGCAAGCACACAGCCGACACTGGATTCAACATGGGAACCGCTAATAAATCACAAATCACCACAAAGAAAGGAATGTTACATCCTTATTTCATTTACTGTATCTCAATTATAGTGACAAAATTATTACGGTTTACGATATTATCGCAGTATTCTTAACTGCTGTACAAATGTCCAAAAGACACATACATTATAATAATTTTACAAAATCTTGTGATTTTCCTGTCATACTAAAACATGAGAATTCAAAATCTTATCAAAATGAAACTTTCACATTAAAGGGGCAAACAACTGGCACAGAAAGATGTTTTATTTTAAATGAACAAAATAAATGACATGAACAAAGCTCATTGGTCTGTTGCAAGTTTAAACAAACAGTTTAACAACCATAGTAGGTTAAAATATGCAAATGATTATCAAGAACAAAAATTATAGCCAGTAAATTTGAAGTGTTACTGCTTTTCACTGCAGGTTTTTTCCTGCATGCTCAGCAGACAGGATAATTGTCCTCCACCAGTTGTCCCTCTCTATTCTTAAAAAAAAAAAAAAATTAAAAAATATGTCCAGACCTCAGATTTTGTCCTTTTAATGGGTTGGTAAATGTTCCTGCGTGCTATCAACAGTTTCCACTAGGGATGTTCCTGGTGACTAATTTCCCTGTCGACTAAACGGAAATTTTAATTAAGACTAGTCGACTAGTCTAAAAAAAAGGAAAACACTCAAAAAACAGTGAAAATTTAGCACAATTTATTGAATCATCGAAACAGCAACATTAGCTTCCTGAAGCCTTTACCTTCCACAAAGTTAAGTGGAAGCATATCTTGTGAAGTCATGATCGTGATGAGCTGCATTATCCTCTCAGACTGGACGGGAGGACACGTCTCCGGGTAAACAATGTCAAATAGGCCTGAATGTGGCTAGCACCGCTAGCATCAGCAGCCATCGTCTTGTGCAGATTAACATCCAAATGCTTGAGTCGAATGTGGTTGCTCATTGCACCAGTCGAGTGATTGTACGCCAGTTGTTTCTGACACAGTGTACATACTACCTTGTTTTCATTTTCTAGATTAAAGTACCGCCAAACCGCGCTGGTTTTGTGAGAGGCCATCTTCCCACTAGGGATGTTCCTGGCGACTAATTTCCCTGTCGACTAAACGAAAATTTTAATTAAGACTAGTCGACTAGTCTAAAAAAAGGAAAACACTCAGAAAACAGTGAAAATTTAGCACAATTTATTGAAACATCGAAACAGAATTTGAAACATTGTCCCAAAAAATATTGTGTGTAACAAGAGTTCTTTAAGCCTTTAATCACAATGTTCAACAACCATGTCGGATTTTAAATGCCGCTGAAGTACGAGACACTTTGCACCGTGCAGTATGAATGAATGTGAACATGAAGGCAACTCAGTCAAACGTTAACCACCAAAATAAATAAATTGCCTCTGACACATTGAATCTTGCAGATTATCCGACAAAAATTATAGCTTTAATTCACTTTCAAGTTAATAAAACATCTAAATTATAATTAAATTTCAACCGAAACGAGCAGCATTTTGCGCCGTGCAGTATGAATATAAACCCTGCACATCCGACAAAAACTCACTTAAAGTTCACAAATAATGTAACATCTAAAAAAGATAAATTGCTGCTGAATTATTAAGTTCTATGCGCAGTTTAATATGAAGTCATTATCGTGATGAGCTGCGTTATCCTCTCAGACCGGACGGGAGAACACGTCTCCGGGTAAACAATGTCAAATCGGCCTGAGTGTGGCTAGCACCGCTAGCATCAGCAGCCGTCGTCTCGTGCAGATTAACATCCAAATGCTTGAGTCGAATGCGGTTGCGCATTGCTCCAGTCGAGTGATTGTATGCCAGTTGTTTCTGACACAGTCTACATACTACCTTGTTTTCATTTTCTAGATTAAAGTACCGCCAAACCGTGCTGATTTTACGAGAGGACATCTTCCCATCGTGCCGTTTTAAAACTCCAGTCTACTCGAGCATTTCCGCGGGGAGGGGGGCTGCTGTCTGATGGCTCTGTAGCTCCGACTAGTGGCGGGTGGCTGTATGACAGTTAAGCGGCCTTGTACATGAATAAAACACAAATTGGTTTAAACGACTAATATTTCTGGTGCCGACTAGTAAGTGGGCGGACGTTTAATCGTTTAGACGACTAGTCGCGCGCATCCCTACTTCCCACCGTGCCGTTTTAAAACTCCAGTCTACTCGAGCATGGCCGCGGAGAGGGGGGCTGCTGTCTGACGGCTCTGTAGCCCCGACTAGTGGTGGGCGGCTGTATGACAGTAAAGCGGCCTTGTACATGAATAAAACACAAATTGGTTTAAACGACTAATATTTCTGGTGCCGACTAGTAAGTGAGCGGACGTTTAATCGTTGAGATGACTAATGGCGCGCATCCCGATTTTCCACCATGCTCACGTTACGATGCCGATGTTACCAACCACATATTAACGTGAGACACAGCCGCAAGTCGCTCACAAGACTTGAATGAGGCTGATATTACACATCCTGGTAACTGACTGCGATAATGAGATTAAATGAAACATAAACGGTAATCGTTATAATGTAAAATTTCACCGCGCTTTACTGTAATACCGATAACCGTTCCATCCCTATAACATACATGTCAATATTCAGAAACAACAACTGAAATAATATGCAAACCCTGTTTTTATATACATCGATTCATCAATTTCCAAGACTTCAAAGTTTTGCTTTCACCAAGATAAAAATATTTTTGCAATATTTTCAAAGACATTCACCAGCCTTTTAGTGTAAAAATCAAGATACTTTTGAATGTTTGGGCTGCATAATTGAGGTGGTTTCCCTGAATATATCAAGTCTGATTAACAAGATCCCAATTAAAGTCAATATAGTTTGGAGACATTGGAGTTTCTGAGCTACAGTGAAAGTTTTGCTTGGCTATGAAATATTTTTAAAAAATTAGAAAAGTCTTCACTGTTATGAAAGAGAAACAAGATAAACATTTCACAAATCCACATTTTCTGTGGGGCTGTGATCTCCATGTGAAACACACCAGTGCCTCCAGTGTAATCCGATTCTGTGGGAGGCACTGATCACCAAAACATTCGAAGGAATTTCTGGCCTCCTTCAGTCCTATTCAGTAGCAACACTGTTTCAGTCCTATTCAAGGTCATCCGCAGTGAGGGCTGTGTAGTCGGTTCCAGCTCTCAATGGGCCAGAAGGTCCTTTACAGACAAATGAAGCAAACAACCACGTATGCCGCTCACACTCATACAGTCAATTTAGACTCAACAATCAACCTAATATGCATGTTTTTGAACAGCAGAAGGAAGGTGAAGTAAGCTAAGGAAATCAACATGATTATACAAATTCCACACAGGAAGACCCCAGTCAGGATTTAAAGCTGCTCTATGTAAAATGATACCTTAAATTATTGAATAAAAACCAAATCAATGTCAGACATTTGAGAAGAACAGGAGTTTTGATGGTGTATTAAATACATAGATCTGCTTCATTTGCTGTCCAGACTAGGGATGTTCCTGGCGACTAATTTCCCTGTCGACTAAACGAAAATTTTAATTAAGACTAGTCGACTAGTCTAAAAAAAAGACCGGACTCTCAGACCGGATGGGAGTACACCGTCTCCGGGTAAACAATGTCAAATCGGCCTGAGTGTGGCTAGCCCTGCTAGCATCAGCAGCCGTTGTCTCATGCAGATTAACATCCAAATGCTTGAGTTGAATGTGGTTGCACATTGCTCCAGTCGAGTGATTGTATGCCAGTTGTTTCTGACACAGTCTACATACTACCTTGTTTTCATTTTCTAGATTAAAGTACCGCCAAACCGCGCTGGTTTTGTGAGAGGCCATCTTCCCACTGTGCCGTTTTAAAACTCCAGTCTACTCGAGCATGGCCGTGGAGAGGGGGGCTGCTGTCTGACGGCTCTGTAGCCCCGACTAGTGGTGGGCGGCTGTATGACAGTTAAGCGGCCTTTACATGAATAAAACACAAATTGGTTTAAACGACTACGATTTCTGGTGCCAACTAGTAAGTGGGCGGACGTTTAATCGTTTAGACGACTAATTGCGCGCATCCCTAGTCCAGACAACAAAACCTCTTGGAGAAACTCTGCTCATTTATAGAAACGGACCATCTGCATGTATTACCACTTTCTACCACCGGCTGTGCTATGACTCATTGTAAAATTCAATCTGCCTTCTACATTGAAAAGAAGAAGCACTTGTGTTGGCTAATGGCTGGTAGGTGCGTAAATGAATAACAAGATGATGCCACAAGCAGAATACAACTAATTATTTACAAAAAATGAAAAATAGTGGCAACTAGTGCTGGGCGAATATGGAAAAAATCATATATCACGATATGGACTATTTTATATCACGAAAACGATATATATCACGATATACCATAATAAAGTAAGTTTCAGTTATTCTCTGAAAAGTGTGACAAAAATTTCATTGCTTACTTTTCAACTTTATTTTGAAAGGACATTTAGCTGAACTGTCACAAACATACATTTTAGTGCAGCAAAAACAGGTAGGTACAGAGTTCAAGCTATAAAAAATAAACACAAATTATTTTTCAACTTTCTGAAATCTGTAACCTTGTAGTGCAAAGTTTGCAAACCAATATAAAGTGTCTAAAGTAAACTTCAGGGTTGAAGAGAACTCTTTTTAAGGCATTAACCATGAATAAAAGTGCAAACATAAAAGGCTACTTTGTAGAAGTAGATATGATTCTATCAAATTTATCGTCGCAGGTTATTTAATTACATATTTGCTGTAATAATTGATGAAATTAGGTTAGAAACGATAGAAACGATAGAAGAGAAATGGCACAATACACACTTTTCTATCGTCCCCACGATATGTATCGTCATATTGCCCAGCACTAGTGGCAACGACTGGAATAATTTAATGTTTTCTTGTTGTGCATACCAGACAACCCTGCTGGTGGTGGACCACCATCCTGTTCAGGTAAACTGGTAAACAGTACATCAAACCTGGGGTCTTGTGGTGGAAGGTCTTGGAGAAGTTGCTGCAAAATATGTAGACAGAATCCATGGCTCTACATGTGAATGACTGTTAAATGCATCACAGAATGACAGATGACACTTCATAGCATCACATCATGAGTGTCATCCAGTTGCAGAAACATTTCTTTAAGGTATGTTTTGGAAACAGTGTTTCATAATCATGTAGGAATCATAAACCCCCTGTCACTGCAGCTCTACCTGCAGACAGGTAGCTTCCACACCTGTTACTGCTGTCCTCAGTGAAACCGCTCTAATCGTCCCTGTAGCTCAGCTGTTGCTACAACGGTTCTGCTTTTTATCGCTCACGTTTCCCACTACTTTCGTACATAAACGTCCTTACAACTTCAAAATTACGAGAATATGACAGTGGTGTAACTTATCAGATCAGTCGCGGGAGAAAAACCTGACGAAGCCTCAAATATTCACTGAAGGTGAGTCATTAATCAGGGCATAAAATCATTTTTACCAAGTAGCCCCTGGCTACCAGGTTTTTGAAGTTGGTAGCCAACTAGCAATTTTGGTCGCCAGTGTTTTTCATCGCCCCATAAGCCCCCGTAGACTGCTTATATTATCATGGATGCTCCCAAGCATGCTTAGCAACTTCAGCCAGCTGCTTTGTTTCCTGTGTGCAATTATTGGACAAACTGATTAATCCAGGTGTGTCTGACCATTGCTGTGAGGTCAGACACACCTGAATTAATCAGTTTGTCAATTAATGGCACACAGGAAACAAAGCAGCTGGCTGAAGTTCAGGAAGTAGTGCAGCTGTGCATAAAGCCACGTTGACATAATGTGAACATTCATTACAGCCTAAATGAAAACACTAAAGGGGTAAATATGAAGAGTATTTATTTAAAGGGATTTGCATATTTTTTGTTCATTTAACATTGCTTGTATTTACATTTATATTTGATTTTCATTGTTGTTTTCATTTCATATTGCTCTTCTTTTACAGTTTTTCATCTCATTTCACGTGACTTTTCTTTACTCTTTTAATGGCTTGTTGTACTCATTTGTTGCAGACTTTGAATTCTTTATGACTGTTCTGGAAGGAGTGTATTTGTGGACTGGTCCAGATGGGTTATTTTACATGAGAGCGGAGCACAATCCTATTCTCTGTAACAATCTTTTTCTTCTTCGCGCTGTCACTCATCGGATGTCACACACTAACCTCGTGACATCTTCCACCTACAGTACCTGTAGTACCTGCTGCTGTGGCAGTTATCGTGAGGCAAGTGACAGATCTCAGAGTGGGAATGTTTTTTTGTTTTGTTTTTTTTTTTTACTCTGCCCAATGCGGTATTATTCTTTTTTTAATAACGCAGGTTAAAATACGGGAGATTTATGGGAAAAATACTGATACGGGAGGATGGTGGGAGAGAAGGGTAAAATACGGGACTTTCCCGGCCCAAACGGGATATTTGACAGGTTTGATTTACAAGCATGAAAGCGCATTTTATTCTTTTTCCATGATGCTTACTATGAAAACTATTAGTGCTGGGCGGTATACCGGTTCATACCGAATACTGGTGTTTACTTTTCTTATGATGTAAATTTTTCATATACTGTAATACCAGTGAGTATATACTGTAGCGTACACAACGTTGGGAACGCCGTGCGGCGGAACGCAAGTGCCGCAGAACATTGTTTGACAGGGGACTGTTTTGCAGTTGCACTGGAGGCACAACACGCTACTAGTTTATGGTTAAACAGTGATGGCTGCAAACAGAGAAAGTCCCGAAGTGGAAGCTCCAGAACGGCAACATGAGACTGAGGAACTTCTTCCTAAACCAGGAGCCGTGTCTGTCATGTGGAAGTTCTTTGGATTTAAAAAAGACGACGTCCAACAAACTACAATAATCTGCAATTGTTGCCGAGCTAAAGTTGTAGCCACGGGAGGCTACAATATTCACTCCTTGTGACAGTAAAATAGGTCATTCTAAGCCAATTTACTGCAGCAATTCCTCTCTAAATTATTAGAAAATGTGGTTAACACCCAGTTGTGCCTTCAAAAAAAAAAAAAAAAAAATGTGATATACCGCGAAACCGATATAATTTTGAAAAATACCATGATATAAATTTTTGGTCATACCGCCCAGCACTAAAACTAATATAAATTTTTTCTTGTTAACTATTCTGTTGTATATTTTTATGAGATTATTTACCAAAACGATCCATTTTGCTGTGGAGTAGATTCAGTGATAGATTTTTGCATTCATCCGTCTTCAGTTTTGTCCATCTGTTAATCTCTGGGTTAGGCGCATGTGTACTTATGACATCCGGAAAATGATGTGCACCCAAAACATGGCCACTTTTCGCCAAATAAACTTTGTTTCTAAATTATTTAGATATGTTTGCCTTGGTGACACAGAAATCATAGAAAAAAAGGATTTTTTTTATACGTTGGTGGTGGATTTTGTGGCCCTCACCACTGGCGACAAGGCAGAAAAAAACGGTCGAAATGGTCAAATTTTGATCGCATTTGGCGACCAGTGTCGTGGAAAATATTATCTGAAGAAGAATCCAGTAGAATAAAAATATAACAACTGCGTTCACAATGTTTTTATTAAGTCAAGTCAAGAATATATCATGCGCATGGAGAGAGAAAAAGATTTCTCTCTGGCAAAAGGCAGAGAGACAGAGAGTTTTAAGCAGCAGCACCAGAAGCCCATATATGGTCATGTTGTATTACTGATAGTGAACAAAGAACAAAGAAAGGCTTAATTTAATGGCTTAGCCTGACACCGGCGGCGTCAGGCTAAACTTTAGCAAAAATGTCAGCAGTGTGGCAGCGCTATAAAATTACAAAGACCGACGCTTCAACTGCGACTTGCAACGTGTGAAAGGCTGAGATATCACGAGGGGTAAGTAAAAAGAGAGTTTACAACACCACCAATTTAATCAGACACCTAAAAAAGCACGCAGCACCGATCACCGCAGCCTTCTGTCAGGTGCCGTGGTGCCGACGGCAGCAGCTTCAGAGCTGCTGCCGTCGGCACCAGCTTCGGCAGCAAACGCTCTGTGAAACTTTTAAAAGAAAGAAACTCCCGAAATACAGAAAAATCACCGAGCTAATCGCGGAATGTATTACTGAGGACGACCAGCACATTTACAAGGCATTTAACCGGCTCATTAATTACTTCGAGCCTCGTTCCCGTCATTACATGAACGACAAAGGACACAAAGGTGCGCGAACATGTGCAGCGGGTCTTGAAAGAAGTTAAGTTAATATTTTATGTTATTTTTATTCTGATGTGATTTCATTGATTGCAAAGACTTCTGCTAGTGTTTTCATTGCCTTAAACTGCTAGCCAAGTTCACCTGCTGCTATTTAAATGGAAGTGCTATGTTCTTTGGTACTGAGACTGTTGAACAGTCACTGTTAAGAAAGAAGAGTGTTTAAATAAGTTATTGTTTATTTTATGAGATGATAAAAGCTATTAATCTCAGCTTGGATGCAGGCCTATTTATTAATGTACACAGGAAATAAAATGCACAGGAAATTAAACTCTGTTTGCCCACTCAAAAAAAGTGAAATCGGATCGGAAAAAAATCGGAAATCGGCCGATCATCAAAATTAAAAGATCGGAATTGGATCGGGACCCAAAAAACATGATCGGGACATCCCTAAACATAACTGATGTGCAGGCGAGTATAAAAGGTTATATGAGTTCAGCAGGTTACATGGGGTAGCTGCATTTTAGGATATATGAGCCTAAATATAAAAGGTTATATGAGATTAGCTGCATTTATGAAATGAGAGCCTAAATTTCATTTACACCAGTTAGTCGCCATTTTATGCCCTGTTAATGTGCGCAGTATAATGTTCGGCAGATCGAGCTTGTGGTGCACTTCTTTGCAGCCAACACTCAGGGCTGATGGATGACGTTTCTCGTGATTTGCCGCCATCGTTCGGTTCAGGGTGGCATCGCTACACAGGGCAACTTTAAACCAGGAACCTTCTAGATAGGAGCCCCAGTGCCCACCACCATTTCCATATGGTGCTCAGTTTCTGTACACGACAGATATTTCAGAAATCCAGTACATCACCTGAGACCACACTATGCGAGACAAAGCAGAAGGTAATTTTCTAACGTTTAACAAAACCTTTTAGTCTTTTTAGTCTTAAACACACACAACCTGATGAAAGTCAGAACAGAATAAATATTTTACTTTATCCTCGTGTGACCATATAATTAATTCTTTATGCATTTTTTAGCTATTCGAGTTTAACACTGTGCAATTAGGCAGAATTTATGTATTTTGTTGTCAGAATTGCCTATTGTAGCATAAACTAATACATCTGTTAAAAATGTCCATTTATGTCTCATATTTCTCAACCATGGTATCATTACAAACAATCACATAGCCGTGTCAACGCTGACATTTTTATGAAGTGATGGGTGGGTTAATTGTGTATAAGCACTGTTGATGCATACATTTTTACCGTGGTTTTTAGCATCTCTACTTAGACAAGCCTCCTTTTGTGACAAAAATATGAGCAATTTTACTAATCTTTAAACCTTTAAAATGATGTTTTCTCAAAATCAGTCTTCTCCTATTACTCCAAGTTAGAAATCTCAACTTCAGTAGCATGTTAACACAAAAATAACTTCAGATTTATTCCAATCTATGATATTGAGGCTTCTTCAGAGGGATTTGGTTGTTACTCGGTCACTATGGAACATTTTACACGAATAACATGGCAAGACCTTTTTTTTCTTTCCTGGTAGCTGACAGTATTTTCTAATTTGCCAACATATAAAGAAAGATATTAAAATAATTTCTGTAAAAAAGAAAAACTATAATTCTAATGTGTCTACAAAATATATCAAGAACTTTGAGCCTGGCCTTATTCAGTGTCCACACTTCTGTTCAGGTCAGACATGCAAATCAGCACAACTTTATCTCTACAGTTCTTCTTTTGCATAAATAAACTCTGACGTTCATGTACCTTGAAAATGAAGAGCAACTCTCCTTCTCCAATGTTGAACATTGACTTTAATTTAAGGATTTGTGGGGTCAAAGCTTGCTGTGTTATCTGGTACATTTTTATATTCTGAGATGTGTAAGAGAGAAAAGGGTGCGGGGTCTATATTCTGGAGAGATATACTGCAGATTCTTTTCATTTAGGCTTTATTAGCACAAATAGTTCTGTTCACAGTCCAGTAACATGGAGGATTTATTTTTAGAGTTCTAAGGACAGAAGGACAGAAGCGAACGATTTACAGCAAATGCTTTATCATGAAAATGCTATCATCCTGGGTCCTGGGAGGTGAAGGGTCAGGAAGCCGATCAGGAGGTGTTGACGCCAGTGGACAGGCAGACGGGGGGCGGCCTCGACGTGGAGGGTGCGCAACCACCACTGGAGCACCTATGTCCAGGTGGGCAGGTTTAAGTCGATCGACTGAAACCCTGTCAGGTTTCCCCCCGATGTCAAGGACAAAGAACTTGTCCTCTGGTTCCAGTACCCGGAATGGGCCGTCATATGGAGGCTGCAAGGGTCCCCGGTGGGCATCGTGACGAATAAAAACATATGCCGCCTCTCGCAACCCGGGAAGAACACGTGACATGGGAAATCCATGTTGAGAGGTGGGCACAGGTGTGAAGGCTTCGGCCCTGTCAAGGTGAGCGCGTCTCTGGTTGGCAGCAGACCATTCGAAAGTAGCATTGGGCAAAAAATCCCCAGGCACCCGCAAAGGTTGGCCATAGACCAGCTCAGCAGAAGAGGAAACCAGGTCCTCTTTAGGCGAAGTGCGCAAACCCAACATCACCCAAGGCAAACGATCCACCCATCGATCATCTTGGAGGCTAGCCCGGAGCGCTGCTTTAAGTGAACCGCTCACACAGCCCATTGGCCTGGGGGTGATAGGCCGTGGTGTGATGGAGCTGGGCTCCCAGACTGTTCGCAATGGCCCGCCAGAGCTCTGAAGTGAACTGTGAGCCACGATCCGAGGTGATATCAGAAGGGACACCAAAACGGGCGACCCAGGTGCCCAAAAATGCCCGGGCAATGTCAGCAGTTAATGTAGTTTGGAGGGGAATGGCCTCGGGCCAACGGGTGGTGCGGTCAACGACTGTGAGGAGGTGTGTAAACCCCCGCGATGAAGGCAACGGGCCTACCAAGTCCACATGAACATGGTCAAAACGCCTCTCTGGGACAATGAATGGCTCAAGTGGAGCCTTGGAATGGCAGAGTACCTTGGCACGCTGGCATGCAACGCAGGATGCAACCCAGTCACGAACATCTTTTTTCAAGCCATGCCAGACAAACTTCGCTGTTAACAGTCTTTGTGACGCTTTCCTACCAGGGTGGGAGAGGCTGTGAACTGCATCGAACACCGTCCTGCGCCAAGCGGGTGGAACGACAGGTCGAGGTTGGCCAGTAGAGATGTCACAAAGTAGTGAGACACCCGAGTCACCAAAAGGGATATCTGCTAGTTTCAGACTACTGACGGCGGTCCTGTAGGCTTGTACATCAGCATCGCTAGCCTGAACTGCAGCCATGCGGACATAATCTACGCCGACGTGGACTGCCCCAGTGAAACTGCGAGAGAGACAGTCAGCTACTTGATTTGCTTTACCAGCTACATGCTGAATGTCCGTTGTGAACTCAGAGATGAAAGCGAGTTGGCGCTGCTGTCGGGCTGACCATGGCTCAGATGCCTTGGCCATCGCAAAGGTCAGCGACTTGTGGTCTACGAAGGCTGTAAACGAACGGCCTTCTAGCATAAAACGAAAGTGACGTATGGCCAAGTAGAGACCGAGTAGCTCCCGGTCGAAAGTACTGTACTTTTTTTCTGCAGGGCGCAACTGGCGACTGAAAAAGGCAAGGGGCTGCCAGACCCCGCCTACCAGCTGCTCATGAACAGCACCAACAGCGTGATCTGAAGCGTCAGTCGTGATGGCAACAGGAGCGTCGGGTGACGGGTGGGCGAGCAAAGTGGCGTGCGCTAGCGCTGCTTTAGTGTCACTGAAAGCCGTCTCTCTCTCGTCAGTCCAATGCACAACATGCTTGGCAGCCTTGCCTTTAAGTGCTTCATAGAGAGGGCGCATAATATTGGCAGCGTGAGGGATGAAACGATGGTAAAACGTTACCATGCCAAAAACTCCTGTAATGCCCTCACCGTGACTGGCCGTGGGAAACGACCAATCGCCTCTACTTTAGCAGCCAGGGGAACCGCTCCCTCACTCGTGATGCGATGGCCCAGGAAATCTATAACAGTCAACCCAAATTGGCACTTTGCTGGGTTAATGATCAGTCCGTGGTCACTAAGGCGGCTAAACAGCAGCCTGAGGTGTGTCAAATGCTCCGTCTTGGATGCACTTGCCACCAAAATGTCGTCAAGGTACACAAATAGAAAGGGCAAATCACGCAAAACACTGTCCATCAACCGCTGGAAAGTCTGTGCAGCGTTCTTAAGCCCGAAAGGCATCCGAAGGAACTCGAACAACCCAAACGGTGTGATAACCGCAGTCTTAGGAATGTCCTGAGGATGAACTGGGACCTGGTG
Source organism: Hirundichthys speculiger (assembly GCA_018398805.1). NCBI lineage: Eukaryota > Metazoa > Chordata > Actinopteri > Beloniformes > Exocoetidae > Hirundichthys > Hirundichthys speculiger. Next base: position 341,642 of record JAGFBZ010000257.1, read on the forward strand.
GTAGCCACGGACGAGGTCGACTTTTGAGAAAATAGTTTTACCAGCCAATCAGGCAGAGAAGTCCTGGATGTGTGGAACGGGGTAGCGGTCCGGTGTCGTAGCCTCATTCAAACGGCGATAGTCACCACACGGGCGCCAGCCGCCACCAGGCTTCTGTACAATGTGCAGGGGTGAAGCCCAAGGGCTGCTGGAACGTCTTATGATGCCGAGACGCTCAAGGGTGGCAAACTCAGATTTGGCAATGACAAGTTTCGCTGGATCCAGCCGCCTGGCCCGTGCATGAACAGGGGGACCTGTCGTTGCTAGGTGATGTTCTACACCATGCTTGACTTTACCAGAGGTGAAGGTGGGCCGAGTCAGGGAAGGAAACTCTGTGAGGAGGCGTGAAAACACATCAATGGTGGAGAATGCACCAGCCAGCCTATACGAGCTGGATGTGCTGAGTGTGCACGGGAGGGAACTGAAAGTTTCGGCATTAATGAGGCGTCGATTCTTAACATCCACCAACAGTCCCTGAGCACACAGGAAATCTGCCCCCAACAAAGGCGTGGACACCTTTGCCACCACAAAGTTCCAAGTAAACTGCTGTCCACCAAAACACACCCTTGTGCTGCGTTCACCGAAGGTTTGGATGGAGCTACCGTTGGCAGCCTCCAGGGCAGCACCCCGTTTTCCCTGCTGAATGTCTAAGTCTGTTGCAGGCAGCACGCTCACCTGTGCGCCTGTGTCACAGAGAAAACGACGTCCAGAGGCTGTATCAGTGACAAACAGCAAGTTGCCTGCATGGCTGACACTCAACGCTGCAATTGAGCGCCGGCCTCCCCTTTTCCCGAGTCCTTGAAGTGACAAGGCTGGCGGCACTTTGTGGCTTTAGGTCCAAACCGGGCGTGATAATAACACAGGTCCTGCTTCTTACGCTGTGCCGCGGCGATAACAGCACCATCTGGTGGCGACGGGGCGGAAGCGCAGACATGCGCGGCTGCACAGTTGTGAAACAGGGGTCGTGGTCACCGAGGAGAGACAACATGTGGTCCATTAATTCCGACGGTTTTGCATCGCCCAGGCCGTTTAATGCGAGCAAACGTCTGGCGCGTTCAGAAACGGTAAGCTCAAAAGTTCCCAGTAATAGAGTTTTGAGCCTGCCATACTTGTCGTCCTGAGGGGGGTTCTGCAAAAAGCTCACCACTCTGAAGGCAGTAGAGTTCCCAAGCGCCGCGACGACATAATAGTATTTTGTGTCATCGTCAGTGATCCGTCTTAGGGCAAACTGAGCCTCCGCTTGGGCGAACCAAACCGCGGGGTGTCCTTCCCAAAACTCCGGTAGCTTCAGACTCACTGCGTTAGCTGTCATGGTGACAAAAAATCACTTAGGAATCGTCCTAAGATGCGTCGGGGTCACCAATGTAGTGATTATATTCACGAAAACGGAGAACACTTTGGCTGAGAGTAACCTGTCGGCCAACTCCTAACGTTTTTATTTTTCACAAACATACAACCGTTATAAGTGTTTTGGAACAGAACGCCAACCTGCCGAGGCACACGTCATCAAAACACAACCATCCATAATAACATGTGAATTATGTACAGTACTGTGGCTCCACAATGGTGTGAATGGAAAGAAAGATCTGGATCAGACAAAATCAAAATCTGAAGGTTAATTTTGTGTTTTAATAAGAGAGTCAACACATCTCTACCACTTTTACATGTTTGCATGAATGATCCAGCTTTATGCATAGATGTCTTTATTATAATGATGTTTGTATAAATAATTGCAGCCTGTTTACAGCATTTGTACACTCGTCATACTCCCTCCCATCCACACACATGCATAAACCCTTCTGCCTCAGAGACACACCTATCAAAGTCACTTACAGTCTCAGACACAGATGAAAAACTGACCCTGTCCCTAAGCTCGACAGCCATCTCTGTCTAACACACGCTGATGTTACTATCAATCACACTACTGTCAAGTGATGAGGCCTGACAAGTGGCAGGACCCACATCCACCCAGGACACAAAGAAGATTACCATTATAGCCTCTCCATGTCCTCCTGTACCAATCCATCCTTGCCTCAGGCTCACAACCTCCACAGCCAGTTGTTGGACCTAAAGCTGTGACAGTTGAAAGTTGAGATCAAATCTATAAGACATAACTCCACGATCTTGAATGACAGTACTATCTGTGCTGACTGCACATTTCAGTGACGAAACATAAATGCTAAGGCTAATGTATCAACTTAGAACAACAATATAAAAATGCACACACAGGAAGAAGAGAGGCAGAATCATCAGGGCGGTGACATGACAGTTATGGCAATAAAAAAATAAAAAATAAAAAGAGAAGGACTTCTTGTCCTTGTAAGTGAAAGCGTGGAGCCACTGGTATCTTAGCCAAGCCTTCTGCTAAAGTACTGACTGACATTTGCAACTGTTTCTATATCTTTAAGGACACATTTTGTGTTGGTTTAAAAAGCATGAGTTTAAATACGACTGGTGAGTCATGATGCATGTTTTTGTTTGAGGAAGTGTGATCTACAAATGAAACTGAGAAAAAGCGAAGGCTTACGCATGAGTCACAGTGCTTGTAAGCATTATTGGAACTGAAATTTACTGGAACTGAACAGTTAATTTAATAGGGGAAGAACTCAACTGTAGTCCTCCCATCTAGGTATTTCCATAAATAAGTGGTCCAGTGGGTTTTTACTGTCCTACCATTTTCTTTTTGGGTTAATAGGAAAAGACGTAAATGCTTCACAAAAGGAATGTATGGGGCTATTTCATGGAGAAGTGAAGGAACCTCACTCCTCTGTTTTGCTGTGTCGGAGCAGGATAAAGTCACTGCGTCCCTCATATTTTTGAGGTAACTCAAAAATAGCAGACATCTGTGCGTGCCAACTTCAAGTGGTCTCGCAATTAAGAACTTGACAGATGCGCAAGTGCTTCAAGGTCTTAATGAAAGTAGACAGCCAGAAATAGGTTTGTTGAAACTCCCAAATGTTACATCTACGTTTTCCCCTCATTCCAGCCCTGTACGTGTACCTGGACTGTTATAGTGGTCGTTTCATATTTGTTGTTGAATTATTAAGATAACTAAAAGATTTTCAGGTTTTGTAACCTGAACAAAGACGCTTTCATCTCTTTGAAACATCAGTTTGGTAGATGTGAAGCAAAGCTGATGCTGTTTTACGACGTGGTTGGGTTATGTTTGGTGTCCCAGTCATGTTGGTCACAGTAGCTCATCCAAGCCTCCAGCAGACCTGACTACTGTAACGCTCTTCTGTCTGGCCTTCAGCTCACTCACAACGCTGCGACCAGCGTTCTAACAAGAACCTGGAAAACTGAGCACATTTCTTCTGTTCTGGGATCCCTACTAGAGGTGTCCCGATCCAAATATTCGTATCGGATCGGCCGCCGATATGAGCAAAAAATGCGGATCGGTATCGGATCGGCAAGCCCTAAAAATGCCGATCCAGACTCCCGATCCAGTTTTTTTCCAAAATCTGTTCCGGGTTTTCCAGCGCACCGCGCAGCGCATTATTCAGATAACCCATTCCAGGTCTTGCTCTGTGTTTCCCTAATATCCGGTCCGCATTTTCCAGCACACCTTCAGCACACGAGCATCTCCCTCCCAATCAGTGTTGCCAACTTAGCGACTTTGTCGCTATATCTAGCGACTTTCCAGACCCCCCTAGCGACTTAATCTGTAAAAAGCGACTAGCGACAAATCTAGCGACTTTTTCTGGTGATTTAGCGACTCACGCGCACTCAAACCGCTAGGTTTGAAGCCATCTCTTGGCTGCTGTCTGCCTCACGAGCCGCGCTTTTCTCTCTGTTTCTCTTTCTCACTGTTGCCAACTCTCCAATGAGAAAAGTCGCTAGAGGCTGTCCCGGAAGTTGCTAGAAGTCGCTAGATGCGACGGACGGACACAGACGGATGGACGGACGGACTGTCAGACGGGGTGTGTGTGTGTGTGTGTGTGTGTGTGGGGGGGGGGGGGGGGGGGGGGGGGGGGGGTGGAGAGGAGCTCAAGTTGTCTCGCGCGGGGGGCGGGGTGTCTGTGGCTGTGCACTGTGCCCGACAGAGAGAGAGAAAGAGAGAGAGAAGCGCGGCTCGCGAGGCAGACAGCAGCCATCAGCGGCCAAGTGATGGCTTCAAACCTAGCGGTTTGAGTGCCAGTGAGTCGCTAAATCACCAGAAAAAGTCGCTAGATATAGCGACAAAGTCGCTAAGTTGGCAACACTGCTCTCTCTCTGTCGGGCACAGTGCACAGCCACAAACACCCCGCCCCCCGCGCGAGACAACTCGAGCTCCCCCCACCCCCCCCGTTTGAGGGACATTTGGGAATCGTGACAAACTGCCACTGAACAGTGTCAAAGCACAGGTACTAATGCTGTTACTAGACGGTTAAACTCAGGTTGTGTTTGCTTAATACAATTAACAATATTATCTGCACTTATGGCTTGTAAAGCCGTGGTTTACTGATGCCATTTCTGTTTGTTATTTATCATTTTGTCTATTTTGTGTTGATTTGTTAAATAAATAGGTCCGTTTCTCGTTACCAACCAATGTGTATTATTCGAATGCACCTAATTCAGCTGGCTAGTTATTATCAGGAGTAAAACCCTATTCAGCATGAGTCTGACAACAAAGTAAGTTGGTTAAATGACTTAAAACTTTAATACATGCTCAGATAGGCCGGTATCGGTATCGGCAGATATCGGTATCGGATTGGAAGTACAAATAAATATCTGTATCGGATCGGAAGTTCAAAATGCTGGATCGGGACATCTCTAATCCCTACACTGGCTACCAGTTGCCTACAGAGTAGACTTGAAAGTGTTGCTGTTAATTTACAAACCAATAAAAATTAAGGGGCCAGAATACATTTCTGATCTCCTTGTAGAATATAAACCAAGTAGAGCTCTGTAGTCTTCAGGGAACGGTCAGCTGGTCAAACCTCCAGTTAGGTCCAAACAGGGTGAAATGCATTCAGCTACTTTTCTGCACACAGATGGATATTAAATGGGTGTTCTGTTTATATGCCCCAACGGAGTTGCATTTAAAGTTAAATTGAAAACTGTTACTCATCCACTCTTGCTTTGTTTTTTTCCTTTTTTTTTTTTTGTCTAAATCTATTGTTTGCAATTTTATCATGCATTTCATTTGCATGTGCTATCCAAATAAACTCGCCTTGCCCACCTGATCATTGATCATTTAACTGATCATTGCAGCACTTCCAAAAAAAAGCCTGTCGGACTTTCAAAATTGACCTTTCATTTGGAAATTCCCAGCTTCGAAAAGGATGTGTCAGCATCCCTGTAACCATGGAAACCGTTCCTCCTAGCTGTTGAAAATACATTAGCCTCTTCCAAAAGAGATACGTCTGTTAGACCTTCAGCGATGCAGGGACCGTTGCAGTTAAGAAAAAGATCTATTTGGCAATTCATCCTCTCTTCCTGAATCATTTCAGCTGGGCTTACAGATGACAAAGCGCTCGTTTCTACGCCCACAGACACTTTGTGGTCTTGAAGAAAAAAAAACACTCACAACAGTGACAACAAACCTAAGAGGTGTGTTTTATATGACAGGCTGACTAACATCACTATTGTATTAAACAGTAGATTGGCAGGCGATGATCTCCACCCTTAACAGTCACTCCCTCCCCTGACACTCCAAGTAACCTTTGTTGAGTCATCAGATTGGTCTCAGTCGACCTGATTAGTGTCAAATCTAAGGTAAGGGGAACCAAAAGCAACACCGATGACCGTTGACGTTCGGTCACAGGCAGCCAGTGCAGATGCAGTGATTTCACATTAGCACGCTGGCTAACTGAAAGTAGTTACTACAAAAGGCTTTGGCTCTGCTCCTGTTACACAGCCACGTCACATGCACGTCCTTAGCGGGGTTTTAATAAGAATTAAACAATGACACGCATAAGCTACACTAGATAAAAATTACCAACCTCCCGTAACGGATCAGGTCGCGCGCAGGCTAACCAGTGACGAGCTAACGTCAGCTCGTCAAACCGCTCAGGGACAGTCTTCCACATCAGCCACTCCGCAGTCTGCCCTTACCTCATAGTTCAGCTCCCATCGTCATTCAGTGAATAAAGTGGCTCGATGCGTGTCTATGTCACCATATGATGTAATATCATCTCCCAAAATGTGATGGTTTATCACTAAAAACCGTTTCCGGTGACTCTCCCGTGGATCAGAAATCCCGACCGACAGAGGGACAGCTGGAAAATGGGGGGTAACGGTGATCGCATCTCGCGAGATCAGACAATGCGTTTGTTTGCCTCCTTGACACGATCTCGCGATAGCCGTTCTGTCGCCTGGCTCACGCGCGCGCGCATACTCACACACAAAACGGTTGTGAAGTGAAGAGGTCAGTAGAGTCCTATAGGATAAAATATCTTAAATTTCCAGTTAGTCCAAGAATTAAGTTCAATTTAACATTCTCAATGATATTTATCCATCTGAAGAACTTCCATTCCATTGTAATAGCTGTAAATGTCAAACTGAAACTGTGGAGCGCATATTTTCGTTAATGCCTTTGAGAAGTCTTTCTTTTTTGGTGTGCTGCTAAATTTGCTTTTTTAACTCATGCGAATGAGTTAGAAAATACATAATATATATTATTGTTTAGGATGTGGTACACTATAAAAAGTATCATGCGATAAAAGTATTAATAATGCTTTATAATAGTAAGTTTATTGCGATGCAATTCTTTATGGAAAGTATTAAAAAGAAAGTTTAGTCTTTAATCTGTGCTTTTCTTTTATTGTTCCTCTTGTGTGCATGGGACCAAGAATGAGTTTTATTTTAACTGTACCAAGCTCTTTCAATTCCTTTTTGTTCACTTGTTCTTTGAGTATTTAAAAATCCTGCAATAACATACGTTTTTTTGTTGCTTCCCAGAAATTTCTAAAAAAAAACAATCTATATAAATAAATAATTAAAACGAAACCCAGCTTGTGTATGAAAACGCGAGTCATGTAAAATGTTCAAAATTTAATTGCACTGGGTTTGATAGAAAATAATTCCAGAGAATCCACAAGTAAATGTTTCAAATATTTGAATAAGCAAAAAATGTATTAAATGTATCGTTTTGAATATCAAAACTGCACTTCATGTTTTAATTTTAACACACGTCTCTCTTGAGGAGTTATTTGTACTCCTCAAAGAGAGACAAATAACTCTCTCTTTATTTGTCTCTCTTTGACAAATAAAGAGAGTACTGGCCGTAGTACTACTGGACTACGGCCAGTAGTACTCCACTACTGTAGTAGGCGCTGTTGTAAAAAAAAAAAACGAGAAAAAAAAGGTATTTCACCCGCAAAAGAACGCAAGAAAGACCAGCGAAGAAGAACTGATCAGCTGATTCAACAGCTGAACTCTAGTAACATCGGTGGAAAATACAGAGCATTTTGACAGTCACATTTCCAATCGTTTATATCGTGCAAGTGTTTCTGTGTGTCTTAAAGGCGCGGCAGGATGAAAGGACTATTCTGCAGTGCTGCGGACGATCATGTTGAGCCCAGATTCATCATTCAGGAAACGGTGAGCGCGTTTCTGTCGCATTTGCTTCTGCTGTGGTTCACACACAAGTTCACGCTCACGTTTAAAATATCGGCTCAGAGAGAGCAGATCTACCGAAGATGGGCTCAAATGCGTTCATGGCGAATAACGCTGCTCTAGTTTGTGAGTGACTGTGTATTTTTTATTTTGTTTTGTTCCCCAGACTCTTCCAGATGTTTTAGGCAGCCATCAGGTCAGAGTCCAGGTGAAGGCGTGTGGACTCAGCCCAGTGGACCTTAAGGTGCTCATCATTTTAATCCTACAGTTGGTAAAAGTGTGAGGCTAACCTGTTGTGAAAGATGAACTTAAGACAATTTATGTGCAAACTGGCTTGAAATGACCAAAGTGTTAATTCACAATACTGAAGAGCAACCTCTAAATTAATTTTCCCATTCAACCTTAATCACTTTTGATCCATCTAATTATAGCTCTTAGGCACTTTTATAGAAGAGCTGTGATGCAGCTGTACAGATAAAGGAACAGAACATTAAATACTTAAATATCCAGTAATATAAACACCTAAATAAACTAATATTGTTTACAACAAGTACATATATTCAAGTTTAATTAAAATGTTAGATGTCATGGCTTTCAACTTGAAAAGAAACCCATCTACATTTGGTTCAATGCAGTAGTGCTACATTAAACATTAAATATGAATGTAAATCAGATGTTTGAAAAGGTCCTGTCAGTCAGTAATGTGGTCACTTTAAAGAGTTATTACAGAATTGCAGTGCAGTAGATGTTGACAGGAATGGTCTTTTTTTTCCATCACCCTCTGACTGAAGACACTTTTGTTCAATCACTGTGCAGTAATGTAATTACTTTTAATGTAATGTAATTATTTTCACTGCTGGTGATTTTAGCTGCAATCACTGAAGTAGATGAGCTTCCTCAAAACTTTGCTCTGTCCCTTTATCATACACAGAGTCAGTGTTGCATCTCCATTCAGGTCTGTTGTCCAGGTGAACACCCAAGTATCTGTTGTCCCGGGATGGAAGTGGCGTTCGGCTTCCTTCTGGTTTTCCTAAAATCATGTAATTGAAAATGAGCAGATGTTAGCCAACAAGTAAATGAAAAAAGGTCAGCATCTGACTTTCAAAGGCAGAATATACACAGTTTAGTGGCACTCTCATTACTCTTGTCTCTCATGATTTAGTTCAGGTCAGTTAAATTCAGTCTTGCTTTATCAATCCCAGATGGGAAACTATATCTTTCTGATTTTTATTTTCTCTATTGCAGTTGCTCAGTGATGTGGGGATCCAGAGAGATTCACTTCCTGTTGGCAGAGAGGTGGCTGGAGTCGTCCTTCAAGGTTGTTAACACACAAACACAGCACACGCTTGGCCTTCATGATTGTGCCGAATAAATACTTCTGGCTCTGAGCAAGAACCCTGATGGAGCTTTGTCAGCGCCGGTTTAACAGGGCAGTTTGTGTTTCTCCTACAGTTGGCCCCATGGTGACCTTCTTTCAGCCAGAGGACGAGGTTGTAGGTGAGACACTTTCTTCTGGAAATTCTGCACACATCATACTGTCAGTGGTGGAGATAAGAAATGAGCCTTAAGTCCATGTCGTTCCCCCGTCTCACGGAAGCTAGGGCACAATTTCCACATTTTTTTTTAAAAATCTTTCAGACTCATTTTAACATTGATTATATTTTCCTCAAACTTTTCCACAGTAATAATATAAATACATATAGGAATAAAAGAATGAAATATTTAATTTACCAAAGTATTCTCACCCTCAATGCAAGATGCAATGCTTTGTTAAAAAGGACATTTAATAAAAAATATTCTACATACAGTGATCCCTCGCCAATTCGCACTTTAAGTACCTCGGTTTTAGTTATTCGCTGATTTTTCAGAAATATATAATATAATTTAAAAAATCAAGAAAAAATTGCGAAAACATCACAGGATGTTGTGCCCGTTCTCTCACAGTGCAGAAATGTTGTGAGCCAGCCTGGCCCCTTTAAGAAGGTAGCCTTATGGGTAATGGAGTGTGTGTTGTGGGAAGAAAACGGGGTTAGATGAAAATTGTTGTGAGCATCAACAGCAGCCCAGCGTGTATAGATTTACATTCTCTGTTAACCGACAGGAGCCCAACAATACAACCTGTGTGAAGTTACAAGTTCCTGCAGTGCCAGAATAAAGTGCTCGTTCCATGCAGAGAAAACTGGACTTTTTGTTTTGTTGTTGTTAGCATGTTAGCCACTAATTAAGAGCCAAAAAATAGCACAATAGCAGCGGTTTCTTTACTACGGTTCAGAGACCAGAGGCTGTGAAGGTAACAGAAAGACCACAGTTGAGCCTTTGTCTTGTTTCGCTGCAGTGCCTCACTACTTTTTTGTGGTTTTTAAACACATTTTAAACACATTATTGAGGCTCGGGGGGCTCCGGCTCCAGTATGCAGATTTTGATTTTCGGGGGGGGGGGTCCCCATTATCGGGGAAAAATAAGGGTTCACTGTATATAAACACCCATATCTAGGTGTCTAATGTTGCCACTAACCCCGATAAAACACAGATTCTGGCTGAACCAAACAGACCGGTTCTCATTTGCTTGGCACTGTTACATCACAGACCCAGATCCATCTGGGATCACCCAGCTTTACTGTCTTTTATCGTCATGTGTGTGACACGAAGCTGTTTCAGAGAAGCACGCTCCATAAAAGAGCGGGGTGCAGGGGGGCGTGAAGCCCCTGACTCCACCCCCTGAAACCTGCTGCTGTAAAGCATATCCACAGAATGAAAGAAAAAGGTGGTGATCCAGTTACTGAAATGTTTCAAGTGTGTCATTTTTAGGAACATATTGGTTTTAAGGGATTAATAACTGCTGGATTAGTGCTTTAAGACGAGTGTTAATCATGTCTGAATGTGGAAAAAATGTGCTCTGCATAATTTCTTAAGATGCACGACTGCTTGAGCTTGATCTTTGTGGCTGTCAGTGTTTGAGGATGCTCCAATTCTTAAGTTAATTTTGCCAAAATGTTAAACACTGTTGGATCTTATTCTGTTTAGCAGCATAGTGAATAAAATAACTAACTTTGAATGAAGTGGTTTTTTTACTGCTCATGTCTTGTTATGTTAGGAATTGTGCCAACTTTACACATTAGCACTGCGTTATTAGATCACATTTAGCATCTCCCCCACCTCCCCAGGCATCCTCCCGCTGGACTCTCCCTGCTCTGGACTGAGTGAAGTCGTTGATGTGGATGAATACTGTTTAGGTAAGATTCATGCTCATACGTCCCTGCAGCGGGAGCTCTGAATGTTGTTGAACATAAATGTAGTAATTTCTCCTTCTATTCTGTTCTGAACCTGCTTTCTTGAATTGAAGGAAAAAGGATAAAAGACTCCTGCTGAGCGGCAGCTCAGACACAAAAAGGTCCAGCTGTTTTCAGCTGCTCCGCTCAGCTTCAGAGGAGTGAAGACAGATTGGATTTTATGAAGTTGCTTCATGTCCACCTTTCATCTGCACCTCATACTAGGGATGCACGATAACCGATAACTTTCAGCTCCTAAAGGCCGATACCGATAACACACACATATACCTAAGATCATTACATCAATACTATGAACAAAACCAAAAACAGTTTTGACTCTTTGAACCTTTTGAACAGATAGTTTTTCATTGGAAAAATAAAAATATTAGCAAGCCTCTCAAACATTTTCTTAAAGCTATCAAACAAACCTATTTGATATCTCACATTAACTTAAATAGGTTCATTACTGACTGATATAAAAAATAAAGGCTCCTTGAACTGATGGAAATACATGCATCAGAATTACTAACTGAAACATTAACATTAAAAGGATTTTGGCTTGTGGTTCCATTTAAATTAATACCTTTAATTAAAGTAAATGATGTTCAGTAGTTTTTATTTTTTAATCTCATGGAAGCTTAAGATGAGAGAGATGAGGGAGGGGAGGGGAGACTGATGCTGGCTTGCGAACGTTAGCATTAGCTTCTGTTAGCTCACGTTAGCGCGATTTTAAAACTCCATGGAAATGATTGTTATGTTGTAGGTAGCTGATCAGGTTTTACGTATTAAAGCTTGTGCTTCCCTCCTCGTAGAATTCACTCGGAGGATTCGTCACAAATAACCACCAAACTATCTTCTTCTGAAACTTTAACGAAGTTCCACGCCGCCATGTTTGTTGTGATCAGCGCTGTGCTGCAGGCTGCATTCAAGGTGTAACGTAAAATTCGACGTTCCCTCGTTTGCTAGTCGTTCTTTCAGCCTTTTCTATTTTTTCTATTTTTTAAGTGTAACATGAGGGAGAATACTGCAAATATTAAACAAGACAATCAAGTCAGCAACTACCAAAATTATGACCGAGTTAACAAGTTGTTTTCTGGCATGAGGGGGTATTCTTGATTTTCCTTACTAAGTAATCGTTTTTCTGATTATGCCGACGTCACTTGAACATAACATTCACTGCCGGTCATTCAAGGCTCAGAGGGAGCGAGGCACTGTCGTGTTGACAAAAATATATATGTTATCGGGACTATTCGTCGGGATATCGGACTTATCGGAATGACGTCATAATTTCCTTTTATCGGCCCGATGATTATCGGCCCGATAGTTATCGTACACCTCTACCTCATACGCTTTTTTAAAAACCCTAAAGTAAAATACTGCTGGCAGATTGACAGAAGTGTAGAAATGCAAAGAAAAAAAACCCACTGTGGGGAGTTTCAGATGTTATTATCGTGGAGTTGAAGCTGATTCCATCATATCCGTGATGAGAAAAGAAAAAGGTTTGTCTGTAAATTGGTGTGTTTCTGTTCTGCAGTCCAGAAGCCGGAGAAGCTCAGCTCCGTGTGCGTTGCTGCAGCGCTGCGTGACAGCCTTCGTGCTTACACGGCTTTACACACGCATGCTCGCGTGGCGGCCGGACACACACTCCTGGTCATGGACGGAGGCAGCGTATGTGTGAAGGGTTTTAGAGAGCCCACATTTTACCTGCAACCAGGTTGAGCTTGACGTTGATATTTGTGCACATGAATGCGAGTAATGAGCTCACTTCCTCTCGTCTACAAAGCCCTTCGGCCTGATGTGCATCCAGCTGGCTTGTTATCATGGGGTGAAGGTCCTGACGACGTCCCGCCGCAGGAGCAGGCTTTCCTGGAGCAGCTTCGGCCTCAAGTCGGTGCGTACGGACTTAGTTTTCAGGAGCGTGTGTGAAAGGTCCTTAGATGCTGTTTCCTCCTCTACTGGACCGCTGCTGTTTTTGTCAACCCTTTCATGCTCATGCTCCACTTGCTGTTTCATGCTGTTTCTGCTCATCGTCCCTTTCTCCTCACCTTCACATTTCCTCAGGGATTCAGGATCCTCTACTAGGTGAGATCTTTTTCTGGCTTCCCAGCTGATTTACATTGTTGTTTACTTTCTGGCTTTCAAACTCCTGCTTCAGCCACCTCTAGGGCAGTTATATCATTGCCATTTATCTAATAGTTGTATTTTTATCTGTCTGACGTAACAATAATTAAATAATTCTGATTATTCTTAGATACATATTGCAGAGTTGATAATTAACATTTTCTCTTGTAAGCTGTCTTGACAAAAACTTACAGCCACCTTGTGGGTGAAATTACAAACTGCATCCAGTCACATTTCTGTGAGCTTGTGCTGAGATATTTGTCCAGTTATTGACAGACCAATAGTTTTATATTATAAACGACATTAACTCATTGTCTGATGTGTCGCGCTCCTTTCTGAATGAAGCCAGGGTCGTTCCAGTGTACAACGGCTCATCAGACCTGCTGTCAGTCATCATGGAGGAGACGGGAGGGCTGGGCGTGGATGTAGTTGTAGATTCTGGAGGTAAAAACATTTTCAAACTAAAAGCCTGTTTCTCCGTCCAGAGATTCAGACGTTTGTGTTTCTCTGTGTGTGCAGTACATCTCCATGAGATGGAGGAGGAGCTGGAGGAGAAGAAATTCCTCCCTCACAAGCATGACATCATCGGTGTCCTGGCGGTGGGCGGGCACTGGGTCACGTCCCACCAAGACCTTCAGGTCAGTCTTCATCAGGTGTAAAAGCATCGTCATTTTTAACATGATGACATCATCTCTAAATTGGTCTGCTGACTTTGTATTTGTCGACATGAGGGAAAAGTCAAATTAGATTTAAAATGACCTCACACTGACAGACTTCCTTCACCATCAGTGTTTTCTCTTCTCCCTGTTTCCTATTTGTTGCAGTTGGATCCTCCAGATTGCAGATTACTGCACTTAAAATCAGCTTCTGTGTCTTTCCTCAACTGTGAAGTCTGGACCGCCTCATCAGCGCAGCGAGGAAGATACCTCCGTATCCTTGACAGCAGACGACAGGCCCCGTTTGTACCACGTCCTTACAGCTTCTTTCACAGCAGCCTTCACTACACTCCACCCCTTTCTTCTTTGGGGGTGTGCCTCTTTTGAGATTAGTGGTACAGCTTTGCACTTTCATGCAAATAAAAGTTTGGACACAGTTGCACTTGATAACCCCAGAAGGATATTTTCAGATCCCTCAGTTGGGGATCAGTCCCAGACAGCTGCTGCTTTTTTTTTTTAAGCTACTGAATTGGCCCATCTTCTAGAGTCCAACAGTAAAAACTGCTGCTTATATGGACAAGTGCACATATATTTTTGCAATGACAACATCTGGTTATGCTCCTAATAACTAGGAACTCTAAAATTTGATCTCAAATGTCCAAAATATGTGCCCATTAAAGTCTTTAACAGCTATTTCCAGATATTCTGAAGGATATTGTTGAGAAGATGTCAGCTGGAGTACTCAGGTAACTCCCACTTCAATATGACATTTAATTTATACAGCTTTGTTTACGATTTCAAAAAAGAGTCTATATTCCTATAACATTATTGTCAGTCCTAGTCATTTTTGCTAAGTTGGTGCCACCAAATTGGAGGAAGTATCGTAAAAACTTAATAAAAAGCCTGTTTTTCCCTGAACGTCCAGCTGCTGTCCAACCCAGCGCGTCTAACACATCCGTCTCTGCAGGCCGCAGTTCCAGGAAGCGTTTCCTCTCTACGAGGCCACGGTCGCCATGGAGACGGTCCAGCGTCAGCCCAGGAAAAAGGCTGTTGTTCAGCTCTGACCGAAATAATCCCACCAGAGATGTAAGACAGACGGACGGCGGGACGGATCAACAGCCGTTCTATGGGATCATGAAACGTATGACGCTGCTACTGAACAGATGTTTGTTAAAAACATTCACGTTAACACCTCGTTAAATCTGTCTGATAGACTGAAGTTTCATTGGACCAAATAAACACAGACATTCAACTGAAAAAGACACTCTGCTGGATGCTTTATTTTAATTTTCTTTTAAAGAATGCTTTCATTGTAAATAGAAAAATAGTTTTGTCCAAACTACATCCTGAACAGGACCTGCAGGTTATGGCACATAAAAAAACCAGATAAAACCAGATAAAATGCTCCAGTTACTGCCTTTTACAACTTTAATCTCAAAACAAAAGCCAACTACTGGCTAGAAATAGATTTTTCTATATCTATATATCTATTTAAAGAATGAATCACAGCTGTATCTGCAGCCGTTTCTTCTCAGTCGTATCCTGCTGGGTTCAGCAGACGTCGGTAACGAAGCCTCACTGCTGCAGAGGGCCGGCGTCGTTTCAATAAACCTGATCCTCTGGGTGTCGCACAGCTGGTGGACTCCTTAATACAATAATGTCACCTCACAGTCCAGTGGTGTCAGCTTCAGGTTGAACCGTAGCCTCAGTTTCCTGTTCTCAGCTGACAGGAGTGGCAGCTGGTGTGGTTTTCTGCTGCTGGAGAACATCCACCTCAAGGTTGGACGTGTTGTACGTTCAGAGATGCTCTTCTGCAGACCTCGGTTGTAACGACTGGTTATTTGAGTTCCAGTTGTCTATCAGCTCCAACCAGTCTGTCCATTCTCTTCTAGCATCAACAAGACATTTTCATCCACACAACTAAACATCCTCTCTTTCTGGACCGTCCTCTGTAAACCCTAGAGATGGTTCTGGTGAAGATCCCAGTATATCAGCAGTTTCTGAAATACTCAGACCAGCAACCATGACATGTTCAAAGGCTCTTAACCCACCTTTCTTCTCCAGTCTGATGCTGGTTTGAACTGCAGCAGATCATCTTGTCTACATGAATAAATGATTGAGTTGCTGCCATGTGATTGGCTGATGAGAATGTGTTAACGAGCAGTTGGACAGGTGAACCTGATAAAGAGGCCAGTGAGTGTAAATGCCAATCTGGAATCAGACAGTTAAAATGACCTCAACGCAACTCTAGGTGGCGCTATGATAAGACAATTAATTTTTTTGCCTCATATTTAAAGAATCGTATGGGCTGGAATAAAATTATACTTACCATTTTTTGATTCAAACGTGCAATAAAATGGCAGGATTTTTTTGAATGGAAAATAATTACAGCAACAAAGAGCTGTGAAATGTAACAGAAAACTGTGCGATTCCAGTTAAGATGGTGAAGGCACAATGACAGTAAAGAAATAAATAAATAAAGAATCTGAAACATGTGTGTCTCTCTTCCTGATATGTGGCTTGCAGCTGGGGTTGTTGCCTAGCAACAGTTGCCTTAATGATGCAGTATTGGAGAATCTGAATATTTTCCAGAGCACCTCAGAGTTCTTCACTTTCAACTCACAGTCAATTCAAACAACCACGAAGATCAGAGACGAACCAAGAATCAGCAGTAACTATGGTCTGAAAGCAGCTGCAGTCAGGCCCGGATTAAGGTGTGTCTGGGCCCCGGGGCAGGGAGTTTGCAAGCCCCCCCCCGCCCCCCCCGCCCCGAGCAGGGCCGTATTACCGACCGGGCAAGTGGGGCTGGCGCCCCGGGGCCCATGGATCCAGGGAGCCCAACAACAATGCAGAAGCCGATATCGATTGTGATATCAGAGGCCTCTATTCTTTAGGATCTTCTTTAGTTGTACTTCTTTAGTCTATGTTATATGGCATAAGTGAAGAGAGAACCGAGAGAGAAGGGTGAACTGAAATGGGCGAGGGGGGGGGGGGGGGGGGGGGGGGGGGGGGGGGGGGGAGTGAGTGACAGTGACAGCAGTCAGAGGGCCCTCGGCCACAGGACATAGGAACCAGAGGGGCCCTGGGCCATGTGGTACGGCAACCAGAGGGCCCCTGGGCCACGGCGGACGGCAATCAGAGGGCCCCTGAGCCACGGGAAACGGCAATCAAAGGGCTTCTGGGCCATACGGTACAGTGACTAGAGGGCCCCTGGGCCATGGGGCACGGCAATCAAAGGGCCCCTGGGCCACGGGATATGGCAACCAGAGGTCCCCTGGGCCACGGGAAATGGCAATCAAAGGGCTTCTGGGCCATACGGTACAGCGACTAGAGGGCCCCTGGGCCACGGGGCACAGCAATCAAAGGGCCCCTGGGCCACGGGGTACGGCAATCAAAGGGCCCCTGGGCTATGCGGTACGGTGACTAGAGGGCCTGGGGGGACGGCAATCAAAGGGCCCCTGGGCCACGGGATATGGCAACCAGATGGTCCCTGGGCCATGCGGTACGGAAACCAGAGGGCCCCTGGGCCACGGGATATGGCAACCAGAGGGCCCCTGGGCCATGGGGGACGACAACCAGAGGGCCCCTGGGCCATGGGGGACACCAACTAGAGGGCCCCTGGGCCACAGGGGATGGCAATCAGAAGGCACCTTGGTCATGCTGTACAGCAATCAGAAGGCCCCTGGGCCATGGGGGACAGTAGTCAGAATGAATACTTGTGTTTTCCCACCACATTGACATGTTCGCCGACGCTTTATGAACACAGCGTATCCTGGGCCTAACGCTGGCCCCAGTAGAGAGCTAATAGAACTTAGATGTATTATAGGGATGCACCGATGTGAAAATTTTGGCCAATACCGATATCCAATATAAATGTTGCTGTAAGGGCAGATAACCGATATTAACCGATATCGATATTTTTTTTCCAAATTTGACCAGTAACCATTTTTACAGACTTAAAATCATACAAACTGAAGTTTTGAATGTCTTTTTTTAATTTTCGAAACATATTTTATCATCAAACGTAAAAAAATATATGATATTGGTATGAGGAAGCACTCATGACTTCCAGTCTGTTGTGCACAAATGTGTATATTTCAGTGAAATAACAACAAAATACATATTTTTTTCCATCAGCCGATATATCGGCCAAGCGGACCGATACCGATATGTTAAAAAATACCAAATATCGTCCGATACCGATGTTAATGCCGATATATTGTGCATCACTAATGTATTGTTTGTGAGAAGAGATGTCGCTCCTGCACAATATTGTTTGCACACAAAACAACATGGTGATTCAAATGATTTACTTGTCATTATAACCTTAGTTATCTTCTGGGAGAGTAATAGACCAGTAGATATTCACCTTCAGAACACCAGGTTTTGTCCCACTTCACTTTGCAGATTACGCTTCCATATGTCCCACAGTTAAGTGAAAATCGAATCTAATATTCTTAAATTCATTTATCGAAACTTCTATCAACATTCTTACATTAATATCTTACGTATCAAATTTAGCCTCCAACAATTTATTTAAAAGCTCATAGACATTTACATAATATTATAACTGTATTGGAATATATTGTATTGTAATTTAAGACTTATGCCATTGAAAGAGCTACTGTATTTTTCAGTGAACAAATTTGGATTTCCAATATGGATTTTCCAGTGGACTCATTGTTGCTAAGAAAATCACAGAAAGTCGTTATTAGCTCTCTTAAAAGTCGCTAGAAGTCGCCAGATGATGTCATGACATTGCGTATAACGTCACAGCGTTAAAACATGTGTGCACGGCTACATCTATAATACAAGAAGGCAGTGCAAGCAGCTTTTTTACAGATCAGAGCTAATCTGCAGCACTATTTCACCGTTAGAAATGCTTCTGACAGCGCGCAGGGCTACAGTTGTGTTGAAAAATAATGATTTTGTCACTTAAAAGACGAGTAGCCAGATTCACCAAAAAGTCACCAAAGTCGCTAGATGGTTTCTTTTGTCGCTAGGGACGCCCACAAGTTGCTCGACCTAGCAACACTGTCGCTTTGTGACCACCAGCGGCGGAGCGTCAGGGGGGACTGGGGGGGCCGATACTCCCCCGGCCCGGGCCCTGGGGGGCCCGGTGAAAGACGAAGAAACAGGCCTTTCCCTAAATATCGGTTACACTTTGCACATCCGTGGATTCAACCATTTCTGCGCAAAATAAGTTGTGCCTCGTCTGAGGTAATATATAGGTTTCCCCAGCCAGAATAAATCATGGTTGGTCAAAAAATTTAAGACTAACTTTGGTCGTGTAGTTTTATTCAACACAGTAAATTAAATGTTGTGCTGCATGGCTGGCTTCATGTTCACTCTCACAATTAACTTTACAATGTACAAAGTTACAAGATCTCCAAATGTATTTTGGGTAAAATCGTCATCAACAGCCGTCCATCACCGTCATCATCAATCACTAGTCAACAGAGTCAACGCGGTGGATCAAAGACTAATGTAATTATGAGTGGCAGTTCATATAAACATTAAAGTGGAGCGACAAAACACAAAGAAGGGTGAAAAAGAGCGCAGGAGAAAAGGAAACTTAAAAAGCTGGACATGTATTTTGTTCGTCCCAATCCTGGAGATGAAGCTGTCATTGTTGGCATCGAGTCAAGCCCGCAAAATGTGGCACCACGGTCAGGGAGCCAGATTCACAGGTACAATTTCTCACAATCACTGACACAGAAAACAATACGTGAGTTAGTTGTAAACTGCTAATGTGGTTGTTATCGGAGTTGCCCGGCCACCGAACGTTATTATTAGGGGCCAGGTAGCCTAACGTTATTATTAGGGGCCAGGTAGCCTAATGTTTTTGTTCTCATGGTTTGTTAGACTTCATGTCGGTTTTGTCGGGTTACGTCAGCAAGCACAAGATGATGAGCTCGTCGTGTACCCTTTCAATAGTGGTGAGTAGTTGTGCTATTTTATATTGAATCTATGTTTGTATGTGAACGTGTGGGCCGCTGTGCCAATTTTACAAAACGTTCCCACTATTGATACAGTAACTGTGCTCTTAATAGTTGAAGTTGCTCGTTAAAGTGGGTGTCAGAATAATGATGTAGTTACCCGTGGTGCTGAACTGCTTTGACTTTGTGTTGTTATATTATTAGGGGCCAGACTATTCTGGCCCCTAATAATATGTTATGTTAGACTTCATGACGGTTTGATTGATTTAAAAATGACATGGTTGCTCATCGTGGTGTTGATCTCTTCCTCAAATGCTTTAAGCTATGTGTCAAAAATGTAGTAATGTTTGTAAGTCCCGCTGTTGCGGGCATACGTATGTTGTAAAACGATGTAATCACAAGCTTTATTGGGTTTAAAGGGCCCGGTCATGTGCCCCGCCCCCGGCCCGGCAGTGACATGTTCCGCTACTGGTGACCACAGTGTATCCTGGGCTGGCCCCAGTAGAGAGCTAGTAGAACTTGGATCTATTTTCTGTGGGAAGTGATTTCACTCCTGCACAATATTGTTTGCACACAAAACGACATGGTGAACAATGATTCACTTGTCATTATAACCTATTAGTTCTCTTCGGGGAGAGTAATACACCAGTAGATATTCACCTTAAGAACACAAGGTTTTGTACCACTTCACTTTGCAGATTTCGCTTCCATATGTCCATATGAACAAATTTGGATGTCCAATATGGATTTTCCTGTGGACTCAGTGTTGCTAAAAAAAGAAAATCACAGAAAGTCACTATTGGCTCTCTGAAAAGTCGCTAGAAGTCGCCAGATGACGTCATGACGTGACATATGACGTCAAAACGTCACACACAACACTCATCTCTAGAAAACATGCATGCATGGCTGCGTTCATAATGCAAAAGGGCAGTGCTAGCAATTTTTTAGAGATTAGAGCTAATCTGCAGCACTATTTCACCATGAGAAACACTTCTGAGAGCAGCACAGAGTTACATTTATGCTGAAAAACAATGATTATGTCACTGAAAAGATGAGTTGAGTCGCTTGCTGACCAAAAAGTCACCAAAGGCGCTAGATGACATTTTTAGTCGCCAGCCTGGACCATCAAAAGTCGCTGAATTGGCCACACTGAGTGGACTGAAAGAAGGGGCGGAGACTTTGGCTCTGTCTCTATATATACAGCCCCCTGCATCACTTCTCTTTACTCAGAACTTGACCTTGGCTTACAGCTTGACAAATTGCTTTGCATTCAACCTGTGCAACATCACTTGTTTAGTTTAATATTCAACAGCCTTTTTAAAGGTTTGCATACATTTATATCATATTGTATTATATTATATTATACTATATCATTATACATATAGTTTAATATTCAACAGCCTTTTTAAAGGCTTGTATACATTTATATTATATTGTATTATATGATATTATACTATATCACATTATACGTATATCGCACTACACCTTTAAAGGTTAAAAGCCTACCTTAAAAGGCTAGTGCATTTTGTGTTTAAATATAACACCTTCTGCACTTTAAGGTGTGTTGTATTGTATTTGGCCATCTCTGGTAACTTAATTTAGTGAATTTAGCAACTTTGCATATTAGCTTTGATATGTAAACAACAGCTACTTTCTGCCTTTAAGCTTCACATTGCAACTTTTGGCCATCTTTGACAACTAAAAAGCTCATCTAGTATATTAAGCGACTTTTTTTCCATTATAATTATTTCATTATATTCTGTTCTGCCTCAGGAAGCCTTTTACACGGTTGAGATATTACCTTTATCTAGCTTCTGCCCTTAATCATATCATATATCGTGTTGTCATCGAGTGACTTTTCACAGAGCCAGTAGCGACTTGGTTTTTTGTTTTTTTTTTTTGTTTTGTTTTGCAACTCTGCTTGTCATTAATAGTATGGATTGCAAACAAAAAAGTGGCGCTTCAAAGCGAAAAGGCAAAAAAAACAGGGAGGCAAAACAGGCTGACTTCTTAAAAAATGTGCCTTCGATTTCTGGCTTTTTTGATAAGCCAAAAGATTCCAATGTTGATAATGTCATCAGTGGTCCGAGTTGCAGCAGTGTAGAGACCACCACCGATTTGATTGTGCCGGAGCCCACACAGACCCAATCAGGTGTTGACCCGGCCTCTCAGGCTCAGGTTTCAGGGCCACACTCAGACCAGACATCACCTGAGAAAGGTGAGGAGGATTGCACAGAGCTCAGTTTCACACCAGAAGCTGGAGACACCATCTCCAGTCATGAATCTTCTGCTTTATGCTCAAATACCACAGCCATTCCAGACTCGTGTACTCTTACAACAGCAGACTCACCGTCAGACCAGGAGGAGTACACTGAGACCAGTATCCCATTAGCAGCTAGGACCTCAAACTCCTGGTGTGAAACCGTTAATGACCCTGCTTTGTGGCCAAGTGCCATTACTGAACAGGCCAAGTCGATTCTGGTTAGTAGAGGAGCAGTTGCTTTTCAGAATCGGAGTGAAAAGTACCCTGCCACAATTAGAGATATGACCATGGGGGGCAGCACTACGAGTTTCACAAATTCCTTAATCAAATGCTCTCTACCTAATGGTCAGTCTGTGAAAAGGCAGTGGCTCCTTTACTCTCCTTCCTCTGTTGCAAGTTTATAATCAGTTTATAATCAGTTTATAATCAAGTTGGCTGATGGAGCTCCTTTGATGAGTACTCCTTGAAAAATGTCTTGTTGAAAGAATTATGATAATTATCAATTAATATAGGTGTAGAAAGAGAAAGGAACAAGAGATCGACAGACGGATTGGTGCAGCATCTGCTGTGGTGGTGACTCTGTACCGGTCCATTGTGGTGAAGAGAGCTGAGCCAAAAGGCAAGGCTCTCTGTTTACCGGTTGATTTTTGTTCCAACCCTCACCTATGGTCATAAACTGTGGGTAGTGACCGAAAGAATGAGATCGCACATACAAGCGGCGGAAATAAGTTTTCTCCGCAAGGTGGCTGGACTCTCCCTTTGGGATAGGGTGAGAAGTTCAGTCATTCGGGAGAGACTCAGAGTAGAGCCGCTGCTCCTTCACATCGAGAGGAGCCAGGATGGGGCATCCTAGCCAGGATCTGGCTAGGATGCCCCCCGGACGCCTCCCTGGAGAGGTGTTTCGGGCATGTCCAACTGGGAGAAAACCACCCGGAAGACCCAGGTCCAGCTCGAGAGATTATATCTCTCAGCTGGCCTGGGAGCGCCTCGGGATTCTCCTAGAGGAGCTGGTGGAGGCGGCCGAGGGGAGGGAGGTCTGGGCCTCTCAGCTGAAGCTGCTGCCCCCGCGACCCGACTTTGGATGAAGCGGAAGTTAATGGATGGATGGATGGATGGTGGATAGAAAGTTGTGAACAAGAAGTATACCATAATGCCAAAAGTATCCTGTCATGATGCAGGAACATAAACGTGTTTGACAGCAGTTATGAGGCAATAATATATGTAGTTGTCTGAGAATAAATGTTAATGGTTGAATTTTGATTATTGTTTAACCACTGTGCAAGGTTTTGCTTTTTCACAACAGCTGAGATTTGCAATGACAATCATCACATTATAGGATCCAGTGCAAATCATGGCCTCATGGCTATAACTCAGCCATACATTGTTTAATCTGGTCTAAAACGGATGGGTATGATCATAATCCAATTCTAAATACTTAGAACCTGTAATATTCGGGAATAGTTGTAGCACCACCTCTATTGCCAACAGGAAATGTCATGTTTTAGGCATTTATTAGCCATCCCTGATCCTACTGAGGTGAGCTGACATACACACGTGGACAAAATTGTTGGTACCCCTCAGTTAATGAAAGAAAAACCCACAATGGTCACTGAAATCACTTGAAACTTGCAGAAGTAATAATAAATAAAAATGTATTAAAAATTAAACAATCACAATCAGCCATCACTTTTTAATTGTTGATTAACATAATTATTTAGAAAAACAAACTAATGAAACAGGCCTGGACAAAAATGATGGTACCTCTATAAAAGATTGAAAACTATTTGACCAGAGTGACATGATTAATTCAGGTGTGTCCTTTAATTGACATCACAGGTGTTTCCAAACTCATAATCAGTCAGTCTGCCTATTTAAAGGGAGACAAGTAGTCACTTTGCTGTTTGGTGAAAAGGTGTGTACCACACTGAACATGGACAACAGAAAGCGAAGGAGAGAACTGTCCCAGGACATCCGAAAAAAAATCATAGACAAACATCTTAAAGGTAAAGGCTATAAGACCATCTCTAAACAGCTTGAAGTTCCTGTGACAACAGTGGCTCATATTAGACCCACGGGACAGTAGCCAACCTCCCTGGACATGGCCGCAAGAGGAAAATTGATGACAAATTGAAGAAACGGATCGTTCGAATTGTATCCAAAGAGCCCAGAACAACCTCCAAAGAAATTAAAGGTGAACTCCAAGGCCAAGGTACATCAGTGTCAGATTGCACCATTCGTCGTTGTTTGAGCCAAAGTGGACTTCATGGGAGACGACACCACTGCTGAAAAAAATCATAAAAAAGCGAGACTGGAATTTGCAAAAATGCATGTTGACAAGCCACAAAGCTTCTGGGAGAATGTCCTTTGGATAGATGAGACCAAACTGGAGCTTTTTGGTAAGGCACATCAACTCTATGTTCATAGACTCAAAAACCAAGCATACGAAGAGAAGAACACTGTCCCTACGGTGAAACATGGAGGAGGCTCAGTAATGTTTTGGGGCTGCTTTGCTGCATCTGGCACAGGGTGTCTTGAATGTGTGCAAGGTAAAATGAAATCTGAAGACTATCAAGGCATTCTGGAGAGAAATGTGCTGCCTAGTGTCAGAAAGCTTGGTCTCAGTCGCAGGTCATGGGTCTTCCAACAGGACAATGATCCAAAACACACAGCCAAAAACACCCAAGAATGGCTGAGAGAAAAGCGTTGGACTATTCTAAAGTGGCCTTCCATGAGCCCAGATCTGAATCCCATTGAACATCTGTGGAAGGAGCTGAAACATTCCATTTGGAGAAGACACCCATCAAACCTGAGACAACTGGAGCAGTTTGCTCATGAGGAGTGGGCCAAAATACCTGTTGACAGCTGCAGAACGCTCATTGACAAATACAGAAATCGTTTAATTGCAGTGATTGCTTTAAAAGGTTGTGCAACAAAATATTAAGTTATGGGTACCATCATTTTTGTCCAGCCCTATTTCATAAGTCTGTTTTTTTTAAATAATTATGTTAATCAACAATTCATAAGTAATGGCTGATTTTGATTATTTAATTTTCAATAAATTTTTATTTATTGTTAATTTTGTTAGTTTCAAGTGATTTCAGTGAGAATTGTGGGTTTTTCCTTCTTTAACTGAGGGGTACCAACAATTTTGTCCACGTGTGTATCTCAAACCTGTTCAATCAGTAGTGAAGACACTTGTCACAGACTGAGCTGTGACCTTACGCAGCTGTGTACAGGCAGTTCATTAACGCAGCATTGTAACTAAGGGTGCAGGGAAAGGCCTACCAGCATTTCGGATGTTGCAATGTTTTATTTCTACCCCGTGTCAAAACGCGCTTTTCATCATTACACACTCATCATACTCCATCAGTTTTAGCAATCTTTAAGGTTAAACAATCACCACATACAAACTGGATATTTAAAATCATTGAGGTGTATTTGGTTAAAACATTTCCTGACAGTCAAACCCACTCACTGACATGCAGTACTTCCTCATTTTGTTCAAACAGAGGGAATGGTTCACTGGGAATATATAGCGGGGTTAGTGGGGCAGACCATTTTTAACAGGGTGTTTTTGTGTCTGGAATTTTTGCATTGTGTTTTATTTTGCATTGAAAAGGTTTTGGTTAAAGGAAATGATTTTGGGTGTTTATGTATTTTGTTTGCATTTATTTTGGGGTGTTATTTTGTGCTTATGTTTTGTTATTTAGTTGATTGATTTATTTTGTGAATGGGGCTTACCTGGGGGAGGGGCTGTGACTTTAAAATGGCTCACACCCTCAGTCCGGGGGGAAGTGTTGTAGGAGAAGGTTGTGCTTTGTATGAACCAGAATCTTTTTGGATAGATATAGTCTGGCACTCTGGCCTATTTTGTCTCCCTTTTTGGTGCCCATCATTGTTTGTGTGGGACTCTGTACATTTTTTTGCATTTTTAAGATAATAAAAAATAAAAAGAAAAGCTTTTCGTTGGGAAACTCGACTCTTGTCTGCTCCGTCGCCGGTCATCTGCTACAACACTGATGATGACTGACGGTGAAAACTGTAACTTTTTTATCAAAGGATGTCATTGCGAGAATGATACAGTGTGATCTCTTACCATGAATGGAAAAGTTGTTCTAACTTACACATGCTTTATCCAATGTGCTTGAAGAAGCATATATTTGATGATCCATTCACTCTGAACAAGTGTATCTGACAATCTTGGACAGTGCCACAGTCTAGTCAAAGGACCATGATATTGGTCACATTTCGTGTATTTTGTATCTTAATTGTGCTTTATCAGATCAGCTTTGGATTCCGCCAGCTCATTCTGATAAAAGTCCTCATTCACCATACAAATTTTGTGCATTGATGAGTCCGAGGTAACAGCAGTAATAAGCTCATATTTCCTGGTTCTTGTTAGTACTCTGGCAAAAGGGTTTATCATAATCTGAAGCTGTCTAATCAGACAAAAGATCATTATGTTAGTCAAGTCTGCATGAGATGAAGGCTGGATAAATTTCTTTAAATCTGCTATAGATATCAGATCTCTGACTCTATATTTTTTTTAGATGATACACAGCTGTGACAGTTACAGCCTTGTTTTGGTAACTTAGAACTCAGGTCTGAGTAGATTCAACTACAGTTCTTTCTTTTTTTTATATTTTTGGACAACAACCTTTCCATTTTACAACCAAATGGAATTTTCACTGTATTGTCTTTATTCCCAACTAGCTTGGGAAGGTAGTGGACACCGGAGGTGGGTGGTGGCCATGGGTGGGAGGGCCCGATAAACGTTGCTACAGCTTTAATTATTATTATTATTATTATTATTCTCCGAAATGAATCGCCTTTTTGGGGGCCTTAACATACTCGAAAACTCACGAGATTTTGCACACGCATTCATTGTCTGCGAAATTTACATATTTTATGGGTGCTGCGCATGGGCACACAAAAGTGGCTCAAAAGCGCCACCTTGTTTTTTTAAAACGACGAGCCCCTCGATATGCTTCCATCTACAGACATGAACTTTGTGTGACTGATGTATCATCCTCAGACCTACAAAAAAGTCTCATGGACTGATCTAACTCCCACAGGAAGTCCGCTATTTTCAATGAAACATGCAGTTCTTCCGATGTTTTGGTCATTTCCAGGCCTCGTACTTTAATGAACTCCTCCCAGAGATTTGGTCCGATTGACTCCAAACTTTTTTTGTTCTAATCTAGACACATGGCTGAAGAAAGTTTGCGAAGCATATATTTTTTTACCAGAGGGTGTGGCTGCAGTGACGCGGCGAAATTTGATGTCATTCGAAGACTCGCCATGAAGAGAAATGGGCTGTAACCGACCATAAAGTGTTTAATCTGGTCCAAACAGATGAGTATGATCGTAGTCCCATCCTTAACACATAGCAGCTATCAGATTTAGGAAATGTTGTAGCGCCACCTATTGGCAACAGGAAATGTCAATTTTTGCATTAGGCATCCCTGCTTTGAGTGTGATGAGCCGACAGACCTCAAACCATTCAATTCAGTAGTAAAGACATTGAAGATGACTGACAGTGAAAACTGTACTTTTTTATCAAATGGCGTGGCCGTGAGGGACGGCGAAGTTCGATGTCTCGCCAT
This sequence comes from Hirundichthys speculiger, assembly GCA_018398805.1. Taxonomy (NCBI): domain Eukaryota; kingdom Metazoa; phylum Chordata; class Actinopteri; order Beloniformes; family Exocoetidae; genus Hirundichthys; species Hirundichthys speculiger. The sequence continues at coordinate 369,073 of JAGFBZ010000257.1, forward strand.
GAATGGAAAAGTTGTTATAACTTGCACATGCATTGTCCAATCTGTACCAAAATCTATATGTCTGATGATTCTTCCACCCTGAACAAGTGTATATGACAATCTTGGATGAATTCCATAGCGCCCCACCATCTGGTCATAGGAATTATTTGGGTCTTATTGGCCATTATCTACCTCCCTCTTTATCGTATCAGCCTGAGAAGCGGTCAGACTGAAGTCAGAAGGGTGCTCATTCATGATGTACAATTTCGTGTATGCACGTCCAACGGTGCCAGTGCTGTTCATCGTCAAACAGGAAGTGGATGGTTTTGTCGCACGCAAATGAAATAAATTCATAAAAATCACATGTNTCTCAGCTGGCCTGGGAGCGCCTCGGGATTCTCCTAGAGGAGCTGGTGGAGGCGGCGAGGGGAGGGAGGTCTGGGCCTCTCAGCTGAAGCTGCTGCCCCCCGCGACCCGACTTTGGATGAAGCGGAAGTTAATGGATGGATGGATGGATGGGTGGATAGAAGTTGTGAACAAGAAGTATAACCATAATGCCAAAAGTATCCTGTCATGATGCAGGAACATAAACGTGTTTGACAGCAGTTATGAGGCAATAATATATGTAGTTGTCTGAGAATAAATGTTAATGGTTGAATTTTGATTATTGTTTAACCACTGTGCAAGGTTTTGCTTTTTCACAACAGCTGAGATTTGCAATGACAATCATCACATTATAGGATCCAGTGCAAATCATGGCCTCATGGCTATAACTCAGCCATACATTGTTTAATCTGGTCTAAAACGGATGGGTATGATCATAATCCAATTCTAAATACTTAGAACCTGTAATATTCGGGAATAGTTGTAGCACCACCTCTATTGCCAACAGGAAATGTCATGTTTTAGGCATTTATTAGCCATCCCTGATCCTACTGAGGTGAGCTGACATACACACGTGGACAAAATTGTTGGTACCCCTCAGTTAATGAAAGAAAAACCCACAATGGTCACTGAAATCACTTGAAACTTGCAGAAGTAATAATAAATAAAAATGTATTAAAAATTAAACAATCACAATCAGCCATCACTTTTTAATTGTTGATTAACATAATTATTTAGAAAAACAAACTAATGAAACAGGCCTGGACAAAAATGATGGTACCTCTATAAAAGATTGAAAACTATTTGACCAGAGTGACATGATTAATTCAGGTGTGTCCTTTAATTGACATCACAGGTGTTTCCAAACTCATAATCAGTCAGTCTGCCTATTTAAAGGGAGACAAGTAGTCACTTTGCTGTTTGGTGAAAAGGTGTGTACCACACTGAACATGGACAACAGAAAGCGAAGGAGAGAAACTGTCCCAGGACATCCGAAAAAAATCATAGACAAAACATCTTAAAGGTAAAGGCTATAAGACCATCTCTAAACAGCTTGAAGTTCCTGTGACAACAGTGGCTCATATTAGACCCACGGGACAGTAGCCAACCTCCCTGGACATGGCCGCAAGAGGAAAATTGATGACAAATTGAAGAAACGGATCGTTCGAATTGTATCCAAAGAGCCAGAACAACCTCCAAAGAAATTAAAGGTGAACTCCAAGGCCAAGGTACATCAGTGTCAGATTGCACCATTCGTCGTTGTTTGAGCCAAAGTGGACTTCATGGGAGACGACACCACTGCTGAAAAAAATCATAAAAAAGCGAGACTGGAATTTGCAAAAATGCATGTTGACAAGCCACAAAGCTTCTGGGAGAATGTCCTTTGGATAGATGAGACCAAACTGGAGCTTTTTGGTAAGGCACATCAACTCTATGTTCATAGACTCAAAAACCAAGCATACGAAGAGAAGAACACTGTCCCTACGGTGAAACATGGAGGAGGCTCAGTAATGTTTTGGGGCTGCTTTGCTGCATCTGGCACAGGGTGTCTTGAATGTGTGCAAGGTAAAATGAAATCTGAAGACTATCAAGGCATTCTGGAGAGAAATGTGCTGCCTAGTGTCAGAAAGCTTGGTCTCAGTCGCAGGTCATGGGTCTTCCAACAGGACAATGATCCAAAACACACAGCCAAAAACACCCAAGAATGGCTGAGAGAAAAGCGTTGGACTATTCTAAAGTGGCCTTCCATGAGCCCAGATCTGAATCCCATTGAACATCTGTGGAAGGAGCTGAAACATTCCATTTGGAGAAGACACCCATCAAACCTGAGACAACTGGAGCAGTTTGCTCATGAGGAGTGGGCCAAAATACCTGTTGACAGCTGCAGAAACGCTCATTGACAAATACAGAAATCGTTTAATTGCAGTGATTGCTTTAAAAGGTTGTGCAACAAAATATTAAGTTATGGGTACCATCATTTTTGTCCAGCCCTATTTCATAAGTCTGTTTTTTTTAAATAATTATGTTAATCAACAATTCATAAGTAATGGCTGATTTTGATTATTTAATTTTCAATAAATTTTTATTTATTGTTAATTTTGTTAGTTTCAAGTGATTTCAGTGAGAATTGTGGGTTTTTCCTTCTTTAACTGAGGGGTACCAACAATTTTGTCCACGTGTGTATCTCAAACCTGTTCAATCAGTAGTGAAGACACTTGTCACAGACTGAGCTGTGACGCTTACGCAGCTGTGTACAGGCAGTCATTAACGCAGCATTGTAACTAAGGGTGCAGGGAAAGGCCTACCAGCATTTCGGATGTTGCAATGTTTTATTTCTACCCCGTGTCAAAACGCGCTTTTCATCATTACACACTCATCATACTCCATCAGTTTTAGCAATCTTTAAGGTTAAACAATCACCACATACAAACTGGATATTTAAAATCATTGAGGTGTATTTGGTTAAAACATTTCCTGACAGTCAAACCCACTCACTGACATGCAGTACTTCCTCATTTTGTTCAAACAGAGGGAATGGTTCACTGGGAATATATAGCGGGGTTAGTGGGGCAGACCATTTTTAACAGGGGTGTTTTGTCTGGAATTTTTGCATTGTGTTTTATTTTGCATTGAAAAGGTTTTGGTTAAAGGAAATGATTTTGGGTGTTTATGTATTTTGTTTGCATTTATTTTGGGGTGTTATTTTGTGCTTATGTTTTGTTATTTAGTTGATTGATTTATTTTGTGAATGGGGCTTACCTGGGGGAGGGGCTGTGACTTTAAAAATGGCTCACACCCTCAGTCCGGGGGGAAGTGTTGTAGGAGAAGGTTGTGCTTTGTAGTGAACCAGAATCTTTTTGGATAGATATAGTCTGGCACTCTGGCCTATTTTGTCTCCCTTTTTGTGCCCATCATTGTTTGTGTGGGACTCTGTACATTTTTTGCATTTTTAAGAATAGAAAAAATAAAAAGAAAAGCTTTTCGTTGGGAAACTCGACTCTTGTCTGCTCCGTCGCCGGTCATCCTGCTACAACACTGATGATGACTGACGGTGAAAACTGTAACTTTTTATCAAAGGATGTCATTGCGAGAATGATACAGTGTGATCTCTTACCATGAATGGAAAAGTTGTTCTAACTTACACATGCTTTATCCAATGTGCTTGAAGAAGCATATATTTGATGATCCATTCACTCTGAACAAGTGTATCTGACAATCTTGGACAGTGCCACAGTCTAGTCAAAGGACCATGATATTGGTCACATTTCGTGTATTTTGTATCTTAATTGTGCTTTATCAGATCAGCTTTGGATTCCGCCAGCTCATTCTGATAAAAGTCCTCATTCACCATACAAATTTTGTGCATTGATGAGTCCGAGGTAACAGCAGTAATAAGCTCATATTTCCTGGTTCTTGTTAGTACTCTGGCAAAAGGGTTTATCATAATCTGAAGCTGTCTAATCAGACAAAAGATCATTATGTTAGTCAAGTCTGCATGAGATGAAGGCTGGATAAATTTCTTTAAATCTGCTATAGATATCAGATCTCTGACTCTATATTTTTTTTAGATGATACACAGCTGTGACAGTTACAGCCTTGTTTTGGTAACTTAGAACTCAGGTCTGAGTAGATTCAACTACAGTTCTTTCTTTTTTTTATATTTTTGGACAACAACCTTTCCATTTTACAACCAAATGGAATTTTCACTGTATTGTCTTTATTCCCAACTAGCTTGGGAAGGTAGTGGACACCGGAGGTGGGTGGTGGCCATGGGTGGGAGGGCCCGATAAACGTTGCTACAGCTTTAATTATTATTATTATTATTATTATTCTCCGAAATGAATCGCCTTTTTGGGGGCCTTAACATACTCGAAAACTCACGAGATTTTGCACACGCATTCATTGTCTGCGAAATTTACATATTTTATGGGTGCTGCGCATGGGCACACAAAAGTGGCTCAAAAGCGCCACCTTGTTTTTTTAAAACGACGAGCCCCTCGATATGCTTCCATCTACAGACATGAACTTTGTGTGACTGATGTATCATCCTCAGACCTACAAAAAAGTCTCATGGACTGATCTAACTCCCACAGGAAGTCCGCTATTTTCAATGAAACATGCAGTTCTTCCGATGTTTTGGTCATTTCCAGGCCTCGTACTTTAATGAACTCCTCCCAGAGATTTGGTCCGATTGACTCCAAACTTTTTTTGTTCTAATCTAGACACATGGCTGAAGAAAGTTTGCGAAGCATATATTTTTTTACCAGAGGGTGTGGCTGCAGTGACGCGGCGAAATTTGATGTCATTTCGAAGACTCGCCATGAAAGAGAAATGGGCTGTAACTCGACCATAAAGTGTTTAATCTGGTCCAAAACAGATGAGTATGATCGTAGTCCCATCCTTAACACATAGCAGCTATCAGATTTAGGAAATGTTGTAGCGCCACCTATTGGCAACAGGAAATGTCAATTTTTGCATTAGGCATCCCTGCTTTGAGTGTGATGAGCCGACAGACCTCAAACCAGTTCAATTCAGTAGTAAAGACATTGAAGATGACTGACAGTGAAAACTGTAACTTTTTATCAAAGGGCGTGGCCGTGAGAGGACGGCGAAGTTCGATGTCTCGCCATGAATGGAAAAGTTGTTATAACTTGCACATGCATTGTCCAATCTGTACCAAAATCTATATGTCTGATGATTCTTCCACCCTGAACAAGTGTATATGACAATCTTGGATGAATTCCATAGCGCCACCATCTGGTCATAGGAATATTATTTTGGTCTTATTGGTCCATTATCTACCTCCCTCTTTATCGTATCAGCCTGAGAAGCGGTCAGACTGAAGTCAGAAGGGTGCTCATTCATGATGTACAATTTCGTGTATGCACGTCCAACGGTGCCAGTGCTGTTCATCGTCAAACAGGAAGTGGATGGTTTGTCGCACGCAAATGAAATAAATTCATAAAAAATCACATGTTGGTCATAAGAAGCTAAGACTGAAGGATCATGTTCCTTTCACTCAACCAAACATTTCATACACTGCAACATATGGTCAATTCAGAAGTCCACCACTCTATATTTTTCAAAATGTCAAATGTAACCGATGGGCATAATTCTGGCAGTGTAACTTATTTTTTATAGCACCTAATTTTTCAAATAGAGTCACCAAATTTAACAGTAATTTAGCTGGATATGCCAGCATGGTGGATGATTTATTTGGGAATTTTAGAGGCATGTACTGAATTATTGCGAATATTTTAATGTATACTTCTGCTAGAGCGACTGTATAAAAAGTAATTTTTTTAAATTGAAAATATTAATGAAATTCCAAGAATATTATGAGGACAGTTAGCTTAAGATACAAGAATTGTTCTGTATTTTTTTTTTCTAGATTTTTAAGACAATTTTCTGATTTTATATGAATATTTTGGTATTTAAACTGTGCTCTCTCTGGCTTCTGGCCTCAGGAACAGAGAGGTGTGAAATAACAGTGTGAAAGAGAGTGGGGGGAGGGGGACAATGCGCTGACTTAATGACCTCTTGGCAGCATGTTAACTGGGAAGCTTTAATATTCAAGAACGGTGGTAGCGCCACCTTTTGGCAACAGGAAATGTCATGTTTTAGGAAGGGATTAATGAAATGAAATGAAAAATACTTTATTAATCCCAGAAGGGAAATTCAACATTGTGATAATGGCTTTTTTCAACAATAAATAAATGACAGCAATAATAATATTGAATTAATAATAGTAGGATGTCTTGTTGTGGAGGCTAATGGCTGCTGGCAGGAATGATCTACTGTATCTTTTTGTCTTGCAATGGACCTGAAGAAGCCTCTCACTGAACACTCCGTTGTGTGATCACTGTGTCATTGAGAGGGTGTGAAGACTCCTCCATCATCTTCATCAACTTGTGCAGCATTATTTTTTTGTACAATCATGTCCAGAGTTACACCCAGCACAGATCCAGCTTTCTTGATCAGTTTGTTGATTCTCTTCAGGTCTCTGGTTCTGGTGCTGCTGCCCCAGCAGATGGCTGCAAAGCTGATTGCACTTTCAACAACAGATCTATAGAAGATGTGCAACATCTTGGTGCAGACATTAAAATATCTCAGCTTTCTTAAAAAGTACAGTCTGCTCTGACCTTTCTTGTAGAGGTATTCTGTGTTGCATTTCCACTCCAGTCTGTTGTCAAGCTGAACTCCAAGGTACTTGTATTCCTCCACCACCTAGAGAAATGGGCTGTAACTCAGCCATACAGTGATTAATCTGGTCCAAAATGGATGACTATAATCATGGTCCCATCCTGAACGCATAGAACTTGTAATATTGAGAAACGGTACCACTCTATATTTTTCAAAATGTTAAATCATAACCAATGGTCAAATTCTGCCAGCTTAACATATTTTTTATGATACCTAATTTTTCAACCAGAGTCACCAAACTCAGCAGTAATACAGTCTTATATGCCAGCATAATTAATGATTTTTTTTCCAGAATATTTACCTCAAAGACTTATTTTGAAATTTTTATTTTTTTAAAGACAGTTGAGAAATTAACTTTTAAAGAACGGTCTTTGTCTCCATCTTGTGGCAGAGAGGTAATTCTCAAATTAAAATTCTATTGTAGTTACACATGAGTTGTTCTGGCAAGTAATTGTAAAATAACGTGTTTTTTATTAATAAATTTATCTTCATCATATTTTTATTTTCCAAAAATATTTGAAAATAGCAGTCGTCTTATAACAGGGGGGCAGATATCATTTTTAAACTGGGGGGCTGAGTTGTCAGTAGAATTGTGAGTTTTCTAACTGAATTAATATTGGTAGACAAAGGCCTATCTAGGTAACCCTCGCCTTACATGATCAACTTGTTATTTGTCTGGTGAGTTAATCATGCTCCAAAACTTAATGTCTTCTGCATGTTTTATTTAAACATTTGCTGATCTCAGCAGGATAAAGAATCCCATTACAGAAACTTTAATTGTAACTTCTAACAGAAAGGGAATGTTCAAAAATGTATAACAAATTAAAATTTAAATGATTCACACTTGTGCCTACATATAAATGATTAGAAACATTACAATATGTATGAAAACATATATATAAACACTGGAACAACAGATTAACACAATAAATATAAAAGGTATTTTTCCAATAAACAAAATTGATCAGAAAAAGAAAATCCCTCTGCAGCCAAACACATTTACTGTCTATAAGCAGACTCACTAGGTCCCAAAAACATCTCTCCTTTCATTGACCTGAACATATTGCTGGGCAGTATCTTTTCTGTCCAGTTTGTCAAGTCTGTCTCAGTGAATATGGCACATCGGGGAAAGTTAACAGACAACATGATACTTAGATTGCTTGGGTTTTGAAAAAATGCTGTAATTGTTTTTTGTTTTTTCATTGCTGACCCCATCAGGGATTGGCTGCAGACCAGGAGGACAATGTTAACATCTCAAATCTCATTATTTCAGTTAAAGGTGGAGTAGGTGTTATTTTTTTGCAGCACTTTTTACAATATTGCCTGAAAACCTTTTCACATTCCCATTGCACCCACTGAAATAAAATGTTTGCAAAATAACGAAATGTTTTGGTCCGGTCTAGAGGGTATAATCAGAGAAAAACTCTGACCAATCAAAATAGTGATCATCATTACTTTCATTGGCTGCCTAATACATCCATCAAATATCAATGCACTCCCACCCATCCCTCCCTCCCTCCCTGCAGTTCATGTAGTCGTGAATCGTGTGAAGGCGTGGTTTCGAGGGGTGAGCTGAAGAGGAGGAGGCGGAGCCTTTGGGAGGAGGGAAGGAGTGTATATTTTCAAAATCTCACTTGAGTTGGATTGCTGGAACCAACACCTACCCCACCTTTAACAATTATTGCTTATTAAAATACCATTATAAAAATAATAACATTAAAAGATATACAGATACAGAATACTGTTATTTTACATTTAGCCAACTTCAGGTAAGTCCAAATGACAAGCTACTCAACATTACAAAACAAGTATTTTTCACACCACGGAAAACAGGCAGAGGATATCTTTTAGTTCTTGAAATAAACACTGATTTTTCTCCTCCCTCTTCTCTGGCTTAATGTGGCAGAAAGATCACCAGCTCAGTTATTAGACAGTTGTTTATAATCAACATGGTAACTGCAACTGGCAGACACCAGCACCCCTTATGACCCCGGGGTCGAAATGGTGCATTACAGTTACATTGGAAATCGGAACTTAAAGCGCCGGACAACATAACCTGAGAACTGAGCGCTTCCCAGTTTAAAAATTGGGACGTCATGGAATGTGGAATTAAAAAATAAAAAAAACAAAACGAACAGTTAATGAAATAAAACGAAAACTCCTGGTAGATAGTAGATTTCAATCCTTTTCCGACTTTAAGCTTCAAATTTAAGAGTACAGCTGATTATATCATTAGTCGTACCAGAAACACGATGCTATGAAATGGATCAGCTGTGCCGGATCACTTTCTGGATCCAGGAACTTTTTAAGGGACTCTTTATCATTGTGAGACAGACGAACTGCTTGGTGGAGGTCTGTGCTCTCCGAGTTTTTCTAGTTCTACCTATGTTTGGTGCCTTACATATGGACGGTGGTGGTGGGGGGCAGATAGTGGAGGGACGGTGGTGGTGGGGGGATCATGTACCCCCAAATCTGGGGGACATGATCCCCCCTCCCCAGTACCATCTACACCCTTGTCATTTAATCAGAGTCGTCCTATATTCTGGCCAATACGGGAATTAACTAGGAATATGAATAAATAGAAATCCCTTTGTCACTTTACGGGAGTGCAATGATATTAAAACAGTAACTATGGTTACAGCTGAATATGAAAGGTGAAGGTGGGAAGAGAAAAGCTGAGAACACCAGTCAGTGGATCGTGTTGGTGTCTCCCTGCCACATAGACCTATAGCAGCCTAGCTATGGTGAGGCTGTTTCAGACCAGTCTGCTCTAGTCTGGTCTTCATCCATTCCTGTAACTGTAGCTATGACTATTGGCCCTAACACACTATTATCTAGACTAACTATAGGCTCTACTGAAACAGATCTCTTTCCATGAATGGAAAAGTTGTTCTGAATTACACATGCATTATCCAATCTGCTTGAACATTCATATATTTGATGATTCTTTCACTGAACAAGTGCATCTGACAATCTTGGACAGCGCTACTGTCTCATCAAAGGACCATGATCTTGGTCACATTTAGTGTGTTTTGTATCCTATGTGTGCTTTATCAGATCAGCCTTATATTCCGACAGCTCATACTGATGAAAGTCCTCATTCACCATCCATATTTTGTGCATGGATCAGTCTGAGGTAACAGCAGTATTGTGTTCAGTTTTCCTGGTTCTTGTTAGAACTCTGGCAACAGGGTTCATCATGATCTGAAGCTGTCTAATCAGACAAAAGATCATTATGGTAGTCAAGTCTGCTGGAGATGAAGGCTGGATAAGTTTCTGTAAATCTGCTCTGGACATAAGATCTGATATTTGCTTAAGATTAGAGACAGTTGTGACAGTTACAGCCTTGTTTTGCCAACTTAGATCTCAGCTCTGAGTAGATTCGACTTCAGTTCTTTTTGTTTTCATACCTCTGGATTCAAGCTGGGCAGCAACCTTTCCATTTTTTTAACCAAATTGGATTTTCACTGTATTGTCTTTATTCCCGACTGGCTTGGGAAGGTGGTAGATACCTAGGGAGGGTGGTGGCAATGGGTGCGAGGGCCCGATAAACGCTGCTTGTGTAGCCAACCTATTTTTTGGTGCACTTTAAGTATTTTTGTTATGCCACCTGGAGTCTGTGAGGTGATGGCAAAGAAATAGTTCAATTCACTGATCTTAAATCGTTATATTAATGTTATGTTTGGTTTTATCAAGCGGAAGTCGACGTCACGTGACCCAGTAGGTACGCATATAAGCAGGCTCACAATCACTCTCAGGTGAGATGGGTTGTGCGGTGCAGGTACCAGCTTCATGCTTAGATCTACTGTGGGACGTGTAAGTGTTTTTCTTTTTGGTTTTAACTGTTCACGAACTAATCCTAAATACTTACTTCAAATCTGTCATTCACAGGGGACCGTTTGTGTGTGTTAAAATGTAACAAACTTTTTGGAGCTCAAATAAAGACAAAAAAAGGAGAAGCTGTTGCCACGTGGTCATTTTAAGGGGGCAACAACAAAATCTTGGTGTTTCCGCCTGGTTGGATTAAGTTCGTGGACGCTACTGTGGATCATTACAAACGGAGCTCGTGTGTGGACCGTATCGCGGGTGGACAGCCACGAGGAACGCCAACACGGAGCTGGAACGGAGCTAATGCTAACAGCAGCTACAGCACAACAGATCACAACGCAGGTCGCCTTCAAAGCAAAGGTAAAAGACTCTTTCTAATAATGACAACTTCAGGACAGCAAATGTCCTCTGCATGGGAAGATTTGCTGGAGAAAATTGAGGAAAAGTTAATCACCTTACCTGCTTCGAAGCTTGTTCGTCTCTGTACAGCATTTGAGATTGACATTAAAAGTGATGATGAGGACTCAGCCCGTAAACTGAGAAGAATCCTTCTTCAGCATTTGGAAGGCGATGATGTCACATCGTTGGAAGACGAAGGAATGTCCTTATTATTACAACTGAATGATGCAATCGATGAATTAAAGACGCCGTCCGAGTCCGGTCCTACGTTCCCGAACCGCCACTCGGTGGACACAGCTGGTACTGCACCCAACACAGAAAATGTGGTAAAACACACAGCTGCCACTGTTTCTACTGCTATTAATTTATCTGAAAGAACTCAAACAATTGTTCACCCCATGTATAGAAAAGACTTGAAAATATATGGTCAAATTGGTGAACAGAATCAAAAGGATAAACTAGGATATGCCAGTTTGGACAGACAAATTATAAAAGCCTTAAAAAAGGGATATGATGAAAGTGAAATTGTGGATGCAGTGATTCAAGCTATTATCCCTGGTACAAAACTGAGGAGTTATCTGGAAAGTAGGGATGATTTGTCACTTCAGGCTTTAAAACAAATTCTAAGGACTCATTTTGTGGAAAAAGATGCTACTGAGCTGTACCACTCTCTCACTCGTGCTGCACAAGAACCCAGAGAGACTCCAGTCCAGTTTTTAGTCCGAGTTATGGACTTGAGGCAGCAGGTACACTTTGCTTCAGAGAGACCAGACAGTGGATTAAAGTACAGCCCAGAGTTGATTCAGAATCAGTTTTTGCAGACAATACTCACTGGACTCCAAGATGACACTATACGTACAGATTTAAAACCTTATCTGCAAATTCCAAAAATTGCAGATGAAGTCCTTCTGGAGAAAATGACTGCTGCTTACAACCTGGAGATGGAGAGGAGGAGCAAGCTGTCTAGCAAACCCAGAGCCAAGGTGTCAGCCGTGAGTCAGGGGATCAACTTTACTGACTCAGAGAGCTGTGAGTATAATAGCAATCCCACAAATAAGAGACAAGATCAGCTAAAGAAACGAGACACATTAATGGATAAAGTTGATGAAGGGAATAAAGCTATTTGTGAAGCCATACAGAACCTCACCACTCAGTTGTCAAGCCTGCACCAACCACCCAGACAACCGCTGCATCAACCACCCAGACAACCGCTACCCCGACCGAGGGGACAAGCCAGCTGCAACTACAACAGACTACCACCTGGGACGCGCTTCAACCGACAGTGTCATCAGTGCCAGCGGACTAACCCAGAAGGCAAGTGCAACCACTGCTATAAGTGTGGGAGTACAGACCACTGGGCCATTGGTTGCCGCAGAGGGTCCAGGAAAACAACACAGCCTCAATCAATAAAATTGAGAGAATACATTCAGGAAGGAATGTAGATCTCTTCTGTGCCACAGCGCCCCTCACTGGTAAACAACATCAAACAGCCAAGTTAGTGGGGAGAAGGTGTCTGGTCCGAGCTACCATGAACAGCGTCGACACCCGAGTGCTGTGGGACACTGGCTCTCAAGTGTCCATCATCGGGGCCGAGTGGAAGCAGAGACACTTGCCTGATGTTGCTGTGAGGCCGTGGGAGGAGTTACTGGAGGAAGGGGGGCTGGACCTGTCGGCGGCAAATGGCACACAGATCCCATATCAGGGTTGGATTGAAGTGGAGTTTACACTATGCAAAAATGCTGTAGCTGGGATGAGTGACGAGCCTGTGGTTGTACCAGTTCTTGTGGTTGCGACAGAGTTGGAACGTCCCATCATTGGATTTAATGTGATTGAGGAATTGGCTCTGAAAAGTGAGGACTCTGAGAACTGTCTTCCAGCTGACCACATGGTAAAGAGACTTTGTTCTGCACTAGAGGTGGGACAGAAAACGGCCAGAGCTGTCTTAGCAGTTTTAAAGAAGCAGACCCATGAAAACAAACTCCCCTTCTGGTTCGCTCAGGGAGATGGCCAGTTACTGTTCCAGGAAACAAGACCATTGTAGTGCAATGTAATTTTCTCCAACAGAGTGCACAGCTTGGACCTCACGTTTTGCTAGAGCCCAACCTGGAGACACCGTGGCCCACAGGACTCAAGGTAAGAGAGCAACTCATTCAGCTCCCTCAAGATAACACAAGGGTGAAAGTGACTGTTGAGAACACAACAAATTGTAACATCACACTGTGTGGCTGCACAACATTTGGCTGGTTGTGTAGTATTGATGCAATCTATCCGTTGGAGCCCAAGTCTACAGAGTGTCAGCCATCGGAGAGCAGCATCGCATCACCACTGGAGCAGCCTAGTCAGGCGCCACAGGAGGAGTCCTGGGACCCGCCGGTGGACCTGAGTCACCTCTCCGCAAAGCAGCAGCGCGGAGTTCGGCAGCTGCTGAGGGAGGAGTGTGACGTGTTTGCCAGAGGTGAGTGGGACGCTGGTTGCATTACTGATTTACAAATGGACATTAGTTTGAGAGACCCTGCTCCTGTCCAAAGAACATATAATGCAATCCCACGACACCTGTACCAAGAAGTGAAAGCTCACATTCAGGACTTGCTAAACAGAGGCTGGATCCAAAAGTCACATTCTTCTTATTCCTCACCTGCAGTTTGTGTTAGGAAAAAGGATGGCACTCTTCGTTTATGCATTGACTACAGGCTGCTGAATGAAAAGACTCTGCCAGATCGACATCCCATCCCCAGAATCCAGGAAATTCTGGAAAACCTGGGTGGAAATTCCTGGTTCACTGTTTTGGACCAAGGTAAGGCCTATCACCAAGGTTTCATGAGTGAGAGGAGTAGACCATGTACAGCCTTTATAACACCATGGGGACTCTATGAGTGGATCAGAATCCCATTTGGGCTTTCAAATGCCCCGGCTGCCTTTCAACGCCACATGGAGGGATGTCTGGGTGACTTGAGGGATGAAGTCTGTGTACCTTACTTGGATGATGTCCTTGTTTTCAGCCGCACATTTGAACAGCATGTGCAAGATGTCAGACAGGTCCTGCGAAGACAGAGGGCCTGTGGAATGAAACTCAGGGCTGAAAAATGAGAGTTATTCAAGCCACAGGTTACTTATGTCGGGCGTGTTATTTCTGCAGAAGGTTACAGGATGAACCCGAAGGAGGTGGAGGCAGTAAAGGCGCTCACACATCAGACTCCAGCTACAGTGAGGGATGTGAGGAAACTGCTTGGATTTCTGAGCTATTATCGAGCCTACATCCAAGACTTCTCCAGAATGGCTAAACCACTGTATGAGCTGCTAGCGAAGCCCAAAGGTGAGCTAAAACACTGCCACAAGAGGGGGACAAAACGCCCTAGTGCTCAGCTCCCACCTTCCTCTCCAGTGCACTGGACAGAGACCCATAGAGCTGTTTTGCAGAGTATTGTGAACCAATTGACAAATCCACCTATTATGGCATACCCTGATCTTGAGCGGCCTTTCATCCTCCATGTTGATGCCTCTGAAGAAGGACTCGGTGCTGTATTGTACCAGCGGCAGGATGGCATCCTGAGGGTGATTGGCTACGGTTCCAGAACCCTGACACCAGCAGAAAAGAACTACAAGCTGCACTCAGGTAAACTGGAATTCCTGGCACTAAAATGGGCTATAACTGAGCGTTTCCGTGATTATCTGTTCCATGCGCCACACTTCACCGTCTATAGTGACAATAACCCACTAACCTATGTCACCAAGTCAGCAAAGCTTAACGCCACTGGTCATCGCTGGGTTGCGGAGCTGGCAGACTACAGATTTACGCTGAAGTACAGGCCTGGAGCAGCCAACAGAGACGCTGACTTTCTATCTCGCAGACCAACGCCCTTTGAGACCATCATGAAAGAGTGCACCAAGGAATGCCAACCGGAAGTTCTGGACACGGTGTGCAAGACGTTACAGAGCAGCCAGATGGGTGAGACAACCTGGATTTCTGCGGTAACCTGTAATGTTGAGGTCTTGCCAGAAGATGGCAGTATTATGCCACCAATACAGCCTTTTTCCATTCAAGATATCCAGGCCCAACAAAAGGCAGATCCAGTCATCCAGCGGGTCTCCAACCTGAAAACAACACATACTTACCTAAAGTATAGGGAGAAAGCTGCAGAGAGAGAACCAATCAGAGCCCTCCTGAGGGAATGGCCAAAACTGCGGCTGGAGGAAGATGGACTGCTGTGGAGAAAATGCAACAACAGGATGCAACTGGTAGTGCCAGAGTCCATGAAGCCCCTCGTGTACAAGTACCTCCATGAGGAGATGGGACACCTAGGTGCTGATCGGATGGTAGCTCTGGCCCGAGACCGTTTCTTTTGGCCAAAAATGAGACAGGAGATGGAGCACTACGTCACTCAAGTCTGCACCTGCATTAAAAGGAAAAAGCCCAACAGAGTCACTAGAACACCACTCCAAAGTATTGAGACCTCAGCACCATTTGAGATGATATCCATAGACTTTTTACATCTAGAGAAGAGCAAGGGGGGTGAAGGGTACATCTTGGTTTTGGTGGACCATTTCACCAAGTATGCTCAAGCTTATGCAACCAAAGACAAGGCTGGGAAGACTGCAGCTAAAAAACTGTTTGATGATTTTATCCCACGCTTTGGTTTTCCAGCTAAGATCCACCATGACCAAGGGCGGGAGTTTGAGAACCAGTTGTTTGAAAAACTTGAAAAATATTGTGGTATGTATCACTCTCGCACTACACCTTACCACCCCCAAGCTAACCCTGCTGAGCGTTTTAACAGGACTCTGTTGAGTATGCTGCGGACCCTGCAGGAGACGGAGAAGACCAGATGGAAGGAGCACCTGAACAAAGTGGTTCATGCCTACAATTCCACCGTTCACGAGGCAACGGGCTACTCTCCTTTTTTTCTGCTCTTTGGACGCGAACCTATCCTCCCTGTAGATCTCCTGTTTCCAAAAGCCGGTGAGACGGAAAGGCAGACTCCTGCGGGCTACGCTGAGAAGTGGAGGGAGGCGATGCAAGAAGCATATGACATTGCCCTAAAGAACATGCGGAAGTCGGCAAAAAGAGGGCAAAACTACTACAACCAGCGTGCGTGGAGCTCCACCCTGAAGCCAGGTGACCATGTGCTGGTGAGAAACCTCACACAGCGAGGAGGTCCAGGGAAGCTTCGCAGCCACTGGGAAGACGTCATTCATGTGGTGAGAGGAAGTAAAGGTCCTGAAAGTCCTGTTTACCTTGTTGAGCCTCTGAATGTTGCAGGAAGACAACGGGTGCTGCACAGGAATCTACTCCTGCCTTGCCCTTACCTGGTTGAGCCTGCTCCTGCTGTCACTGGTCCCCCAAGAAGGATCATGAGTGCTAGAGGATCATCAGAAAGAGGGAGAAGGACAAAGTACAGCATCCAGCCTGCAGCTACGGAGAGCTCCAGTGATGAAGAATACCATCTCTTCATGCCACACCAACCTGCCTCTCAGCCACTTGATCCCTCTGCCCAAGAGTTTCAGCCCAGAGCACCTACACCTGTACAGACTGAGCAGAGAGCTGCACCTGCAGAGAGAGTCGAGGTGATCGTGTCGGAGGTGGAGCCGGAGCCAGCATTAGGGGTGGATTCATCAGAGCTTGAACCATCATCCTCCGATTCTTCCGAGGAAGCTCCTGAGCCACACCCTAGCAGACCAGCGAGAGCGAGACATCCCAGGCGCCTCTTCACCTACGACCACCTTGGCCAGCCCACAACTCGAGAACTGCAGAGTTGTCCCGTCGTGTCTCGGCCAGCGAGGGCTCGAGACCACAGCGCATCGACCAACCTATATCCTTTTTATGATTAGTTGCAGTACAGTAGTAACATGTGTTTTATTGATTGTAAGAACAGCTAAAGCACTTTATATTTTTGCTTTATACAGTAAAGCACCTTGCACTTTACAGTCCTTATTGGATGCAGTATAGTGATAGTATTTTAAGTAACATATTTTTATGTAGTATATGGCTCTAAGTCTCATGGGACATGGTATTGTTGCCATATAATTTTGGGTCAAGGTACTTTCCTTGAGTGAGTTCTGAAGATTGGGGGGCCCACCAATGCTTCGGACGTGCCACCCAACGACACAAGTGGACGACTGGTCTTGTGTTTCTTGTACCAGAGACAATGGACTTGAAAAGCAATGGACATGATACCCATGCTAAGACGCTAGTTGACATCAGATTAATGGTGTGACTGTTGATGATACTATAGTTAGATGTGCTAGAGCCCTGGTATATTTTTAAAATGTTGGTTTAACATTTTTTTTTTTTTTTTTAGTGGGGGAGGGTGTAGCCAACCTATTTTTTGGTGCACTTTAAGTATTTTTGTTATGCCACCTGGAGTCTGTGAGGTGATGGCAAAGAAATAGTTCAATTCACTGATCTTAAATCGTTATATTAATGTTATGTTTGGTTTTATCAAGCGGAAGTCGACGTCACGTGACCCAGTAGGTACGCATATAAGCAGGCTCACAATCACTCTCAGGTGAGATGGGTTGCGGTGCAGGTACCAGCTTCATGCTTAGATCTACTGTGGGACGTGTAAGTGTTTTTCTTTTTGGTTTTAACTGTTCACGAACTAATCCTAAATACTTACTTCAAATCTGTCATTCACAGGGGACCGTTTGTGTGTGTTAAAATGTAACAAACTTTTTGGAGCTCAAATAAAGACAAAAAAAGGAGAAGCTGTTGCCACGTGGTCATTTTAAGGGGGCAACACTTGCAGCTTTAATTTTCTTTGATTTCTCCAGCGCTTTCAACACCATTCAGCCACTTCTGTTAAAGGACAAACTGCTGCGGATGGGAGTGGAGACTAGTCTGGTGACCTGGATCACGGATTACCTCACTGAACGGCCCCAGGTTGTCAGACTGGGGAACTTTACATCTGAGGCTGTGGTCAGCAGCACAGGGGCGCCACAGGGAACTGTGCTCTCCCCACTACTGTTTACTCTGTACACCACCGATTTCAGCTATAACTCAGAGACTTGTCACATGCAGAAGTTCTCTGATGACACTGCAATTGTGGGGTGTATCAGAGATGGACAGGAGGGGGAGTACAGGGACCTTGTCGAGGATTTTGTCGGGTGGTGTCGGGCTAATCAGCTGCAGCTGAACACCACCAAAACAAAGGAAATGGTTATGGACTTTAGGCGAACCGTCCCACCACCGGTGCCTGTCTCAATTGATGGGGTGAATGTTGAGGCAGTCTGCACCTACAAATATTTGGGGGTACTCCTGGACAATAAACTGGACTGGTCTGCAAATTCGGATGCCCTGTACAGGAAGGGGCAGAGCAGGCTTTACTTCCTGAGGAGACTGAGGTCCTTTAATGTCTGCAACAGACTGCCGCTGATGTTCTACCAGTCTGTTATGGCCAGTGTGCTCTTCTACTCTGTAGTCTGCTGGGGTGGCAGCACTACACTGGTCGTCTGGACAGACTGGTGAGGAAGGCAGGGTCTGTGGTGGGCACGGAGCTGGATGCACTCCCTGTAATAGCTGAGAGGAGGACACTGAGCAGGCTGCACCGTATACTGGACAATAACTGTCACCCCCTGCACACCATCTTCATTAATCAGAGGAGTCTGATCAGTGACAGACTCCGGTCCCTCCCCTGCAGGACTGACAGGCTTCGGAGGTCCTTTGTTCACTGGGCCATTCAGCTCTATAACACCGCACAGAGGGAGCTGAACACATTGGACTGGGCTGCTTGAGCTCAACCCCCCCCCCCCCCCCCCCCCCCCCCCCCCCCCCCCCCCCCCCACACACACACACACACACACACGCGCGCGCACAGATTTCACACAAACAAACACTCACACACACACCAGTCCCATGCTGGGAGTGGTGTGTGGGAGGGAGGTGGTGACCCCTTATTACTTATTACTTATTACTTATTACGTGCACTATGGACTATTTCTCAAACTCAGGACAATTTTTTATCAGTCACTTTTAATCTTTTTTACTTCGATTAAGGCACCTTATAATAACACTTCTGTATATAATAACACTTCTGTAACACTTCTCCCATACCCATTTAAGTTAATGTTACATATATACTAATGTGTGCAATATTGTTGATCGTCCTAGTTAAGTGTACTATTTAATGTGTATTATGTGTAATGTGTATTATTGTGTGGGCTACTTGACACCGTAATTTCCTTCGAGATTAATAAAGTTACCTATACTCTACTACTCTACTACACCCTGAGATGTATACAATTCTTGATAAAACTCCCCAAATACAGTGTTAATGTCTCTTTTGTTTGTGATAAGGTTATTGTCTTTATCAAAAATCGATGGAATAATATTCTGAGACTGTATTTGTTTTACTCTGTGTGCCAGTACTCTACCAGCTCGTTCGCCCTGTTCAAAATATTTCTGCCTAGTGCAAAAGAGGGCAAATTCAGTTTTTCTATTCAGTATATCATTTAATTCACATGTATCTGAGTCTTGTTGTTCTGTGTAATGCATTCAAGCTTTTTGATGTCTTGCTCTAGTTTAAGTAACCTTTGACTTTCTGTTTTTTTGATAAATGAACTTCTTTGTATAATGCGTCCCCTCAGAAAGGATTTGAAAGCATCCCACATTACCCCATGGTCCTCTATAGAGCCTTCATTATGCTCCCAAAATTCCTGCATTTCAGATTTCCTGCACACATTGGCGTTTCAACATACAGTTGTTAAAACGCCATCTCAAATTCTTTTCTGCTCTATCTAGAGGGTAGAGGACTAAGTCCACTGGTGCATGGTCTGATAGTACTATGTTTCCAATTGAGTAACTTAAGTGAGAATGTGAAAAAAAAGTAAAGTCCTTTTCACTGGGATGCAATAGTCTCCAAATATCAACTAGACCCAGCTCTTCTGACACCACATCAATTGCCCTTACACCAGCAGTGTTAGCTTAGGAGGTTTGATAAGTTTTATCCATTACTAAATCCCTTACTTGATTAAAATCCCCCCCAGAATTATATTATTGTTCCCCAAATCTCTAATTAGGCTGCAGACTTCGTGAAAAAAATCCGGGTTAATAGAATTAGGAGCATAAATATTAGCAATAGTCATCCTTTGATCCTCTAAAGTAACATCCAATATGATCCTTCTACCTTCCTTGTGTGAGATATGTTTATGTACTTGACAGTCTATATTTTTCTTTATCAGAATGCTCACTCCTCTTTTTCTTGAGAAAAAAAGTACTATGATATTCTTGTGCAACCCACTCTCTTTTGAGTTTTGCTGCTTCCTCATCGTTAAGGTGGGTTTCTTGAATGAGGGCTATATCAGCCTTTTTTTGTTTCAGATATGTATGGATCTTTTTCCTTTTGACCACATTATTACACCCTGATATATTCCAAGTTACAATCTTAAACAGTGCCATGTTTCTCTGCTAAAGGACCGCAGGGCAGTGAAGGAAGACCTGCTGGTGAGGTCTGGGAAGAGATGTTCCTGAAGGACCTGCTAACCAAGCAAACCTTCATCCAGTGTGGGACCATTTGCATCAAACAGCATGCTGGGAGGCTGATCGAGGACGAAAAAATATTTAGAAACGTCATCCAGATTATGGCTTTCAGTGCCATTGTAATAGATGCCACCATAGTCACGGTGATATTAATATGAAACAGAAGCAAAATTAAAAATGTGGTTGTTAATCCTCCATCAGTCAACGCTGCAGTAGAACAGGTTTCCTCCGGGTGCTCCAGTTTCTCCCAAAACTTTCTACTGTGTCAATAAGATTGTTAATTTAAATTTACCTTTCTGAAATCTGTCTTTTCTCATCGTTTATACATATTCATTGTTTAAATGCGTGAAATATTTGCCTATTTGAGTCAGGTAAAAAAA
Organism: Hirundichthys speculiger; assembly: GCA_018398805.1. NCBI lineage: Eukaryota > Metazoa > Chordata > Actinopteri > Beloniformes > Exocoetidae > Hirundichthys > Hirundichthys speculiger. The sequence continues at coordinate 389,719 of JAGFBZ010000257.1, forward strand.
AAAAAAAAAAAAAAATTGCCTTATAAGTTTTTTTGGTTTTTAATTTCCCAAAAGTTTTCCTAACTTGTTTACTTCCTACGGTGTCAAATACAGTTTTGTCCTGTTTTAGAGATGCAGATGGTGAACCGACGCTCTGGTTTTTTTCACCTGTGGCTGTTTGCTGTGTCTCTGCTCTTCCCTCTCTCTCTGTCTTCATTTCCTGTCTCTCTAGTGTAAATAAAGGCCACAAGAGACACTAATTCTTCACGTATACACTGAGTGTATATACAGTGATCCCTCCCCAATTCGCACTTTAAGTTCTGCAGTTTTAGGTATTTGCGGATTTTTCAGAAATATATAATAAAAAAAAAAAAAAAAATCAAGAAAAATTTTGCGGAAACATCACAGGATGTTGTGCGCGTTCTCTCACAGCAAAGAAATGCTGTGAGCCAGCTTGGCCCCTTTAAGAAGGTGGCCTTATGGGTAATGGTGTGGCCTTATGGGTAATGTAGTGTGTGTGTCGTGGGACGGCAGAATGAAAATGGGGTTAGATGAAAAGTGTAGTGAGCATCAACAGCAGCCCAGCGTGTATAGATTTACATTCTCTGTTAACCGACAGGAGCCCAACAATACAACCTGTGTGATGTTACAAGTTCCTGCAGTGCCAGAATAAAGTGCTCGTTCCATGCAGAGAAAACCGGACTTTTTCTTTTGTTGTTGTTAGCGTGTTAGCCGCTAAGTACGAGCCAAAAATAGCACAGTACCAGTGGTTTTTTTACTACGGTTCAGAGACCAGAGGCTGTGAAGGTAACAGAAAGACCACAGTTGAGCCTTTGTCTTGTTTTGCTGCAGTGCCTCGATACTTTTTTGCGGTATTTAAACATGTTTTAAACACATTATTGACGCTCGGGGGGCTCAGACTACAGTTCGAAGACTTTGATTATCGCGGGGGGGTACGGTCCCTATTAACCACGAAAAATAAGGGGTCACTGTATGTATAGAGAGAGAGAGAGGGTATCAGCAGTAGACGGTAGTCACAGAGCTGGAAATTAATGTTTCTGTCCACCCGCTATGGTGGATGATAGTTGAGAAAATCTACTATTCCCCTACTTTTACTCACATCCTGGTGCTGTAAGAATTGGACAACTAATTAAAACATATACTAGGATCCATATTCTATTATCTGTGAAATATAATGTACTTTTCCTTTCTTTGATAAACACCTTTACCTTTTGTAGTACTTTCCTACTGACAACTAGAACATTTCAGTCTGTGAAACGAGTGAAGAATCACACTTCTCCATCTGGTAATCTGATGGAAGAGACTGGGTTTGGTGATTTCCAGGAGAACGGTACTGGTCTGACTACATTGATCCAAGTGTAAAGTTTGGTGGAGGGGGGGGTTATGGTGTATGTTGTTTTTCAGGAGCTGGGCTTGGCCCCTTAGTGTTTGACCTCACAAATCCTGGAAGAATGGTCAAAAATCCCCATAAACACACTCCTGAACCTTGTGGACAGCCTTCCCAGAAGAGTTGAAGCTGTTCTAGCTGCAAAGATGGAGCCACGTCATATTGATTAGGAATGGGAGGAGCTAAAGCTCATATGTGAGTCAAGGCAGCTGAGAGAATACTAGTGGCACTATAGTGTATGTTGGTTTTTATACAGTTTGGAGCTGGTCAGACATTTGTTTGTTTGAGTCATTCAGTTCCTTGAGGCAGCTTTCTAGGATGCACCTCTCCTCCTGCTGCAGCGATCTGACCACATCCAGCTGCTCCCTGATTGGCTGTTCACACTGCTGGAGGAGGTGTGAGATCTAAACACGCACAAAAAAAAGAAATAAAAAGCTATTCCATGTGCTGCATCCCGTGACAATAGTTTGACGTGTTTGCGTGCACCTTATCCAGAGCTCTGTCTGCATCTTGCAGCAGTCGCTGACACAGCGTTTTGGCCGTCTGAAGGCTCCACTCCTCCATCTGTTCACCCACAGCCTGGCCGTGCAACACCGCCCTCCAGTGGTGACTGTGAAAACGAGCACACTTATTTCATTCACAGAAAGACGCACAGAAAGATGCATGAAACCGATCAACTGAAAAGATGCAAAGGCAGATTTTGGAGCAGAGAAAAGGCTTCAGTGTGGTCTTACTACAGTGTCTGAGGCAGCGACAGGAGCCTGAGAGCCGTCATCAGCCTCCAACTGGGACCCTCACTGGACACGGTGAGATTACTGGGAGGAGAAGAAATGGGAGTCACTCTGTCATAAAGGCGATGGCGTAAAGTTTCTATTTCTGTAGATGTGAAGCAACGCAGGAAACAATGAGACTAAATTTACACCAGGATCAGCTGTGAAGGTGAAAGAGTGAGCTCCCAGTCTGTTTAAAGAACAGTCTGATCGATAGCGAGACTCGTTTTAAACTGATGCAGGAACGTTAAATCATTGTTTTCATTAGAGGTGCACGATAACTATCAGGCCGATAACTATCGGGCCGATAACAGGAAATTATGACGTCATTCGATAAGTCGGATATCACCAGTGGCGTCATTAGGCCTATTTTAGGGGGGCTTCAGCCCCCCTAAAATAGGCAATATATATTTTACAAAAAGCGCTGACAAATTCAATATGAAGTGACCAGAATATGAGTTTAAATAAATAATTGTGTAACCTGTCACTATTCACTTAAATATGATCATAAATCTGTCAGTGCGTCGTTATCCAATCCATTCCACTTGTTCATATTGAGAACGCCCACATCACTGAAAATCCAGTCCATGTTTTTCCTGCGACCTTGCTTGCACTCCTGTGTGTACCCCGAAGCACACAAAGCCGACTCGAACCGCATGAGTAGAAGAACATGACTCACTGAAGGATGGACATAAGAAAGTTTTTCAAGACAGTAAGTATTGATCACTGCTGATAGTAACAGTTTGTTAGCTCCAGCCCCCAGCTAACAGCAGAAAGTCCCGTGTAATTAATGAACCAAGTGCTCCCTGGCTGACAAATAAAAACATAGTTTGCACACTACAGACAATCTCTGCGCACGTCTGTGCACTCTTTTTTACAATATACTATCTTTGGGATGGCTTCATTCCAGAGCATCAGCTGTGTTTCTCACTTGAGCTGAGCTCATTCAGTATGATTATCATCAGTGGATAATAATAATAATAATAATAATAATAATAATACACTAATAATAATCACTCCACCTCCCCTATTGACCTGTAGGAGTCAGGGCAGAGGGGCAGAGGAGCACAGGGAGTGAGAGGGGAGAGACCTTTACCAGAAAGGTGAGTCTAAAGGATTTCACAGGATAGTCATTTGAGATGCAGACAGCCTTGGAATTTTATGAAACTCATATGGTGCACCTTGACTGAAATGTTTCATATTTCATATTAAGACTAATTTAACTTGAGCTTTTATTGAGGAGTGTAATGATTAGAAAGTGGAGAAAGCATCCATCCATCCATTTTCTATACCTGTTTCATCCTTGAAGGGTCACGGGGATCTGCTGGAGCCTATCCTAGCTGTCTACGGGCGAAAGGCAGGGGTACACCCTGGACAGGTCGCCAGTCCATCGCAGGGCCACACATACAGACACACAACCACTCACACTCACATTCATTCCTACGGGCAATTTAGAATTATCAATTAACCTAACATGCATGTCTTTGGACTGTGGGAGGAAGCCGGAGTACCCGGAGGAAACCCACGCAAACACGGGGAGAACATGCAAACTCCACAGTGCTAACCACTAAGCCACCGGGCTGCCATATATATATATGTATATATATATATATATATATATATATATATATGTGTGTGTGTGTGTGTGTGTGTGTGTGTATAAAAGCCTAATTAGCCTGACCCAAATATTTTCAAGAGTATCTTAGTATTACTTTAATTCAAGTAATTAAGTAATATATTTTTCAGGGCTTGAAATTACAACCATTTTAGTCACATATGTGCCCAAAATGTAATCTGTGCAACGTCAAAATATTTGGGAACAAACAATTATTGTGCTGTGAGCGAAAGTTATGGCATTAGGCTCTATGTTGATCAGTTATTAATTCAACTCATTGTGTGATCAACAGGCAAGGTCAAGTTAGAGAGCAAGGGGATCCAGGGATGGATCAAGAGGCAGAGGAAGATCAAGTTACCACAGAGAGAGAAGGAGAGCAAGCAGACCAAGAGACTGAAAATGATGAAGCAGCTGCAGCATCTCACTCCACTACAGGGTTTGATCTAGGTGACAAAGACATAGGGCCCAGACAAATAAAGCTGCAGAGCTACCCACAAGATAGTTTTGGTACGCAAAAGCGAGCATTTCACCACAGCTGGTTTGATAAGCACAACTGGTTAGAATATTCAGTCAACCAGAATACAGCTTTCTGCTTCCCATGTAGGGTGTTTGGCAAAAACATTAAACATGATAGTTTGGTCAGTAGTGGTTGCAAGAACTGGAAGAAAGCTTTAGTCATCTTTGGCAAGCATGAGATGGCACAAACACATAAGGACAGTGTCGTTGCATGGAAAAGTTACCAGGCAACTAGCAGACAGGGAACCGTTGCACAGATGATAGCATCTGCAAATGTGAGTGAGATAGTAGAGAGAAGAGAGTATCTCAGGCGAATTGTTGCAGTCACTTCTATGTTAGGGAGACAGGGACTCCCTTTTCGTGGCCATGATGAAGGTAGAGACAGCACAAACAGAGGGAATTTCCTTGCATGTATGGAGCTTTTGAAGTAATTTGATCCTTCAAAAACATATGCCCCCTTCAAATGCTCAGTATATATCACCAACATCCCAGAATGAGATGATTGATTGTTGTTCCCAGGAAGTTATCAGCGTCAATGTTTCTGAAATGACAAAGTCCAAAGTCTATGCCATCATGGCAGATGAAGGAAGGGATGAAAAATCAGAGCAGTTAGCTGTTTGTGTCAGGTATGTGTCAGAGGGGGCAGTGAAAGAACGTTTCCTAGCACTTGCAGAGATAAAATCATTTGATGCCCAGTCCATTGCAAATGAGCTGCAGCAGCAGATCCAAAACAATGGTCTTGCAGAGCTTAAGTGTGTAGCACAAACATATGATGGTGCAGCCGTCATGAGTGGGTCCACTGGAGGTGTACAAGCACATTTTAGAAGGCTCCATCCTGAAGCTATCTATGTGCATTGTTATGCTCATGAACTTAACCTTGTGTTGTGCCATACTTGCAAGGCCATCCCTGAGGCTGTGGAGCTTTTCAGCTTGTTGGAGTGTGTGTACTCTTTCTTCAGCAACTCCCTAGTGAATCATCACAAGTTCATGGAGGCTCAGACCAGGCTTGGATTGACAACAATTGAGCTTGTACAACTTTCAAACACTCGCTGGGCATGTCAGTTGCGGTCAATCAGTGCAGTTCTTGAGACATTGTCGGCCATTTTGGAGTGCCTTTCTGCCATTGGATCCCCCATAGTTGTTGGTCTCAGAGCAAAGCTCTATAAGTTCTCAGCAGTCTATGCACTACTGATGTTTCAGCCACTTCTGTCTGTAACCGAAGGACTCCACAAGCTCCTTCAGAAAGAGACTTTAGACCTGGCAGAGGCTTTGATCTGCAAACAAGCAGTGTGTGACACACTTAAGGGCAAACGCACAGATGTATTTGCCATGGTGCTGTATGAGAGAACCAAAGCCCTATGCCACACCCACAGTATCCCTGAACCAGGTGCCAAGACAAGGAATAAACAGAAGAACATGAAGGATTTTGTGCTGGAGGCAACTACAGGTTCACACACTGAATTGAACAACTCAGACACATTGAAAAGAGAGTTACTTTTCCCTTGTGTGGATAGGATGGTTGGTGAGCTTGAGCAAAGATTTTGCAGTGTAGATGCAGGGCTACTAAAAGGCATCCAGGCATGCAGTCCTAAATGTGAGAACTTCTTGAGTGAATCACACTTGAATGAACTTGCAAAACACTAAAGCATTGACCTGAAAACAGAGGAGGTTCTGGTGGCCAGAAACTTTCTTGCCTGGAAAACAGAGGCTGGATGTTCACCCAAAGATATGTTGTCTGTGCACAACCTCCTTGATTCAGACATGTTTCCCTCTCTGAAGGCAACCACCCAAGTTGCCCTAACAGTGCCTGTAAGAAGCTGCTCATGTGAAAGGTCCTTTAGTGCACTGCGCCGGCTGCACTCCTGGCTGCGTCAAACAATGGGTCAGAAAAGACTTCACAGTCTTGCAGTCATGTCAATTGAAAAAGACACGCTTCAGCATCTGAGTCACAACAGAGTGATAGACCGATTTGCCACCCTTAAAAACAGAGGGCATTCTTTGATGCTTCCACCCATCCAGTAACTTGCAATTGTAGCCATGTCATTTAAAGATGGTGTACTTGGCTTTCTTGTGTTGTTAATGTTATAAACATAATGTTACTGTGTAAACCTGTGTTTGTTCTTATACTGTATGCTTATACTGTATTGCATAAAACAGACTGAAATGATGATTCTCTTTATTGTCATTGTCACAAGTACAACGAAAAGTAAGGTGCAGGCCTTCAGTAGAGTGCACTATAGACAATATAATATAAACAATATAATATATAAAACAGATATAAAACCGATATAAAAACAATATAGAAAACAATAAACAGACTTACAAAGTCTAGGGAACAACAGACATATTTAGTAAACATGGTTTACTAATGCGTAGTATAACGCCAACAGGAAGGTAAGTGTGCAAGTGTGCAAGTGGATATTACACAGAGGTAGTGCAGTTGTAAATGATGGTAATAAAGAAAGTGCAGTTGCATTAGACAGTAATATAAAATAATGCACATTATTCAGTTGTTCTAAGAGGCATTTATGGCTCTAACAGCGGTGGGGAAAAACTGTTTTTCAGTCTGTTAGTCCTGGATTTGATGGCCCTGTACCGTCTGCCTGACGGCAGGGGCTCAAACAGGGAGTGCCCTTTTTGAGCCAGATAATAATATTAATAAATTATTTCTCAGTCTTTATTAGCTGTTTGTGAAATGTTGTGCTCACACGCTACATTCGCTCACATCCCATGCATCTCTTGGGGGCTAAGCCTCCCCTGTCCTTAAAACCTAGTGACGCCCCTGGATATCACGACGAATAGCCCTGATAACATATATATTTTTGTCAACACGGCAGTGCCTCGCTCCTCTGAGCCTTGAATGACCGGCAGTGAATGTTATGTTCAAGTTACGTCGGCATAATCAGAAAAACGATTTCTCAATTAGAAAAATCAAGAATACCCCCTCATGCCAGAAAACAACTTGTTAACTTGGTCATTATTTTCGTAGTTGCTTACTTTAATTGATATTCGTAGTATTTTCCCACGTTACACATAAAAAGTAGAAAAAATAGAAAAGGCTGAAGGAACGACGAGAAAAAGAGGGAACGTGGGAATTTACAATACACCTTGAATGCAGCATGCATTGTGCTGATCACAACAAACATGGCGGCGATGGTATAGAACTTCATTAAAGTTTCAGAAAAAGATAGTTTGGGGGTTATTTGTGACGAATGCTCCAAGTGAATTCCACAAGGAGGGAAGCACAAGCGTTAATACGTCAAACCTGATCAGCCACCTACAACATAACAATCGCTTCAATGGAGTTTTGAAATCGTGCTAACGTGAGCTAATGCTAAAATGCGTAGGCCAGCAGCAGTCTCTCCTCTCCTCTCCTCCCCTCCCTCTGCTCTCCCTCATTCCTCTCATCTAAAGCTTCCATGAGATAAAAAAAAATACTGAACCTCATTTACTTTTATTAAAGGTATTTGTTTAAATTGAACCACAAGCCAAAATCCTTTTAAATGTAAATCTTTTTCAGTTTGTAATTCTGATGGATGTATTTCCATCAGTTCAAAAAGCCTTTATTTTTTTAAGAAGTAATGCACCTTATATAAGCTGATGTGAGATATCAAATAGGTTTGTTTGATAGCTTTACAAAAATGTTTTAGAGGCTTACCAGTAGTTTTTCATTGGAAAAAATAAATATCTGTTCATGTAAAGAGTCAAAACTATTTTTGATTTTGTTCATAGTATTGATGTAATGATCTTAGATATATGTGTGTGTTATCGGTATAGGCCTTTAGGAGCTGAAAGTTATCGGTTATCAGTTTTAAAAAACAGTTATCGTGCATCCCTAGTTTCCATCCCCAGAAGTGGTCAGGCAACTGAGATCACTCTGAGCAGATGTGTAACAGTCTCAGAACCCCCAAATGAAACCAAGAACCACAACTAAAGGCTTTGTTCACTTTGGGGAACATCGATGATCCTGAGTCCACCATCAGAAGAACCCTGAACCAGAGTGGTGTTGTTGGGCCACACATGTGATCAGAGACTGCATGGTTTTCTGAGACAAAGAAAGACAAAGGAAATCTTTTAAAACTCAAATCCCCAGCATTCCTTGCAAGTTCACACCTAGGTGTGAACGTGATGTCATGGCCTCTCACTGGCCGCGAGCCCCTAGTCTCAGCGGGGTTCCCCAAACGGAGGCGGATCGCAGACTGGCCGTTTAAAACACAGGGAGCGCGATTCGATCGCTCTCTTGCTTCTCCGCTCTCTGACCTCCACTACACCCAGAAAAGGTGCTCATCTCTGTGGCCTGCACCAGCAAGGTAAACGGCCAAAGGCCTGTTTCCCTGGCGACCTGTCTGCAGGAGATCCCTCTGGTTGTCGACGACAATCACACACCTGGCCCGATCGTGACGCGCCACACGGAGTGAGCCGCGACGTACGGAAGAAACGACGCGTAGGAATCACCCTCTCACTGGCCGCGAGCCCCTAGTCTCAGCGGCCAGTGAGACGGACGCGTGAACGGCCTCAGACGAACCGGGACGGACGCCCGGCTGTTGTTGCTGCCCAACGCTGCATCCCTATGTTAATCACGCAGAGAGAGAGAGAGGAGAGCCGCTCTTGCGACCACCCGTGGAGCGTAATTGATCAGCGGTGCTGCCGCCATCCCAGCCTGATCAACCCCCCCAGGACACTACAACGCCACCGATCCGCTTCCGGAGCGATCCACGCAAGAGGACTGTGTCTGGGCAGAGTTACTTAGCTTAGTTAATATCTCTGTGCTTTCTGTGACAGTGTTTACGGTATTTACCCACGTGATTGCAGTGTTTCCTCACCACCACTGATCGCGCCGTGATTTCAGATAAACAATCAGTTGGAGAGTGCGGGAGTCAGCTCCACACTCTCCCTTCTGTGGAAATCCTCGGAGCGATCACGGCATCGGTGGTTAGGAATCACCCTCGCGTTGTTGATTTTACCCTGCCTTTTCTGCACTGCCTTTCCTACTTACCACCTTTGTGAGGACGTCACCACGTGACTTCGTCAGCCTTCTTGTGACGGCCTATCGCGCGAGTCGACGGCCATCTTGGTGAGGGCGGAACCACAGTGTGACTCCATCCGCCATCTTTGGTGCCCTATCGCGAGAGCTGGCGGCCATCTTAGACATCTCTCGCACAGACACACACTGAGGCACACACACACACACCTATAGTTCCCAGCACACATGTATATAAGTTTACACTGGTTTCCATTGAATGTTTAATTTGCTTATGTTTAGTTTAGTCTTCTTTTAGTTAGTAGATATCAGGATCTTATTTCAAGTGTTTGTCCCTTTGAATATTTGTGTTAATAAATTCTGATATATTCTAATGAGAGATGTTGTTTGTGGTTATTTTACACAGTTTTGTAACATTGGCTGGTTGAAGAGGTCTGTGCTCGCACTCACATCTTCTCTGTTGCTCTGTAGCGCCACACCTGGTCACAGGCTGGCACGCATAGAACAACAGCCATTTTGAGACTGATTGTGCCATTTAGTCCTTTTTCCTGATTTATCAGGTGGTGCCCCGTTTCATTTTATTAACTTGCTGGTTATTAGCAGCCGTCCCTCAAGACGGTTGGTAATAATCCTTTTTGGACTAAACGAGCACGTTATACGCCTTATTGCACAACAGTGTCGATGGTGAGTCTGACTTCAGCGGCTGCTAAATCTCACTGAAATGAACCTGAAGGCTGCCGGGTGAATGCTTGTGGACGGATGAGTTCATAGTAAAACATTCTGGTTTCTAGATGGGGAACCGACCCACTCAAACATCTCCTCCCAGCAGGGAAACGTGGTGGTAGCATCATGTTTTGGGCCTGTTCACCTGCACCTGGCCCAGACTGACTTTCTATCACTAATGTGCACTGGATTTTAAAGTAAATTTAAATTTTTGCTCCACTTTGCTAATGCGTCACTGAACATCTGTTCTGATGGATAACAGAACATTTAACAGGAAGCACCGACAGCAGAAAGCTACAGACTTACTGAAGGAAGTCATTCTCTCTGAGAAACTGGATCTTCTGGTCCAAACTCTCATCACGTCTTAAAACATCACAGATGAGACCTGAGGGACCACATTCAAATTTTGAGCCACACATTTTCACCAATACCTGCGTAATAAACACCAGGCGTGCACTTAAAATGTAACGTCAAACTGAAAACACCTTTCATCCAATTAGATTTTTTATTTCTGGACATTTCACCTCAGTTAAACCACAGCTGCCTCTGGTGCAGATGCACTGAAGTGTTCCTCTGTTTTCTTACCTGTATCTATGTATACCACGCTGTGGGGGTTGTCGGCAGCAACGAACCCGTACTCCAACAACAGGCGTTGGTTGTCATGGGAACCGTAGTTGATGAACGCTTGCTGGTGGCGGGGCGTCCCGGACACACTTGTGATTTCATAACATCTTGACAAATGATTGAAACTTGCTTTTACCTGGTGCAAAAATAAATAATAATAACAATAACAATAAAGATCAATTTTCTCCAGTCCAGTCAGATGAAACTGAGCAGCCCACATACTGGAGTGACGGGAAAATATACAGGAAGCAGATGTGCAATGAACACAAACACCACGGTGTCAGCGGTTGAACAAAGAAGCATGACGTTTACCTGCACGTCAGGGCGGTGATTGAGGAGGTCCAGAAACGGAGCCAGAGCATAATTATCCTGTCCACACAGGAAGTTGTTGGGCGGATGAGACATGAAGACAGAGCGTGTGTTGACACTACACCAAGCCCACCTGGAGGAAGATGACAACGGTCCAATGACCCGAAAGAACAAATGATCACCCTCACATATTTATATTCGCATCTCAGACTGCCGGTTCATCGCAGGGTCACACAGAGAAACGACTGAACTATCAATTTTCATGAGTGTTTACTTGGAAACACGAGTCGAGCTTTTAGACGACGAGAGACATCTGGATGACCCTGAGACCACCCAGAGATGACCCAGAGACGACTCAAAGACATCCCAGAGATGACCAAGAGACGACCCGGAGATGACCTAGAGACAACCCTGAGACCATCCGGAGACGACCCAGAGACAACCCTGAGACGACCCAGAGACCACCCAGAGACGACCCTGAGACCATCCGGAGACGACCCAGAGACAACCCTGAGACGACCCAGAGACCACCCAGAGACAACCCAGAGACCACCCAGAGACGACCCAGAGACAAGCCTGAGATGACCCAGAGACAACCTAGAGACAACCCTGAGACCATCCGGAGACAACCCAGAGACAACCCTGAGACGACCCAGAGACCACCCAGAGACCACCCAGAGACCATCCGGAGACGACCCAGAGACCACCCAGAGACGACCCAGAGACATCCCAGAGACGACCCAGAGACAACCCAGAGATGACCCAGAGACGATCCGGAGACGACCCAGAGACGACCCGGAGACGACCCAGAGACAACCCAGAGACGACCCAGAGACAACCCTGAGACCACCCAGAGACCACCCAGAGACAACCCAGAGACAACCCTGAGACAACCCTGAGACCACCCAGAGACGACCCAGAGACATCCCAGAGACGACCCAGAGACAACCCAGAGATGACCCAGAGACGATCCGGAGACGACCCAGAGACGACCCGGAGACGACCCAGAGACGACCCAAAGACAACCCAGAGACGACCCAGAGACAACCCTGAGACCACCCAGAGACGACCCAAAGACAACCCAGAGACGACCCAGAGACAACCCTGAGACAACCCTGAGACCACCCAGAGACAACCCAGAGACAACCCAGAGACATCCCAGAGACAACCCAGAGACAACCCAGAGACAACCCAGAGACGACCCAGAGCAGCAGTTTCCATGTGGAGAACATGCAGACTGGACACAGAAAGCCCTCAGCTGGGACATGACTCTGTTTCAGAGGTCAAATTATTGGTCTGTAAGATACAAACAAAACAGTTATGGAGATTGCTGAAACTGCTAAGACTGAGTTAAGAACTGTCCAACACATGGACCAGTGGTGCAGTGGTTATGGGTTTGATTCCCGTGACTCTTTGCTGCATGTCTTCCCCTCTCTCTGCCCTTGTGTCCCGTCTCTCTCACTCTGAGAATAAAAGCCACTAGTGCCAGAAAAATAAAGACCTGTCCAACACGTATAGCAGTGTATTACTGCTGTGACATCAGCGTGTCAAAGATGCTCCCTAACTGACTGAAATGGATGTGAAACACCTGTGTGTACCTGAGTGCCTCGTAGGTCAGCACATCCTCCGTGGGCTCGCTCAGAACTGGCTGCAGGGACCTGAACCAATCAAACAATCACACTCAGAGATCTCTTTTTTCCCCACCCCGACACGCAGGAAGACTGGTGTAAAGTTTCTTTGATATGTTTGGATGCATTTCAACTATTAGGCTGTGAAATGACTGCTGCACATTTGTCATGTAAACAGTAAAAAAGGCAGTTTCAACTAATCTCTTTCAATAACAGGTAGCAGATTTAAAGTCGTTGATTCTAACTTCATAAAAGGAGGGAAACAAAGCTCCCAAAGTCATCAACTCCGCCATGAAGCAGAGGCTCCTGAATATCGTTTGCTACTAAACTCACCTAAAAAAGTCCTGGTTGGAGGAGTGGAGCTCACACACCGCCTCCCGCTGCTCTGCGGCCCGCTGCTGCACGCTGGCCGGCAGGACAGCCATGACATCATCTGTGAAGTACGCAGGGCAGGTGTAGGCGCCGGGCAGCACATCGATGTAGGGGAACCAATCAGAGGCCTGCCCTCGGTGCTGCTCGCACACCAGAAAGATGCAGAGCACCAAGAGGGGCGAAGGACGGGGCTTCCAGCTGCAGAGAGATGCATAATGAATGCTCTGAACCTCTAAAGCAGTGATTCCCAAAGTGTGGGCCGCGGCCCCCTGGTGGGGGGTCCAGTCTAGAGGGTATAATCAGAGAAAAACTCTGACCAATCAATGTACTGATCATCTTTACATATATTGGCTGCCTAATACGTCCATCAAATATCAATGCACTCCCACCCACCCCTCCCTCCCTCCCAGCGGTTCATGTAGTCGTGAATCATGTGAAGGCGTGGTTTCGACGGGTGAGGTGAAGAGGAGGAGGCGGAGCCTTTGGGAGGAGGGAGGGAGTGTATATTTTAAAAATCTCACTTGAGTTGGATTGCTGGAACTGTTTTTTCAAAGAACACCTACCACACCTTTAAGTGTTATTCTACTGTCATCTTAATTCAACATGACAAGTGCCACCTTAGTTGTTGACCCCTTACATTAATATCAGAACATTGCTTCTAGTCAGCGTTGCTAGGTGTATGATAATTGTCGTATTTTTACGATAATTTGGCCCTCTGTACGATCAATAATCCAAAAAAAAGGCCAAATGTACGATAATTTGGCTATTTCACATTATTGTCTGTTGGAGATTTTTTTTTTTTTTTGTGAACCCCAAAGGCATCTTTTCCCATGTGACATGTTTCCAGCCCATCGTGCTTTGCTGAGCGTGAGATACGAATGTTTGTCTCAAAACAACGAGCATGATGGGCTGAATGGTCAGCTTCGCCCGCTATTTAACATTAAAGTGATTAAATTAAACAAGAGCGCATCATTGGGCTTATTATTTTGGTTATGACAGATGTATGATAATTTCCCTCAAAATACGATAATTTTGAGTCTCTGGTACGATAATCCTACATTTCCCACCTGGCAACGCTGCTTCTAGTCCTGTATGTTGACCACAGTTGTGATTAAAGGTTTCGGTGGGCCGCGGGAATTTTTCACATTTTAAATTGGGCCTTGGTATTCTGAAGTTTGGGAATGGCTGCTCTAACAGTTTAAAGTGTCCTATCTTAAGGGCTCTCAAAACCAGTGAGTAGGGGTCATGGGGTCATGACCATCAGACCCCAACAATCCTAAACTGAGTCTCAAAAAAAAAAAAAAAAAAGAGAGACTGACTGAAGAAAAGTCATATTAAGCTCTTTTACCTCTTGATGTACAGTCCCAGGTAGCTGTCCAGAACTGTTGAGGTTGTGAGAAGACATGACTCTGGCAGAGAAATGACCGTCCCACCAGGCTGATGCACAGAAACAGGTGGAGAGAAGGTTCCAAATCAATCATACTTTTAAAATGAAAATGAACAGAAAACATACATAAACATTCTTAATCTTGTTCCTCTCAGACTGTGCATCATGGATACGGCAACACCGCAGTTTATTCCAATCAAATACGCTGGAAATGGATTACCTTTATAGTCTGGAGAGTCTGCAGGCCTCTGCCCGTGTCTGCATGAAGCACACAGACACAAACTGTACATTATTTCATCTTTAGCAACAATTATTTTCACAAAAACTGGACTTGCATCTGGATAACACATTTGAATACAGAGTATCAACTCTCCTCCTCGGTGATGGTGTAAAACCCATGCCGTTCATATAAAAATTTGGATATTTGAGACAAAGCCAGAGTTGTACCGGTGAAGAGGGCCGGCTGCAGCAGCGTGGAGGTGAATCCTCGTTGGTGAAGGAACTTTATCAGCCTCACGTACTCTGGCTGATGACACAGAGAGACTGAAGATACAGAGGAATAAAGAGCAGGAGATGCGTGAGAGTGGTGATTCAGCAGTAACACATTTTAGGGAGTAGAGTATTGAGGTTGTTCGTACTGGACTGGATGGTGCGTTCACGCTTCTGCTTCCTCTTCCTCGCAGCTCGTCCAGCTCTTCTGCTGCAACCTCCCATGGACCCAGCTGTGGAGCTGTGAACAGACACAGACACGAGACAAACCTTCTCATACACTGAGATGTTCTCGAAACAGGAGAACGATCCTCAGGACATAATATCTGTTAAATATTGCTCATAAAGCAAATTCCTGGTTCCTGGCATTCCTAGTGCCTCAGGGATCAGTCATGGGACCATCACCTGTTTTTTCTACAAAATCAATTCTCCTGATCAAACTATTTCAAATGCAAAAGCTCATTCTATTCTTTTTTAGAAGATACTATGATGCACTGCATCTATACCTGATGAGAGTTTCATTCTGAGCAAGTCCACTGCAACTTGTGGGATTTAAAACTTGTTCTGAATGAAAAAAATGAACTCATTATGTTCTCAAAGGCAGAAGCAAAGATGATGGAGCGTCGCTGCTTTTCAGGGCTTTGTGAATGAGTCTTAATGAACGATTTCCTCTTTATTAGACTTCATATCCAGGAGTTTGTAAAAACTTCACAGATGCAGCTCACGATGAAGCCTTCTTTGTCCGATTCCTCAACATGTACAGAAAAATACAGGAAGGTCTTCAAACTTAAAACCTGTTCTCAGAGCCTGTGTGAAACTCTCGAGGTTAGCCGGGCAGATACTTGCATTCATATTAAACCTTTATTCGTTTGAATACATCTACTCATTCAAAACAATGGTTTAAATTTCCACACCTTTGATAGTGTATATCTTTTCATTGTATCATTTTGGAATATATTATCAACTAAGACATTTCTTGTATTTATGAATGCATGTGTACTTATTAACTGTGCTACTGCAGCTAACCAGCCAATCATATGGCAGCTACTCAGTGCATTTATTCAAATTCAAATTCAAAATACTTTATTAATCCCCCAAGGGGGAAATTCAAGTTTCAGTACCAGGAGAAATCTGGTGTACTAAGGGAGCTGCTAGCGTCCAGCGCTCCTTTTCATGCCCGGTCCCGTGGTCCGAGTGCTCCTGGTAACCGCCGTTAGCAGTCGTTAAAACAGTTAACAGCCGTTAGAACCAGTATATCTCCAAAACGATGACAAGTGAGATATCTCCAGGTCAGAGGAGGAAACACCGATGAACCAGACCATCTCCCCTGGGAAGACCGAGCTCCATTCAGTCCGGGGAGCGACTGAGCCGACCCAGAGCCCGGTTCATCATGCGGACCGGACCAGGCCGTTGTCATCTCCCCCGGCGGTGCTGGGCCCCACCAGGTCACCAGACGGCCCCTGCCAGATCAGCTGACCCATCCGGCGTGTAGACAGCTGGACGGGGGCAGCATGCCGCCGCCGCTACGTTGGGGTCTCCTGTCCCGGCTCCGTGACGCTGCAGCCCGGATCCAGTGGGGTGGTTGCCGCGGGTAGCAGTTCAGGGCTACTTAGCTTAGCTTAGCTTTCCGGAACCGGCCTCCAGCGACACCGTCCATGTCCGCGGCAGCAGGTCTCCACCAGCCGCAAGAGGACCGATCCGCCCCCTGCAGACAGTATGTCGACATCCGACAGCAGATCACCACAAACCGGGCACAAACTGGAGGGTCCAGCGTTCAACGTCCAGCGTAGCAGAGACAAGTCCCG
This sequence comes from Hirundichthys speculiger, assembly GCA_018398805.1. Classification (NCBI taxonomy): domain Eukaryota; kingdom Metazoa; phylum Chordata; class Actinopteri; order Beloniformes; family Exocoetidae; genus Hirundichthys; species Hirundichthys speculiger. The sequence goes on from JAGFBZ010000257.1 coordinate 406,325, forward strand.
GAGCAGCAGCGAGAAGCGTCCATGCCAGGCGTCGTCCGGGCAACGATCAATTTATTCAGGCAGATGTGGTCAACATGACGTGCTGAAGTTCACCACGAGCATCATAATGGGAGAGAGAGGGGCTTTAAGTGACTTAGTTGTTGGTCTGAGTATTTCAGAAACTACTGATCAACTGGGATTTTGACCAGAACCATCTCCAGGGTTTACAGAGAATGGTCCCAGAAAGAGAAGGTATCCGGTGAGCAGCAGCTGTGTGGGCTACAGCAGCAGAAGACCACGCCAGATGGTGCCACTCCTGTCGGCTAAGAACAGGAAACTGACGACAGGTCAACAGGTCACACAGACTCACCAAAATTGGACAACAGAAAATTAGAGAAATGTTGCCTGGTCTGATGAGTCTGGATTTCTGCTCACACATTCAGATGGTCAGAATTGGGCATAAACATGAAAGCATGGATCCATCCTGCCTGGTATCAGTGGCTCAGGCTGCTTGTGTAATGGTGTGGAGGATGCTTCACCTTCAGACCAACAGCATGGTTTTTAACCACATCTTCTGGATCTCAATCTCCACTAGAGCACCTTTGGGATGTGGTGGGACGGGAGATTCTCATCATGGATGTCCATCTGACAGGTCTGTAGCAACTGCTGATGCTGTCGTGCCAATGTGGACCAAAGTTTCCAACACCTTGTTGAAAATGAAGTCCAGCTCACTAAGGTGAGGTGGAGCTCCAAGTGGCCGGTGAGTGCATGCCTTATATTGTAGATCTCGGAGGAGGGCGTGCACTCGTTCAACACATCATGTTTTCATACATTTTTCCAAAGCTGAACTTTCTGTAGATCTCAGCTGATCACGGAAAAACTAAACATTACAGAACAACACCACACACCTAAAAGCTCTGACACGTTTCGATCCACTTAAAACTGTTAAAGATGCACTGATTAAAAAAAAAAAAAAAAAAAAATCAATTTAACATTCACATCACAAAAAGCACACTGATCAAATCCTTCAAACCTCGCTTATGTGTAACAACTAAATCACACATCTCACCAGGGGAGTGTTAAACAATGAAACAAAAGGATAAATAAAGCAGCTGGACAAAAGCGATCAATATGATGATTTAAAGTGTAGTAGAAACCAAATAAAGTACCTCTGCGCAGTCAAATCTTCATCCAACGCCTCGGCGCCATGCTGCTGGTCACCTGTTCACTTTGTTTTTCCGGGTATGCGCAGTAGCGCTGCTCCCCACATTTCTGTCCTCCTCTTTCATCAGTTCAGATCACAGACATCCGCTCCCGTCTACGCTTCAATCACCGAGTTTTCTTCAAGTTTATTATTATCCAGCACTGCAACAGCGACTCGGAGTAAAACCCTCAGTTTCTGTCTTTTATTAGTTAGCCTCTGGCGTGTGTGAAGGTGTTGTACAGACACGAACACGGTTCAGGTTGATAAGTTAATGTTTCGTAACGTAAATGTGCTCCCTGATCTAAAACATTTTCCAAAATCAAGAGGTTGATTTATTCAGACATTTCTTTTACACCGTGTTCTCAATTCGATATCGTTTTAACGTTAAAAAAAGAAATAGTATAAACCCCGTTTACATCTGGACGTTTGCGTGCATTTAAAGTAATTGCAGTTTTGGTTGTATTTTCTTGTTACTTCTTTTCAAACTGAAACCGTGGGCATTTTTTAAAGCCATTGTCCGACACAGGATTACACTTTTAACTTTGAATATCGTGTATCTGTTTTCATGATGAGCTCAAATAACTCCTTATTACCAATATTCTCGTTTCCGTATATTACATGTGCAAATTCGTGATTAAACACGTTTATGCCAACTGTTACTCGTCATCGTGACTCAGCACATCTGCTCAGCATGCTCACACATGGTTTCCACCCGGATATGCAGTTGGATCCTGAGCAGAAAAAGTCAGGAAGTTTTTTTTTTTTTTGTTATTTCTTTGGTTGCAGCAATGCCAGATTTGGCAGATCTTTCATGGGTCCAACCCAAACACTCAGACCTGCAGCTCATCCTGCTAATGCATGCTCCTGACAAATGTGGCAGCATTTGAAAGGGAAATAAACAGGCTTTCCAGCTGTATTTATTATACAGAAAAGCCTTGCTGCAATTACGAAATAATCAAATCTCCGATGCTTACTTTATATTTGGACAATGACAGTTTTTACACTTTTTGTCTTTATACAACAGCACACTGGATTTGGAATAAATCAGTCGAGATGTGATCAAAGTTTAGACTCTCAGTTTTCATTTAAGGAGTTTCTAACCGATCTATTGTTTTGTCTAAACACCTTTGAGCTCCTGAAACTGGAGGTGCTTTTCTTAAAAAAGGGTTTAATTCCTAAATGGTGAGTAACATTTTTTTTTAAACCCCTTGAGTGAAAGCTGAAGTCTTCACTTTGATCACATCCTACATGTTTTATTTCAAATCCATTGTTCTGTTGTATAAAGGAAAAAAATAATCATAAACTCCATTGTCTAAATACATGTGGACAATGGATAATAAATATATATTCTTGAAATAAATATATATTCTTTAATTTACAAGGAAGAAAGCTTTGAATGCACTGCCTAAGTTTGCCTGTGAATCGTAATGATTATGTCGCCTATTTTGTCCCTGAGCAGACATGTCCAGGGTTGCCGTGGTAACTGGCAGTAACAAGGGCATCGGCCTGGCCATCGTCAGAGCGCTCTGCAAGCAGTTCCAGGGCGACATTTACCTCACGGCCAGAGACGTGTAAGTATCTCACCTGGAAGCACCTTCTCCAGACTGAAGCGTTGACCTGAATGTGGCCTGAATGGACAAAGATGTGTTTGTTGAAGCTCTCGTTGTTTCCAGCAACCGAGGTCAGGAGGCGGTGCAGGCTTTGACCTCGGAGGGCCTGAAGCCCTCGTTTCACCAGCTGGACATCAACGACCTGAACAGCATCACCACTGCTGCCGCCTTCTTCAAGGAGAAGTATGGAGGCGTGGACGTCCTCATCAATAATGCTGGCATAGCTTTTAAAGGTCCGATTAGATTAACTCATGTTAAACCGCACTGAAGTCATGGACACGCTGTTGTTATATGAGAGAATAAACTATTATGTGAGCCACTTTAATATATTCAGCGTAGTTATTAATATAAATATAAGCAGGATTATTACTATGAGTTGACCACTGGTCTTTAAACTCAATTTTTCAGTGATGCAGCCAGTCAGTGCTGCTGAATCAGTTATGAAATATCAGAGTAGTAGAAAGTATTTGAACATGCCCCTATTTTTCAATCCAGGAAGTTTTTTTTTTTTTTACTGATTTCTGGAGCTGCATGAATGAATTCAAAGACTTGACATTGATTTTATTTGAATCCACCCTCTTCAGTGGCAGACACGGCTCCGTTTGCTGTCCAGGCAGAGGTCACCCTGCAGACGAACTTCTTCGCCACCAGAGACATGTTGACTCACTTCATGCCGCTCATCAAGGCGGGAGGTACGAACACAGACCTGGATCACATATCAGCTCTGGGTGTGTTGCTGAGACAGACTTGGTAAAATAACAATATACAAAAAAACTGTGCATTCAGAATGTGTGCAGTATCCTTCATGTGTCCCTTACTTACGGTTTTGTAGATCTCTTGACCGTCTTTTCACACAGTATGAGAAGGATCTCGCTCAGATTATTGACCAAGAACCAAATGATTATTTTGACTCAACTTTAGTTCTCTTCAGAGACAGGAGTCCCCGCTGAAAGCAACCATCTTGGTAGAGATGGAGGGCCGGTGTCCTGCAGGTTTTAGATCTTTCCCTCCTTCTCTACACCCTGATACGAGTGACTGACATTAACTGACATGTGCTGACCTTGATGACAAGATGATGACGGCCATGAATTAGGATCAGGTGTGTTAAAGCAGAGAAACATCTAAAACCTGCAGGACAGCGGCCCTCTAGGACCGACTTTGGAGACCCCTGACATACAGTCATGGAAAAATTATTAGACCACCATTTTTTCTTCACTTTCTTGTTCATTTTAATACCTGGTACCACTAAACGTCATCATGTGACTAAAACAGACAGAAAAGAAAACACTGAATGCATAAAAGCAGTGTTTTTGGCAGAACGCCATAGCTATTGATGTAAAAACTTAAGTGATTTAGGTTATAATCAAGAAAACCATGGAAAATGGTAAGATATCAGCTCTTAAACAAAAACTCTTATGAGCAATCTTTGTGGTTATCGTTATGTTTGTCCAAACAAATGTACCTTTAGTTGTATCAGGCATTAAAATGAACAAGAAACTGAAGAAAACAAGGGTGGTCTAATAATTTTTTCCATGACTGTAGATGCATGGTGAATGACAGTGTAATAGATAGATAGATAGATAGATAGATATGTGGACTTTATTGATCCCAAGCTGGGAAATTAAAGTGTTACAGCAGCAGGGTTCAGGCACAACATACTAAAAAGATATAGGAAAGTGTATATAAGAGAAACTGAACCCAGATTGCATCAGAGGGAAGAAAAAAACCCATTTAGACAGAACTTCAGTGTGCCGGATCCAGGCAGTCTGACTGTTCTGGCTTGTATCGTCCTTGCAGTGAAGCACGGTGGTGGTGGCATTATAATAAGGGAGTGCTTCTGAGCTGGAACTGTTGGAGAACACCTTCATTGGGGGCTTTGCCTAAACCCAGAAGTAAACCTGACACAACATCTACTGGGAGACCTAAACCTGTCACCCCGCTTATGTTTTTTCCTAAATACACTTTTAGGTCGCGTGGTCAACGTCTCCAGCTTCGTGGGCTCCCGTACCCTCAACAACTGCAGCCCAGACCTCCAGCAGCGTTTCCGTAGCGAGGACATCACAGAGGACGAGCTGGTGGGACTGATGCAGCGGTTCATCGAGCAGGCCAAAAAAGGAGAGCACAAGCAAGGCGGCTGGCCTGAGACGGCGTACGGAGTGTCCAAAACTGGACTGACGGTGTGTTGGACCCGTCTGTCTCCAGGGTTTTAAATAAGCCGTTACAATACCTAGAAGAGAGAAGGAAGGTCAGTGTTGTCAAGGCTGAGAAGGTTTGTCACAAATCTTTTTTCTGCTGCGTCCGTGTTCAGATGCTGTCCATCATCCTGGCTCGACGTCTGTCTAAAGAGAGACCGAATGACGGGGTAACGGAAATACAGCAACTTTGACATGATTTCTGTCATATAAACTTGGTAACAAAAATAAATACATCTGCACCAACTGATATGGGATAAACTAGGGGTTATACACCTTTTTGTGTCTTCTTGTGTTTGATAAAGCTTGATTACCAAGAATAAATGTTGTGCTTTGCTTAAATCTTCTGTCAGATCTTGCTGAACGCCTGCTGCCCAGGATGGGTGCGCACCGACATGGCCGGTCCAAAAGCCCCCAAGTCACCAGACGAGGGCGCCGTCACCCCGGTGTACCTGGCCCTGCTGCCACCTGGAGCCACAGAGCCTCACGGGAAGTTCGTCTCCGAGAAGGAAGTCCAGGCGTGGTGAAGCCGAGTGTGGGATTGTTGGCATTTGCACTTGCTGATTCCACACGGATGTTTTCACACAAAAGAGAATTCCACCTACAAAAAGCCTTTATGTATAAATATTTCATGGCGGGTTTTTAGGAGCATGTTTACCATCTGGTGATGTGATATGGTGTGTTTGACAGATGCAACAGTAAGTCGGTCAATACCCAAAGTGCAGACTTATTGTATTTTTGATAGTTTCACTTTGCTCTCAGTGGCTTTGGAGGATTTTTTAAAAATGTATTTTGCATGAAAAGTTCTACTGGATGAAGACAACTGTTCTGAAACTAATACCATGTTCACTGGGATTCTACACCAAATTTATGCCAAAAGTATAAATCATTATCAAAATCCAAAGAGCTCAATTAAAACATTGAAGGAAGAGTGGTGCATCTGTGTTGCATTCTTATTGTACAAATGGAAAAGTATCAGTGTTGGTTTTACTGGATCTCAGTGCTGCATTCGATACAGTTGACCACATTATTTTACTCCAACAACTGGAGAACTGGGTGGGTCTCTGGTGCTGCACTGAACTGGTTCAAAACGTACCTGGAGAACGGGAAGTACTTTGTGTCAGTAGGCAGCTTTACATCTGACCAGACAAAAATTACATGTGGCGTTCCTCAGGGTTCCATCCTGGGGCCTCTTCTGTTTAACATCTACATGCTCACACTGGCCCAGGTTATAAAGAATAACAATATTAGTTACCATAGCTACGCTGATGACACACAGGTATGTATTACAATGTTACCAGGAGACCGAGGCCCTGTACAGGCTCCTCAAATGCATTGAGGAGATCAATGACTGGATGTGCCTTAACTTCCTAGCTGAACAAAAACAAAACTGAGGTGATTGTTTTTGGAGGCAAAGATAAACGACTGCAGGTCTCCACAGAGCTTGAATCTATAGATCTAAAAACCACCAATCAGGCCAGAAATCTGGGTGTAGTCATGGACTCAGATCTAAACTTTGAAAAATACATTGATGCAATCACTAACTGAGCCTACTATCACCTGAAGAATATCTCGAGGATAAAAGAGCTGATGTCTCAGCAGTATGAACCCACCAGACCCCTCAGGTCATCTGGATCCGGTTTATTATCAGTTCCCAGAGTCAGAACCAGACATGGAGAAGCTGCGTTCAGTTTCTTTGCTCCACATGTCTGGAACAAACTCCCAGAAGAAAAGCCATGGAAAGATTATATTCCAGCTTCTACAGATTATTCCAAAAGGTTTAAGGAAAATGTGTAACAAGACTATAGTTCAACTTGAAGCCATGCTGACTCAAAACCAAAACATCATCCGAGGATCATCCCAGTGAAGCACAGTGGAGGTCGCATTATGCCCTGGGGCTGATGCTCCTCAGCTGGGCCCTTGTCCAGACAGATGGGGACAATTAATACTACAAAAAAAGACTTCTTTCCATACAACATTGGTTTGATTGTATCATAACTTTCTTTCAGATTTGTACATTTAATTTTTGACATTTATAGGAGAAAAAAAATATTTTATCTCCAAAGACATTCAGAAGTATAAAGACGACCTTTAATCATTGAGTCTTTAATCATTATTAAACCCCCATTAAAAATATTCTTCTTTGTAAATTATTAACCATGAAGAGCAGCAACTTAATGACTTAATACAGTTTAATAAAGATAATAACTCAATGGCCATATAAAACAATAATCCACACAGGTTTACTTTATTGCCATATGCCATTGCAGTGAATTATTAACTTACAACATTAATAATATACCAATAATTTACCAACTTATTAGACAACTAATGTTCAGAGAAGTCTGATGATGAACTGGACTCATTCATTGTTAACATGTCCTCTTCGGGCTGATCCGGACTGTCTGCAGGACTCAGAGCCTCACCTGAAACACTTCTGTGTCTCTAACCCTAACCCTTTCCCTTTTCTGCACGTGAATCCCACCTCCTGCAGTTTATTTCCACACAGTTTGCGCACAAACATCGACACCTTTGTTTGCGTCTCCGCGCTTCAGACGCAGCTGACCAGTAAACCACATCTTTTAGTGATGAGAAACTGTAATGGGGGACTTTTAAGATCCTTTTCCATTATTTCAGCAGACAGCTCTCCTGCTGGGGTCGTGTTTTCTGTCAGTCAGTCAGGAGCAACAGCTTGTTAAGGTCCGCCAGCCGTTTTAAGAGCCTGCGCGTATTTGGATTTGCAGGTGTCTGATTGAAATAAACTTCTATTTGTTTTTGGATCATTTGTACAGGATAAGTAAGTGAATGTAGTCCAATCCTCCGTCCCTTTATCCATTTATTAATCAGATTTTTCCTCCTCCCTGGACTTTGGTTGCACAAGTCTTCCGGGTCGGAGCGCAGACGCGGCACGGAACTCCCTCCAACCTTTTTTTTTACTTTTTCATTTTCATCTGTCACGTTTTTTTTCTCTCCACACCGCAGTATCAAAAGGGACCAAAAAACAGCAGCCTCAAGTAAGAAACCTCCATTTTAATTCCGTTTAAGTGCATTTATAACACGAAAGAATCAAATTCTCTCTTTTTTTACGCATCCTGTTCTTCATTTCAAAGTCGCTTCAGGGAAGAAAAAAAAGGGGAAAAGAAACTAAACGCGCCAGCTAAATTGCTGAAATGTAATATCTTGCTGACACTATGAATGATAATAATAATAATGTTATAATAATAATGATAAAATGTAATATGATACGAGGCAGGAGAAACCTTTAACATCAGTCATGAACTTTCACTCCAGATTTATCAAATAACTGGAAACAAACGTGTGGCTGAATGTATTTTATACGTTAATATGATTTGCTTTTGTTTTGCTGAAATGTCACATAATTAGTTTGCGTTTGACAGAGTCACTGCTTTGTCACTTTAACCAACAAGTGCGTCTGCGTCCCTGCGTCATCACGCACCTGTGGTGGCCACTGTTGATGGAAAGGAGATAGAAGTTGTGAACTCGTACAAGTACCTGGGTATCTTGATCGATGACTCTCTTAATTTTGAACCTCACGTGCTGAACCTAGTGAAGAAACTGAGGCTAAAACTGGGTTTTTATTTTCGGAATAAGTTGTATTTTTCTTTTTATGCAAAAAAGCGTCTAGTTGCTGCAACCTTTTTACCTGTGTTAGATTATGGTGATCTCTTGTACATGCATGCTTTTGCTCAGTGTCTCCATATGGTTGATACAGCCAACCATGCGTCCCTAAGGTTTATTACAAATTATAAATCACTGACTCATCACTGTGAGTTGTACTCTCGGGTAGGATGCCCCCCCCCCCAGCGACCCGTACACTGGTATACCTTTATATATAAGGCAATTCTTTGTCTTTGTCTTCTTCCACATTATTATATAAAAACAAAAAACTGGACAGTATTCACTGTATTCTCAGGACTTTTTATGCTCTCTGTCCCAAATGCTCAGACTGAAATAGGGAAAATAGCTTTTGGGTTTTCCGCACCCTCAACCTGGAAATTTGTTGCAGAATGATTTATAAGTGAAGGAGCTTGTGTCGCTAAATGTTTTTAAATCTAAGATGAAGCACTTGGAAGCAGTTTCTATGGGATGTCGCTGTTTTTAGTTGCTGCTGCCTATCTTGGCCAGGTCTCCCTTGAAAAAGAGATTCTTAATCTCAATGGGACTAACCTGGTTAAATAAAGGTTAAATAAATGTAAAGTTAAAAAATGCATCCTGAGCCTAACGGCTCTGAAGCCTTGACTTTTTGCCTCCAAACCTGCTCCTCTGTAGGGCAACGAATTGTTGTCCTTATCAAGTTGCTGAGTTTGTGTCTAGCCAGATCACAAGACTTTACAAGGTTATGGGTTGCTGTAATTTTCCATCTGATGCAGAATAGTATGAGATGAACTGCCCGCCTTTTGTCTTGGCATTCTTCTGAAGAATCCTGATGCTGTGAAGAGCTCTGTGATTTTGTCTGCAGCCTTGGAGAATAAACCTCCGTTTTGCACCGCCGTCGTTGTCAGTGCCTTGCTTAACAGCTGAATAGATTGCCTCACCAGCGCATAGAAATTAATAATCCTTACGACTAAGAAGATTCCAAATTCTTGGCATTACAGTGGCGTCCCTGGGTTTTCTTTTTGCACGTTTTTGGGGTTTTTCTGTGCTTTGTCTGCTGCTCGTCCGCTGCGGACCCCGGAACGGGGGAGGCGGAGCTCCTTTTGGCCGCAAGTTCCGTTAGCCTTGGAAATCCGGCCTCGTGAGGGGGCTCTGTGGCGGCGGGTTGGGGACTTTGGCAGAAGTTTGGATGGACCCCTATGCTCTGGTGAGTGTGCTTTTTCCTTTTTTTGATTGCTGGCCTGCGACGCTGCGGTGTGGGCAGGCCCGGATTAAGGTGGGTCTGGGCCCCAGGGCAGGGAGTTTGCAAGGGCCCAACCAGTCGAGTCAAGAACAGTCGAAGTGCGATGTAAAGACTTGGAAAAGTGGCCTGCAAATCCAAATTTACCACGGTCTTTAGCATTGTATTTGGGCATCTTTGTTCTTCTGGAATGAATGATTTGAATTGAACAAGTTCATCTCCCAGGCTCATGGTCAGATCAGTGGGATATGCTGCAGCAAGTGCTTCGGCCCTTGAAGTGAGCTCACTGATGGACATATTATCAGGCATGAAAAGAACATGAAAAAGATTGGTCAAGTGTGTATGCAGTTAACCGATGGTCAAGACAGGACACAAGCTTGTCAATTAGAACATTGAATGTTCAATTCGAAACTTTTCTTTTCCACCAAATTCAACATCTGGCTCTGCACTTTCATCAGCCATATGTTTGCGCTTCTTTGTGCGCTGGAGATCATGCCTGTAGTCTTGGGAGACTGAATCAGTAACACTTAAGGCTGATCTTTCAAAATGGGCAAAATTGTCTCTCTGTGCTGCCACAAAATCACGATGAGAAATGAGAAGCTGTGTAGCCGTATTTATGTTGATGTTAGGTTTCTGCAACTGCAGGCTTGGAACCGCTGCAGTATTGTATCCCAAAAGTATGCCATGACAGCTATCTCTAGGGTGTCCAGCTTGCCACAAAGTGCAGAGGCCTCACTTCTAGTGTCACGTTTCTCCTGTGAATCTTTGGAAATATTGTTCAATGACTCTCTCAATTGTGCATAATATTTCCACAGAGCATTTGTTGATTCAGCTCTTGCACTCCAGCGAGTGCCTGACAAGGACTTCAGGGTGAGTTTCACATCTGTATTTCTGAACACCTTTCCCCACCTGTGTGTTGAAGAGGCACAAAATGTGTACAATGACTGCAGAAAGTCAAAGAAACGCAAAGCTTCTGGGCTACTGTCAACAGCATTGACACCAACTAAATTCAATGAATGTGCAGCACAGGGGACATAACAAATCAATGGGTTTATGCGTTTCAGATGAGCTTGAACTCCATTGTACTTTCCTGACATATTACTTGCATTGTCGTAAGACTGGCCACGACAGTTACTTATGTCTAGGCCCAGGTTCTCCACCATTGCAACAACACACTCAGGCAAACTGCTCCCACTATGATTCTCAATAGGCTCGAAAGCCAGAAACCGCTCAACAACACATCTCCCCCAGTTTTTCAACAAATCTGAAAATAAAAGTGAGTTGGTCCACATGTACAAGATCTGGAGTGGAGTCAACAATAACAGAAAAGTATTTGGCCTCTTTTATTTCACTGATAATCGCTTCCTTTGTTCTTTCTCCCATTAAGTGGATAAATTCCTCACAGATTGTGGATGAGAGATAGGACACAGAGCCTTTGCCCTTGCCTCCAAACCTTTGGAGATCGTCAGCTAGAAAAGGGTCAAATTTGGCCAACAGTTCAATAATGCCCAAGAAATTACCATTGTGAGGTGATCCCAACTGCTCGTCATTTCCCCTGAACGCAAGGCCCCTCTCTCCCAAAAACTGAATTACAGCAACAACTCTTCTCAAAACGTCCCACCAGTATTGCCTTTCTGCATCAATTTGTTTCATAAGATCAGAATCAATTCTTCCTGTGTCTTTGGAACGACTGTGTAATGCTAACATGCAAGCCCTATGCTCCTCATTCCTCTCATGCTCACCGATACGCTCAGAATGTTTCCAATCAGAAAACCCGTTGACAAACGCATTGCACTTACTTGAGAACAGTTTGCAAGCAAAGATGCAACCAGAGGAAGGAGAGTAAAGGAGCCACTGCCTTTTCACAGACTGACCATTACGTAGAGAGCATTTGATTAAGGAATTTGTGAAACTCGTAGTGCTGCCCCCCATGGTCATATCTCTAATTGAGGCAGGGTACTTTTCACCCCGATTCTGAAAAGCAACTGCTCCTCTACTAACCAGAATCGACTTGGCCTGTTCAGTAATGGCACTTGGCCACAAAGCAGGGTCATTAACGGTTTCACACCAGGAGTTTGAGGTCCTAGCTGCTAATGGGATACTGGTCTCAGGGTACTCCTCCTGGTCTGATGGTGAGTCTGCTGTTGTAAGAGTACACGAGTCTGGAATGGCTGTGGTATTTGAGCATAAAGCAGAAGATTCATGACTGGAGATGGTGTCCCCAGCTTCTGGTGTGAAACTGAGCTCTGTGCAATCCTCCTCACCTTTCTCAGGTGATGTCTGGTCTGAGTGTGGCCCTGAAACCTGAGCCTGAGAGGCCGGGTCTACGCCTGATTGGGTCTGTGTGGGCTCCGGCACGATCAAATCGGTGGTGGTCTCTACACTGCTGCAACTCGGACCACTGATGACATTATCAACATTGGAATCTTTTGGCTTATCAAAAAAGCCAGAAATCGAAGGCACATTTTTTAAGAAGTCAGCCTGTTTTGCCTCCCTGTTTTTTTTTTTGCCTTTTCGCTTTGAAGCGCCACTTTTTTGTTTGCAATTCATACTATTAATGACAAGCAGAGTTGCAAAACAAAAAAAAAAAACAAACAAAAAACCAAGTCGCCACTGGCTCTGTGAAAAGTCACTCGATGACAACACGATATATGATATGATTAAGGGCAGAAGCTAGATAAAGGTAATATCTCAACCGTGTAAAAGGCTTCCTGAGGCAGAACAGAATATAATGAAATAATTATAATGGAAAAAAAGTCGCTTAATATACTAGATGAGCTTTTTAGTTGTCAAAGATGGCCAAAAGTTGCAATGTGAAGCTTAAAGGCAGAAAGTAGCTGTTGTTTACATATCAAAGCTAATATACAAAGTTGCTAAATTCACTAAATGAAGTTGCCAGAGATGGCCAAATACAATACAACATGCCTTAAAGTGCAGAAGGTGTTATATTTAAACACAAAATGCACTAGCCTTTTAAGGTAGGCTTTTAACCTTTAAAGGTGTAGTGCGATATACGTATAATGTGATATAGTATAATATCATATAATACAATATAATATAAATGTATACAAGCCTTTAAAAAGGCTGTTGAATATTAAACTAAATGTATAATGATATAGTATAATATAATATAATACAATATGATATAAATGTATGCAAGCCTTTAAAAAGGCTGTTGAATATTAAACTAAACAAGTGATGTTGCACAGGTTGAATGCAAAGCAGTTTGTCAAGCTGTAAGCCAAGGTCAAGTTCTGAGTGAAGAGAAGTGATGCAGGGGGCTGTATATATAGAGACAGAGCCAAAGTCTCCGCCCCTTCTTTCAGTCCACTCAGTGTGGCCAATTCAGCGACTTTTGATGGTCCAGGCTGGCGACTAAAAATGTTATCTTGCGCCTTTGGTGACTTTTTGGTCAGCAAGCGACTCAACTCATCTTTTTAGTGACATAATCATTGTTCTTCAGCATAAATGTAACTCTGTGCTGCTCTCAGAAGTGTTTCTCATGGTGAAATAGTGCTGCAGATTAACTCTAATCTCTAAAAAATTGCTAGCACTGCCCTTTTGCATTATGAACGCAGCCATGCATGCATGTTTTCTAGAGATGAGTGTGTTGTGTGTGTGACGTTTTTGACGTCATATGTCACGTCATGACGTCCTCTGGCGACTTCTAGCGACTTTTCAGAGAGCCAATAGTGACTTTCTGTGATTTTCTTTTTAGCAACACTGAGTCCACAGGAAAATCCATATTGGACATCCAAATTTGTTCATATGGACATATGGAAGCGAAATCTGCAAAGTGAAGTGGTACAAAACCTTGTGTTCTTAAGGTGAATATCTACTGGTGTATTACTCTCCCCGAAGAGAACTAATAGGTTATAATGACAAGTGAATCATTGTTCACCATGTCGTTTTGTGTGCAAACAATATTGTGCAGGAGTGAAATCACTTCCCACAGAAAATAGATCCAAGTTCTACTAGCTCTCTCCTGGGTCCAGCCCAGGATACGCTGTGGTCTCAAAGCGACAGTGTTGCTAGGTCTAGCAACTTGTGGGCGTCCCTAGCGACAAAAGAAACCATCTAGCGACTTTGGTGACTTTTTGGTGAATCTGGCTACTCGTCTTTTAAGTGACAAAATCATTGTTTTTCAGCATAAATGTAACTCTGTGCTGCTCTCAGAAGTGTTTCTCATGGTGAAATAGTGCTGCAGATTAGCTCTAATCTCTAAAAAATTGCTAGCACTGCCCTTTTGCATTGTGAACGCAGCCATGCATGCATGTTTTCTAGAGATGAGTGTTGTGTGTGACGTTTTGACGTCATATGTCACGTCATGACGTCCTCTGGCGACTTCTAGCGACTTTTCAGAGAGCCAATAGTGACTTTCTGTGATTTTCTTTTTAGCAACACTGAGTCCACAGGAAAATCCATATTGGACATCCAAATTTGTTCATATGGACATATGGAAGCGAAATCTGCAAAGTGAAGTGGTACAAAACCTTGTGTTCTTAAGGTGAATATCTACTGGTGTATTACTCTCCCCGAAGAGAACTAATAGGTTATAATGACAAGTGAATCATTGTTCACCATGTCGTTTTGTGTGCAAACAATATTGTGCAGGAGTGAAATCACTTCCCACAGAAAATAGATCCAAGTTCTACTAGCTCTCTCCTGGGTCCAGCCCAGGATACGCTGTGGTCTCAAAGCGACAGTGTTGCTAGGTCTAGCAACTTGTGGGCGTCCCTAGCGACAAAAGAAACCATCTAGCGACTTTGGTGACTTTTTGGTGAATCTGGCTACTCGTCTTTTAAGTGACAAAATCATTGTTTTTCAACACAACTGTAGCCCTGCGCCGCTGTCAGAAGCATTTCTAACGGTGAAATAGTGCTGCAGATTAGCTCTGATCTGTAAAAAAGGTGCTAGCACTGCCTTCTTGTATTATAGACGTAGCCGTGCACACATGTTTTAACGCTGTGACGTTATACGCAATGTCATGACATCATCTGGCGACTTCTAGCGACTTTTAAGAGAGCTAATAACGACTTTCTGTGATTTTCTTAGCAACACTGTGTCCACTGGAAAATCCATATTGGAAATCCAAATTTGTTCACTGAAAAAATACAGTAGCTCTTTCAATGGCATAAGTCTTAAATTACAATACAATATATTCCAATACAGTTATAATATTATGTAAATGTCTATGAGCTTTTAAATAAATTGTTGGAGGCTAAATCTGATACGTAAGATATTAATGTAAGAATGTTGATAGAAGTTTCGATAAATGGATTTAAGAATATTAGATTCGATTTTCACTTAACTGTGGGACATATGGAAGCGTAATCTGCAAAGTGAAGTGGGACAAAACCTGGTGTTCTGAAGGTGAATATCTACTGGTCTATTACTCTCCCAGAAGATAACTAAGGTTATAATGACAAGTGAATCATTTGAATCACCATGTTGTTTTGTGTGCAAACAATATTGTGCAGGAGCGACATCTCTTCTCACAAACAATACATTAGTGATGCACAATATATCGGCATTAACATCGGTATCGGACGATATTTGGTATTTTTTAACATATCGGTATCGGTCCGCTTGGCCGATATATCGGCTGATGGAAAAAAATATGTATTTTGTTATTTCACTGAAATATACACATTTGTGCACAACAGACTGGAGGTCGTGAGTGCTTCCTCATACCAATGTCATATATTTTTTTTACGTTTGATGATAAAATATGTTTCGAAAATTAAAAAAAGACATTCAAAACTTCAGTTTGTATGATTTTAAGTCTGTAAAAATGGTTACTGGTCAAATTTGGAAAAAAAATATCGATATCGGTTAATATCGGTTATCTGCCCTTACAGCAACATTTATATCGGATATCGGATATCGGTATCGGCCAAAATTTTCACATCGGTGCATCCCTACAATACATCTAAGTTCTATTATCTCTCTACTGGGGCCAGCATTAGGCCCAGGATACGCTGTGTTCATAAAGCGTCGGCGAGCATGTCAATGTGGTGGGAAAACACAAGTATTCATTCTGACTACTGTCCCCCATGGCCCAGGGGCCTTCTGATTGCTGTACAGCATGGCCAAGGTGCCTTCTGATTGCCATCCCCCGTGGCCCAGGGGCCCTTTGATTGCCATCCCCTGTGGCCCAGGGGCCCTCTGGTTGTCGTCCCCCATGGCCCAGGGGCGCTCTGGTTGTCATATCCCGTGGCCCAGGGGCCCTCTGGTTTCCGTACCGCATGGCCCAGGGACCATCTGGTTGCCATATCCCGTGGCCCAGGGGCCCTTTGATTGCCATCCCCCGAGGCCCTCTAGTCACCGTACTGCATAGCCCAGGGGCCCTTTGATTACCGTACCCCGTGGCCCAGGGGCCCTCGTGTTGCCGTACCGCATGGCCCAGGGGCCCTCTGCTTGCCATATCCCGTGGCCCAGGGGCCCTTTGACTGCCGTGCCCCGTGGCCCAGGGGCCCTCTAGTCGCTGTACTGTATGGCCCAGAAGCCCTTTGATTGCCGTTTCCCGTGGCCCAGGGGCCCTCTGGTTGCCTTATCCCGTGGCCCAGGGGCCCTTTGATTGCCGTGCCCCGTGGCCCAGGGGCCCTCTAGTCGCTGTACTGTATGGCCCAGAAGCCCTTTGATTGCCGTTTCCCGTGGCTCAGGGGCCCTCTGATTGCCGTCCGCCGTGGCCCAGGGGCCCTCTGGTTGCCGTACCACATGGCCCAGGGCCCCTCTGGTTCCTATGTCCTGTGGCCGAGGGCCCTCTGACTGCTGTCAACCCCCCCCCCCCAGCCCATTTCAGTTCACCCTTCTCTCTCGGTTCTCTCTTCACTTATGCCATATAACATAGACTAAAGAAGTACAACTAAAGAAGATCCTAAAGAATAGAGGCCTCTGATATCGCAATCGATATCGGCATCTGCATTGTTGTTGGGCCCCCCCTGGGCTCCCTGGATCCATGGGCCCCGGGGCGCCAGCCCCACTTGCCCGGTCGGTAATATGGTCCTGGGTGTGGGGGTTGTGTGTTGGCTGCGTGTGTGTTTTTCTGCCTGGCTGTGCTTGTGCTGTTCTGGCTCTGTGCCCGTGCGCTTGGCTGCCGCTGGCCTGTTTCTGGGTTCGTAGGGTCGCGCGCACATTAGTTTTCTGTCGCTTTTGGTGCCGGATCCGATTGAGCGCCGATGGTCCCTTGTGTTACTGGCAGTGCGGCCAGGCTGCCTATGGTGTGCGCCGTGTGGGCTGTACCCGTGTGAGACGCCATTGTCGCTGCACCCCCGCCTCCGACGCCATTGTCGTCTGGTCCCAGGTGTGTTGTGCGAAATTTGTTAGTGTGACTTAAAGGGCGGACCTGGAGGTGTTATAGATTGATTGGACTGATTTGGGGTCACCTAGGAGGCAGTGCCGTGATTCAGTGACGACCGGATCTTGGGGCAAGACGGGTTCCCGCAGCTGGGGACATGCGGGCTTGCAGACGAGTGAGAGTTTTTCTGGTGAGAAATGGAGCGGAGTGGCTGGGCAGCATGGGGCAGGCTGGTTCAGCGCAGGGAGTCAGGCTGATTCAGGGGAGAGAGCGAGGATGCTGGTTCTGAAGGCACAGACAGTGAAAAAAAAACACCCCGCTTTTATGTATTTATCCTTATAATAATGGGAGAAGTTAAAGTATCCTGCAGTTTCTCATTCCTGATTGAAATCTCAGAGATCTTATCCTGGTTTTGAGAAACCTGAACGTGCTACCTGAGGTTCTTAAAAGGAAACTGTGTCATGCAGAAACTTAATCTGGGCTTCTGAACATTTTCTGCTGGTAAAGATGACAGCGGCTGTAGATTCTGAGGATTTTGACCCAACCGCGCACATGTGACTATAAACTAACTTTAAAGGCACTCTGTGTAGTGATACTACTCCAGACCACATGGGGGCAGTGTATCATGAGAAAGTGAGTATTAAAAGCAATGAAACACCCAGTACTTTGGTACATCTTTCTTCCTAGCCCTGACAGCTCCAGATGCAGACTAAGGCTGGGCATACACTGTGCGATATTTTAAATCGTTTGATTCAGCCCTATCTCAAACTGCACAACTAGATCGCTGAGTTCAAAAGTTCGCAGCCCACGAGTAATGCTCTCACACTGTACGGCCCGATGCTCTGATGCAACTTGACTGCTTACACTATACGTTCATAACACACGTCGGACTTCTGTATACCGGAACTGCAACGTTAAAAAAAGAAGTAGAAGAAGAAGAGGAACCCGGAAGTGGGAGACACTGAAGATGCTCAATAAAAACAAACGCGCTGCCTTGGCAATTTGTGCCATTCTGTGTGGCGATAAATCAAAAAAGAAAAGGCCTGGCTGTCACCTGATTGATGAGCTGACAAGCTCCGATTGGCTCTTACTTTTGACAACAAACACCACATGTTGCGCAAAATACTAATTATCTGTGTAATCACAATATTTAATGATTGTTATATTAGTCTTATGTTGTGCAATGAAGTTTTATCTGCCAACAAGCAAATATTTTGTGTCTGCTTATAATAACACTTATATATATGACTTATCAAACGACCAGTTACAAAGTGCTTTACAAGGCAGATAAAAGAACACGTTTCATGCAACAGAAGGAGGATCACTTTTATTTTAACTTCAATCAGCGATCGAGGACACTTTATCTAAGAACGTGGTCTGCAAACTACAGGTAACATACAGGTGATCTAACAGGAAGTAAGTGTCTCCTCCTGTATGTTCTAAGTCTGCTGGAAACTGTCCCACTTGACTGCAGCTTTTTGTCTCCACCTCCTGCTGTGGCCGCCTGATCTCGTCTACTCGCCAGGCGAGGCGCACTTCATCTCAAATGCACCTACTGCTTCTACTGTGCGATACCTTCACGAGGAGCGACCAGGATTTCAAACAAGTTTGATTTCCTTGCGAGCACACGACTTGTGATCGGGAGCTCGTCGGGAGGTGTTCATCTCTCGTCGTTACCCCACGTATACCGCACGAAGCACGAAGCACGAAGCACGACCCACGACAGGGTCAAAATTCGGCCCGATCCAAAAAATACTCGCACGACTGGAAAATCGGCTCAAAACGAGCCGACAGTCGCACAGTGTATGCCCGGCCTAAGACCTCCATCTGTTGATTCCTTACCCATCTGGTTACCCATCTGGTCAGTGCGTAAGCTCGGCCCACATGGTCTCTCCAATCAGTACTCTCGACATGTGAGTCAAAACCCCCTCTGCCAATGTAGCTTCCTCTTCTTCACTTGAAGTATGATGACAGGCCAAACACTACTGTGATTTATATGACCATTACCTGATCAAAGTGGTATTCCAGTGCTTGCCGGACCGTCTCCAGTCATCGGTGCAGTATTTTCAGTGGCTCTTTTGTCAAAGGCGGCAGATCTTTGTGTTCAACCTGTCATCTAAAAGTACCGTTTTTCCTTTGATTTGCTTACATTTATTTGGTTGATATGATCAAAACCTGGCCAGGACTCATGCACACGAGCATGTAATTGCACAACACAGAGGTTTGAGCTGCCAAGATTAAAAAGACTTCAAAGCGAGACGTTAATGCAGAAGATGAATGACCACACCTCTGTTTATCTGTTTATCCGCTGCTGCGTGGACTGAATGCTTGGATGCTTTTCAGTGACGTGACATGGAAAAATGTTCACTGTGGAGATGTTGGAGATAAATCCTGTGGAAAAAAAAATCAAACATGTCACCACAGCGTGAAAACAAGTAGAGACAAGAAAGCTCCTCAGTTTTACCGAGATTCACGCCTGTTTGTAACAGCGACCCTGCAAACTCAATCCTTGAGAAACCAGTTTGTGTTCAGGAGTTTGGATGCAGACTGAAGGTCAACGGTCAGACCGGTGCGGTTGGGACGGGTTGACTGCAGAACCTCCTCCTGTTTCAGCCCATGTTTGTGGTTAAACTTTAATTTTAAGCCCGAGTCTTTGCACAGTCAGCTGTAAATCTGAATGTCACCATGACTCAACAAACCTTATTCTGTTTCAGCCAGGCCTCCTCCTTGATGCTATGACTCAGAGTTTGAATAAAAGCTCTACATTTTCTTTCATTTATTCTTTTATTGTTTATGTGTTTAACGTGCCGGTTTGCGTGTGACGTCCCTTTGTGGACAAGCATGTCAGCCAGGGTCGTTGTGGTAACCGGCAGTAACAAAGGCATCGGCCTGGCCATCGTCAAGACCCTCTGCAAGCAGTTCCAGGGCGACGTTTACCTCACGGCCCGAGACGTGTAAGTATCTCACCTGGGAACATCTCGCACCTCAACACATTCAGCTTCAATCAAACAATCTTACCGAAATTAAAGCTCTGTGCTTGTTTTTCACCCTTGAAGCACTCATGCAGTTGGTTAGACTCACTAAAACAGCCTGACACGGTCACAGCAATACTGTGCATCAGTAATCAGCACAAATCTCAAATGTTCATTTTCTTGCAGCAATGTCAAATATACAGATTAATGTTTTGAAGATTTGGAGGTAAAAATCTGGAGACACACAAAAACTCATTTAATTCATTTCCTTTGGCTTGGACAGACCTGATAAACAAGGCAGGATGAGCAAACAGGCTTCATGATGATGAAAGTAAACAAGCGTTTCCTGTTGGAAGTTGGGAATCGAAGGGAACAATGGCGCCATCTGCTGGTCATTTGATTGAATTCATATGAACGCTTTAAATCACATCAGTTAGAGTTGAAGTGGTCTTACTGCCTCATTAATGTTGTTTTAATCAATAAAGCAAAGCACACAGTTATTTCACTTTAGCCAGCAACATCTGTCCGCATGTGGCGTAACAAGACCTCGTAAGCGACTGTCTTAATTTTTCTTGTGGATGAAAAAAGGCAGGAAAACGTTTGACCGTTGCTCTGAAAGCCCAGCAGTGCCTCAACTTATGTCACTTATCACAATTAATAAAAAAAGCTGCTAAGATTCCCAGAGCAAGTCATAAAATTCACTTTACAGGGTTTGTCGGACACACAGATGATTCAAGAAGAAGCAGAGCGTGTGGCGTCACTTGGAAATTAAAAAAGCAAAACAGACTATTCAAGGTAAATCTATCAGGTTTTAGGTGTTTAGAAAAGATGGATCTGGAAGGTTTGTGGTCCTGTTGCAGCGGCCACGGCCAGGCAGCCGTGGAGTCTCTGGCCTCAGAGGGACTGAAGTCCTCGTTTCACCAGCTGGACATCAACGACCTGAACAGCATCTCCACCACTGCTGCCTTCTTCAAGGAGAAGTATGGAGGTGTGGACGTCCTCGTCAATAATGCCGGCATAGCTTTTGGAGGTAACATACTCAAGCAGTATCATTTGTAGGGATGCACGATAACTGTTTTTTAAAACCGATACTGATAACCAATAATTTTCAGCTCCTAAAGGCCGATACCGATAACCGATAACACACACATATACCTAAGATCATTACATCAATGCTATGAACAAAACCAAAAAATAGTTTTGATTTTTTAAATTAACAGATATTTATTTTTTTCAATGAAAAACTATTGGCAAGCCTTTAAAACATTTTCTTAAAGCTATCAAACAAACCTATTTGATATCTCACATTAACTTAAATAAGATTCATTACTGACTGATATAAAAAATAAAGGCTCCTTGAACTGATGGAAATACATGCATCAGAATTACAAACTGAAAAAATTAACATTTAAAGGATTTTGGCTTGTGGTTCCATTTAATTAATACCTTTAATTAAAGGCATTAACCTCAATTAATTTTAATTAATTAATTGAGGTTCAGTAGTTTTTTTTTTTTAATCTCATGGAAGCTTTAGATGAGAGGAATGATGGAGAGGGGAGGGGAGGGGAGACTGCTGCTGGCTTGTGCATGTTAGCATTGGCTTTCGATTTCGTTAGCCTCAGGATCGTTAGGGACAGGGTCATCGTTCTAGTGGGGAGTGAGAGCATACATGTTGTTAGAGTCAAGTTGGAGCAAGCGTTAACTTACAATCACCATGTACCAGTCCTGCGAAAAGGGTTTAGTGGACCAGTACTCACACGTTTGTGAGTTCGCTCTGACACAAATTATTCAGACTTATCCTACACAGAGAAGTCAAACCACAATTATTGCCCTGCCAGTCTATGCTGTCAGCTACCGTCACAGGAGTGCTAATTGCCTGACTGTCTCTGGAAACACAAGTATATGGGTCCTAATTACTATTGGGTATCGCTTGGTCCCCTGCGAGTCCCATGGGGGTTTGGTGCAACTTGACTTGGTTGCGGTGGACCCATCTAAAAAGGGGGTCCTTCCTGCCTTGATTTAGCCTGATCTGATACACCACTGGTGACAGTTTGTCGGTGATCAGGTGGGGTCCTGTCCAATGGGGGAGGAGCTTTCGTGTGAGCTTCCCTCATCCGGCACCAGGTCCGGTGTGCTGTACGAACCAGTAGTACCACACTTTGTCACCTACCTGAAGTTCCACGTGCGAGGCTTTCTGATCATAATGGGCTTTCTGATCCTCGGCTGAGCTTTCTAATTGCTTTTGCGCATAAGCGAAGGTCTCGTGCAGGTGTGCATGCAGGTCGGCGAGGTATTGATGCATAGTATATGCGGTCGCTACGCTGATTTCGCCTGGCTGGTAGAGGAGGTGTAACGGTAGGATCATCAGACGCCGGTTGATTTATGTGGCGTGGCCCTAATAGCCATCAAGACCAGGGGTAGTTTGACATCCCAGTCTTTGTGGTTGGATGCAACATATTTCTTTAGTATGTTGACCACTGTTCGGTTTGCTCTTTCTACCTGGCCCGAGGATTGGGGATGATGGCTGATGTGGAGTTTTGCTTTCACCCCTAATGTCTGCCAAACTTGTCGCATCACGTCAGCAGTAAAGTGTGTTCGGAGTCGACGCGGCTTGGGAGCCCAAATCGCGAAAAGACGTGGTTCATGAGTAGACAGGCCGTTGTTTCGGCCGTGTCGTTGGCGGCTGGGAGGCACTCAATCCATTTGGTGAATGCACAAGTCGCGGCCAAGAAGTATTTATTACCTCGGGTCGATTTGGTAAGAGGTCCCACCCAGTCAATCTGGAGGTCGGACCAAGGAAAAGAGATTCCCCGCCGCTGCAGGGGAGCTCTGTGTGTTGCTGACGCTGGTTGATGCTGGCCGCAGACTAAGCAGCCTTTGATGTAGTCCGCTATGTCCCGTTTCATTTTTGGCCAGAACGCAACCTGTCTTAACGCTTTGTATGTTGCCTTGATGCCTTTGTGACCCGCCGAAGGGATGTCATGGGCATGCACTAGCATCACCCCCCTTTGTTTGCATGGAACCACGAGCGCTGGCGAAGGGTGTGCTACGGAAACACATACCAGGATGCCCTTGACCAACTGAAGCAGAGAACGAATCTTCAGTAAGGCAGCAAGGTCGGGAATGTCGTTGACATCCGCTGGCACAGGGTGCGCATCGGGTCCGTCAGTCAGATAAGCGACCATAAAGTAAGTGGCCGGGTCTTGGGCCTGACAAGCGATTAAGTCGTCATCGGTGAATATAGGTTCGATGGACAGGGAGTCCGGCGGGCGATTCGCGGTGGTACTGGCGGCGGTTGCCCTAGTCATCACGCAAACGGACGCAATTGGGGTGGGAGGGAGGGAGACAGGTAGCCACGCCTGGTCAAAGTGCCAAGGTGTGCCTTGTAAGGCGCCTTGTTTGGCCATCGTGTCCGTGCGGTCATTCAGTTCCTTATCTTGACCTGGTATGCGGGAGTGGCCACTGACCTTCTTCCAATAGATTTGCATCTCATTGGTTGTGATCAGGCCATGAACAGGTCTTTGTGTTTCACCGACTTATGGTTGGAGGTGCGAAACTCATTTTGTTTCCATATCGGAAGGTGACACACAAAACTCATACGAGCATAATTTGAATCAGTGCATATGAGGATTGTGCGAATGTCGTGGTCTACTGCTATTTGCAGTGTTATGAGGATCACAGCGATTTCATTTCAATTCAGTTTTATTTATATAGCGTCTGTTACAATGACAATTGTCTCTAGGCGCTTTACAGAGACCCAGAGCATGACCCCGAGCAAATATCATCAACTAAGATTATATCATTAAATCCAATCAATGATAATGGCAGGTAAAAAACTCCCACGTAGGGAGAAAAAAAACCTTTATACCAAACAGTGGCAAGGAAAAACTCCACTTTAAGAGGAAGAAACCTTGAGCAGGACCTGGCTCATATGGGGGGACCTTCCTGCCGAAGGCCAGCCGGGCAGAGAAAGAAAAGAGGTGAGACAGGACAGAGAGAGGATGTAGGACAGAGAGAAGATGGAGGACAGAAAGAGGATGTAGGACAGAGAGAGGGGAGCACAGAAAAAGTAAAAAATAATAATAAAGAAGTATTGGAATTGTTGTAGGGTGAATGCAAACAGGCTATGGAGGGCCCTTGGGCGTGTGGTCAGCGTAATGAGCCATGATAGGCTCTTGAGTATCAATAATGTGCGGGTGGGGTGTAGGTGAGGTGTGTGCGAAGAAAGGGGGGGAGGAGGGGGTTTGGGTTTAAGAAAAGAGAAGGGTAGGATTTCAAGCAAAAGGATGCGATATATAAACATAAACAGATGGAGGCAGCAGCACTGGGATGAGATGGCCAGAGGACCAGGTCGCCGATCACCACGCCAGTCGGCACCCAAACACAAGTGGAGGAGAACCCCGGGATGGACAGAGGATGGAACTGCAAGTCAGCATGAAACCCAGGAAACTCTGGCCTGCAAATACACAGAAAGAAAAGGGGGACAGAAACAGCACAACAAACACAGGAAAGCAAAGAAAATGGAGCACAGTTTCAGTAACAGGGTGCTCCCAAATAATTATAAATGAGCTGGAGGAGGAGGAAGGGAGGATTTCAGCGTATTGCGAGGTTTGTGGCCCAAGCTGAAATCCGTGGGGTTTGCATGGTTGGTTGTTGAGCCATACCACGCCTGCCCCGGCTTTTATGTGTTTTTCGTGGTGGTATGAGCATCCATCCACATACGCCGTGACCATATCTTTGCAGATATCGTGTTCGAAGTAGTGGTGGTGTGAGTTGGCGGTTGGTGTGGGCTCGCTCGGAATGGTTACGGTGGAGGGTGTATCGTTGATGCACCGGTGGCATGCTGCTAAATTGGTGCCCAAGGGACTCTTTTTGTTTTGGGCATATCGTACTTCGATGTTAAAACTCTGCAGCGCCATTATCCATGAAGCCACTCGAGCATTCGTCACGACGCCATCTCTGATGCGTTGGCTGTTCAGAAATGTGACAGGTTGGTGATGAGTTTCCACTATCACCTTTTGACCACCAACGTAGATGGAGAAATGTTTAACCGCCCATACCGTGGCCAGCAACGCCTTTTCGCAGTCCGAATATTTAAATTCTGGCGCAGAAAGTGTTTTACTGGCGTATGCCACCACTCTCTTGTCTTGGTCATGGTACTGATAAAGGCCTGCACTTAGACAGTGGGTAGAGAATCCTGTGTCTAGGTGGAATTCCTTATCGCAGTCAGGATAGGACAAACATGGGGCTGTGCACAATTTGTCCTTGAGGGTTTGCATTGCCTGTTGTTGGCGTTCCAAGCAAATGGGACATTTTTACGAAGCAAATTTGTTAGCGGTTTTGCGATGTCGGCATACCAGTCAATGAACTGGCATGAGTAATTACAGACACCTAAGAAACTCCGCAGCTCGGAGTCATTGGTAGGTGCTGCAATGTTGGCTATGCCCTGTGCTCGGCTGACTTGGGGTAGGACCCCTGTCGAGCTTACCAACAGGCCGCCGTAATTCACTTTGGTTCTGCACCATTTGCATTTTGCCAGAGATACTTTGGCTCCAGCCTCCGTTAGTTGTTGGAGGACGTGGTCGATTTCATTTAGGTGCGCTTCTAGGGTGTCGTTTCGCATGAGGATGTCATCTACGAAGATGAGCGTACCTCGCTGTCCTGCGTCCGGACAGGCTTTGTTTAAAAAGATGTTGAACTCGGCTGGTGAATTAGCATAGCCAAAGGGACACCGAGTAAAGGTGTATTGGCGATTGGCGAACGTGAAGGCTAGTTTGTGTTGGTCATCAGGGTGGACCAGAATGGTCCAGAATCCTGACGCCACGTCCATGGTCGAGAAATATTTTGCATTACGAACTTTTGGCAGTTCCTGTTCAAATTGAGTCATGGGCCACCGAGACAGGGGAACCTGTTGGTTCAACCGACGGTAGACTATGGTGAGCCTCCATTTCCCATTTGGTTTGAGGACCGGCCAAACCGGTGCCAAATAGGTGCTGTTGCACGGTCGAATGATGCCTTTCTCTAAGAGACTGTCAATGATCTCTTGGATTGGTTCGTACGATGCCAACGGTATTTTGTACTGTCGCACGGATGTCGGAGGCGCACCTGGAGGTGTGGGTATACGCACGGAGTGAATCGCAGTAAGTCCACAATCCAATGAGTCTTGCGGGAAAACCACTTGATGTCGTGAAGTTTTTGACGTTCTTCGTCGTTAATTAGGGCGTTGGCTTCTTCGACCACCCTTATTATTTCATCGGTTAACGTTGGTTGGGGATTAGTGTTAGCATCTGATGGCTTAGTGGTCAGTTGTCCATGCTCGTCGGAGCCGGCTTGGACCTCAACCGTTTGAAAAGTAGTTGATCGTTTCGCGACAGATCAATTCTTGCCACCGAGTCGGTTTTGAGTGTGGCGGTCGGGATGAGGGTGACCAGTTTGGAGGGTAGAGTATAAATCACCTCTGCAACAGGATGGTCACCCTTTAGTGCGGGTGGGATTTCTCCCACTATTGGCACGGTGAGCTCAAAATCATGGAATTTTGTGCTGATGAGCCAGCCTAGTCGGAGTCCGCGTTGGACCTGTATGGGGCCCGTAGTGCGATCGTTTACTACTACAGTAATAGTGCCTGAGTTTAGACTTACCAGAGGCATGGCATCAAGGGTAAGTCCTAAGTCGGTTAGGAGTGGGGACGGCTGGAAGAATGCCTGTGTGTGATCCAGACCCTGTCCTGGTGACACATGCATATGTATGGCACCATTGCAGGTCCTTTCAGGTACCACAGTGTGTTTGGACGTTATCGCTCGGCAGACTTCTGGAATTGTTTGACCCCCCCTTTAGTTTGTTTTCATCAGGCGGTGCGCTTGACGCGTGGGTGGAGGCCCACAGGGTGTTGTTTATGGTGTCGACTTGGACACCCAACCACGCGAGTAGTTCGCTTCCAATGCAAATGGCATGTGGAAGATTTGGCACGATCAAGAAGTTGTGTGTCAGCTTCCTCTGGTTCCATTGCAGGTCTAGGGAGCATGCGCCCGTGGACCTGACTACTTTGTTGGGGACAGCATCTAAGGTGAACCGAGAGGACATTCACACTGGCCGCATATCTGGGTGGTCTACCGCTAGCGCATCGAACAGCTCTCGGTTGATAGCTGATCGGTCGCTCCACAGATACAGGTGCACGTCTGTTACGCGGCGTCCGTAGCATTTGATGCCATTGGTTACCTGGGGACAGAACCAGACGGTTGGTTAAGGTCTAACCAAGGGAATTTGGTTGATTCTGTGTTCTCACCCGATGGGGTGTGAATGAAATAGCACTGGGTCTCCCTCAGTTGGTGGACCGGAAGGGTCAGAGGTTGTCGAACTTGGGCCCAGAGCTTCTGTTGTCTGAAGTCGATCAAAGGTTCAAAACGATTGAGCAGGTCCTTTCCTACCAGAAATGGTATGGAGTGAAGAGGAGAGATATAGACTAGGTGAACCAGTGTCATTGGACCAATAGACAACTGGACAAGTAGACAAGACCGATGTCAAGGTGGTGTTTTCGTGGGAGAAAGGTCTTACCTCCAAAGAACATGAGCGTAGCTTCAAGTCCTTATTGGCCTGATTCGCGGCCACACGCAGTTGTCGAAAGAGTGAGGTCGACATGATGGTGATATCTGCAGCAGTGTCAAGCAAAGCATCACAGGTTACTACTTCTTCTAATGTCAGTGACAAATAGAATTTTCAAGTGAACCCCTTTTTGGTGAGGTGACAGATGAACTGGGTTACCGGGGGTTCAACCTGGATGGATGAATCGTCTTGGTTAGGGAGTTTATCTTTCTTGTCTAGTTGGACAACTAGAACAGCGCTTGGAGGGGGCGCGTCCTCACCTCCTTCTGCGGTGTGATCTAAATGGTCGTTCTGGTTCACATCCTCTCCGTTAGGAGGACCAGATTCCACGTGGGCGCCTTCAGGACTCACCGATTCGACGGGTTCTTGAGGTTGAGGGCCCGCATCGTTTTGCATTGTTGTTTCAGGATTAATGGTAGAAATCGTCAGCAGGTCAGCCTTTTTCTTAAGACGATTTTTCTCCATTTTCTGCAGTAATGCCCATATGTTTTCTATATCCTCTTTGCTCAGGAGCGGGGCCTCTTGCTCTCCTTCTGCCTTTACCATAGGGTTTCTCGGTCCCGAGTCATCCCTTTTTGGTGGTTGTCGGCGGAAGGGAGTTGGCGACCACTCGGCCTGGTATCTACCCTGATTTTGACTTTGGTACCTGCGGTTGGTATTGTGGGCTGCCAGTCTATCATACCTGTTGGGTGGATATCTACCCTGTTGGGGGTTTCCATGATACCCATCGCACCCCATTCTTTCGTCTCGTGGGGGCCGTGGCTCTCTGTCAGGCCAGTATGGTCTGGCATGGTTTTTATCGTGACTTTGCCGCACGTGATGAGGCGGAGGGGTTTGTCCCCTTCCGGCGTGCGGTGCGACGGTAGGTACGGGGACTGGATTGAGCACCTTCACTTTGGTGGCCCCTTCGAGCTCCAGGGCTCCAGGTTCTCGACTTACCGCAAGTACGGTGTTGTCATGGAACTTGGCATGCGATTGTTTCTGTTTATGGAAACCTAGGACAGCTAATTCTCGTAGCTGTGCGATGCTGGAAGTACGAGGGTTTGCCATGACCCCAAGATGGTGGCTCATAGCGGGATGGAGATTTTGAATGAAAAGCGACTTGAAGTTCATCTCTTCCTCCATTCCGGGCTCGTTACGAGTACCAAAATAGGCTTGGAATAGTCTATAATAGTACTGCTCGGGCGGCTCCTGTCGGCCCTGTTTGATCACAAGCGCTGCGGTTAGGCTGCACTGGGATGCGCTGTCGGAAAATTCTCTCTCCAAAGCCTGGCACAACCTGTCGAAATCTCCTTTAACGGTGTCAGGTTGGCGATCGACAAACCGACTGACCTCGCGACTCGCTGTCAACTTGATCAGATAAATTTTGTCCTGGGTCAAAGCATCTGGAAACTTTTGCAGGTAAAACCTTAGGTCTTCCAGGTACGAGCGAGTGTCATTTATACCTCCAGGAGCAGGTTCAAACTTGGGTATATGTCGGGCTATCTTTTTGAATTCCCTGTTGATGAAACCACGGGGAAACTGACGGCCCATTGGGGAGGGCGGCTGCCCTCGACGTATCGTGTCTGGGTTTGACTCGAAAGGTTGATACGGGTTTGCGAGTGGTTGCGTGAATGGCAGTGAAGGAGTGCCGCAACCAGCTCCTGGAATGTTAGGATTAACCTTTTGTTCGACAGGAGAGGGCGGAGCTATTCCAGCCGCTCCGGCTGTAAGGGCGCTCCTCAGCTCTTTTCTGGCTTTCTCCAACTCTTCAGCCAAATCCGTGTTTTGGCGATGGGCCTCTGTGAGCCCATGCTGAGTCTGAGCGAGTTGTCTCTGCAACAGTAGAACCTGTTCCTGTTTGGCGTCACGTTGCTTACTGGAGGCACCGCTCTCCACCTGCACCGCTGCAGCCACCTCTTTGACTGTTTGGAGTTCACTATAGGCCGCTTTACATGCGTCATCCATACCCTTAATAAAGGCGTTTTGGTCGTCGATTGTTTGATCGCGTTCATGTTTTTCGGTTTCTAGGGTTGCAATGGTGGCCTCGCACTCTTCCCTTTTCCTTTTTTCCTCGTCTCGCTCGGCTATAAGTTGGGTCGTTTGCGCTTCTGTTTCCTTGATCTTGGATTGGCACTGTGCCACTTGGGCTTCAAGAAACGCGTTGTTTTGCTGTAGTTGGTCTATTTTCTGTGAGCGTGACTCAAGCGAGACCAGGGCCTTCACCAGCAGAGATTGTGCTGTTTGAAAACGGGTGGTTAGCAAAATCGTCATGTTACCTAACATCTTAGTCAGAGCCTCGTCTTTAGGAAGGTCGGTAAGTGCCTCAGCAATTAGCTCCATCAGTCTAGCCTCGACTTCTGTGGTCTTCCACCCCTCTACCCTTTTTTGATAGCCAGGATTTAGCTTTTCCGTAAGTTCGGTTACGGCTGATACCAGGCTATCAAGGATTTCTCCGTGGCTGGACCCTTCGGAAGGACTTGCACCTGCCATTTTACCTCTGTGTGAGTTTTGCTGGCAGTTTTTCCTAGGGATGTCCCGATCACGTTTTTTGGGTCCCGATCCGATTTCGATCTTTTAATTTTGATGATCGGCCGATTTCCGTTTTTTTCCGATCCGATTTCACTTTTTTTGAGTGGGCAAACAGAGTTTAATTTCCTGTGCATTTTATTTCCTGTGTACATTAATAAATAGGCCTGCATCCAAGCTGAGATTAATAGCTTTTATCATCTCATAAAATAAACAATAACTTATTTAAACACTCTTCTTTCTTAACAGTGACTGTTCAACAGTCTCAGTACCAAAGAACATAGCACTTCCATTTAAATAGCAGCAGGTGAACTTGGCTAGCAGTTTAAGGCAATGAAAACACTAGCAGAAGTCTTTGCAATCAATGAAATCACATCAGAATAACAGTAACATAAAATATTAACTTCACTTCTTTCAAGACCCACTGCACATGTTCGCGCACCTTTGTGTCCTTTGTCGTGCATGTAATGACGGGAACGAGGCTCGAGGTAATTAATGAGCCGGTTAAATGCCTTGTAAATGTGCTGGTCGTCCTCAGTAATACATTCCACGATTAGCTTCGGTGATTTTTCTGTATTTCTCCGAGTCTTTCGGGAGTTTCTTTCTTTTAAAAGTTTCACAGAGCGTTTGCTGCCGAAGCTGGTGCCGACGGCAGCAGCTCTGAAGCTGCAGCCGTCGGCACCACGGCACCTGACAGAAGGCTGCGGTGATCGGTGCTGCGTGCTTTTTTAAGTGTCTGATTAAATTGGTGGTGTTGTAAACTCTCTTTTTACTTACCCCTCGTGATATCTCAGCCTTCCACACGTTGCAAGTCGCAGTCGAAGCTTCGGTCTTTGTAATTTTATAGTGCTGCTACACTGCTGACATTTTTGCTAAAGTTTATCCTGACGCCGCCGGTCTTAAAACTTTTAAGGTGGATACAAGACAGCGCTGCTGGGAAACCTAATTTCAGTGCAAATTATTAAATGTATATAGTTTAAAAAATATTGTTGTTTGTGTAATATGATTACTTTATTAATTTGTGTTAATCAGGATCACTTTTTGAGGAAAAAAATAATGAAAAAAAGATCGGCGTGTTAGGCCTAGTTAGCTTCGGTTAGCACTTAGCCTCCTAGCCTAGCTACCTAGCCTAGCCTAACCTAGCTCAACTAGCTACCACTGGCTGAGTTAGCACTTAGCCTTCTGGCTTAATGAGCTATGAAACAACCTAGCTAGCTCAGGTTAGCACCTAGCCTCCTAGCTTAGCCTGACTTAGCTTGATCAGCTATGAGTCCACCTGGTTAGCTTCAGTTAGCCTTTAGCTTGGCTGAGGGCTTACTTGAGCTTCTCTAACTACTAATGTAGCTTATACTGACCCCTAGTGGTCACACCTCAGTCCTGCAGCTCCCTATGGGTCTAAGGTTCTTGTTAGACCGCTCAATCAACTATGTTCACGGGAAATGTGTCATTCAATAACCGCAGGTGATCTGATCCTCCAGTGGTCAACGATGGATTGCAGCTGGGTGAGGACGCAGCCAGACAGATTCAGAGCTAGAGATCTTTACAGTGTCCACGTATGGTTCAGGACCGAGAGTTGACACTCTCACAGTATCAAAGCCAGACACTTCCAATTTCAGGGGTCTCAGCTGACAGTTTCTCCACAGCTTTAATCCAATCGGTTGTCACTGTTTGTCTACAACAGAGCTACCGGTTCAGGGCTGCACAAGTTTTCTCTCAGCTTATCTCACCTTTAAGTTTAATTCACTGTGAAAACTGAAACAAATACCCACTTATGACTGTTAATCACAACAATCTGCCTGTGTAATCTCTCAATCAATGAACATTGAAACTCTGAAACAATAAAACATCACTTATTTCAGACTTATTCTGCCAAGCATATCACAAAGTTGGATTCACCTCTGCTTTCTGCTCTTGGCAACGAAATTGCATATAGTGTCTTTTAGCACCAACTTGGCTATTCTGGACACTAACCACCAGAGGGTAGTGTTTTCTCCTGCAACTTCCAGGGCCTGCGTCACGGAGGGTGGTTACTAGCGCGATGACGTCGTCACGCCACGCCCTGACTCCGCCCACCGTGGGGCTCCCGCTGTGTAACGTGATTCACTTCACCTCTGGCCAGCGACCAGTAGCAAACATACAGAGCCCACAAGTTGCATGTGCGCACCGCTACTCACAAATTGATCCTACGTGACACAAATTTCAACTATCAAAAGCGTTTGTTACTTCAACAACTCTTGACACAAAATCAACTACCAGCGGTTCTCAACTTCACTTCTGCTTTAGAAGTTCCACCAAACTCTGCCGCACAGAGCACTTGTCACTGTCTCTCAGCCAGAGAACACGACGCGCGCTCCCGCATGTGCACTCTGCCGACACACAAACAAGGGGAAAACCTATCCAGTTTTACTCGGATTTCCTGGCTCCGATCGCCACTCACTTCTCTCAAAAATTATTTTCACTGTTTTTCCACACAGATTTGAACCTCTACGGCAATCCAACTTAACTTAGTTGTTTTCACAACTTCAGTTGCACCCAAGCAAAGATCTTTCGCTGTTCCGGGCGGAACGGATCCCGTCGGTGCGTGAACGCGCCTGGCTCACAGTTAGGCTCCTGGCCAAACAATCACAGATCGTGTCCTCTAGTTTCATCCGAAACTACAAATCAGGACCTCACTACTGTGACGACAAATAAATGATTTTTTTCTTCACACGTTAGTCTGGGAAAACACAAGTCTCTGCGCCTCTTGGGCGTGCAGAACAGGACAGCCCGCGTGCTCGTTTCCTGGTTCTGTCACGGTCTTGTCACCGTTACAAAGGGAAAGATTTTCGTTACCACACTGTGGATTAACTTTCCGTACTTTCGCAAAGCAATATTTCTGTGGTGACAATGAGCAAAATGAGACAACGAATTTCTGGTTAGCTACGCCAGAAATGTTGCTCCGCTGAGTGTCATGCACGCGCCGGATTCCGCGGACACGCGCAGAGCGCTCAGAGCAGATACGAAATTTCAGGAACACGCTAAGATTTCGCCTGCTGGGCCCTTAAACACAATCTTAAAATGCATGCGTTAACTTGGGGAGTGTTATTTCTCAGGATTACAATTTTACTTCGAAGTATTTTTCCGTTCAAACTTGCTGCTGCGCGTCTATGTTTCTATGATGGGCGGCAGTGGAGCAGGGGACAGGAGATTGCGCAACTCGTCGGATTGATTTCCAGCGTGAACTCAGATTAAATTTTCCCAGCAACTTGTGGTCCCGTCTGGCCGTGCCAAAATAATGTAGGGGCTTCTCACTCAATTTATTAATATTTTAATAATTGCCTAGGGTGCCACTGACTTTTAATAAAAAGGCGGAAAATTTTAAATAATGAATAACTGTAGTGAGAATTAGCTAATTGTGAGTTCTTGTACCACGCCAATGCTGGGAAAAGTCAATCATCAGAATCCAACAGGTTTTAACAACATTTATTTAGACACAGACAATGAACACAAGATTCATTGAAAGGACTAGATTTTAATGTCCCTAGTGTTTGCACCACTTCTGATTTCCCAGGGGAGTTTGAAGATGGCTGCTATGAGGCTTTACCACCGGAACACATCATCAGTTGTGTACCTCAGCATCACAGGGTGTTTCGGCCATTTATCACAATACACTCTCCGCTGAGGCAGGCCCACCACAGGTTGATCAAACCTGGGTTTGTGTCCCGTGGTTAGTTCCCCCTAGCAGCCCAGATGGTGTCATTCCTCTTCAGCCAGAGCCAATGGCTCGTCCTCTCCGCGATGTTGGCCAGCTCTTTGATGGTCTTTCTGTACTCCTGTCCCCTGATTCCAACCTCCCTAAGGAGCTTTGCTGTTGTACTGGCTACAAAGCCCCTACACCCCACCTCCACTGGGCGCACCTTTACCTTCCAGCCTCTGTCCTCTGCCTCGGCTGCTAAGTTGGCATACCAGAGCTTTTTCCGCTCAAACGTTTCCTCTGTGGCGTCCTCCCAAGGAACCGTTAGCTCGATGATGTAGACGAGCTGGCGAGAGTTGGACCAGAGGAAGAGGTCTGGTCGCAGGGTGGTCGTTGCGATCTCCGGAGGGAATATGAGCCTCTGATCTAAGTCCACTTTTATCTGCCAGTCTCTGGCTGCGTTTAGTGGGCCCAGATCCGGAGTTAAGGGGCCAGATCTCAGCTTGACCCCCTCCCGAACAAACGATGGTGGGTGTCGGTGCACATCCTGGTTGCTGAAGGGTTGGGCATTGATGGATACCCTCTTGCACTCCAGTTTATCGGCCAGACACCTGAGGACCTGGTTATGTCTCCATGTGTATCTGCCTTGAGTGAGGCTAGTTCTACAGCCGACCAGGATGTGCTTGAGTGTTGCTGGGGTTGTACACAAGTAGCAGGTTGGGTCCTTTCCAAGCCATAGCTGCAGATTTACTGGAGAGGGCAGCACATCGTATGTAGCTCGGATGATGAAGCTCAGTCTGTTGGACTCCATGCTCCAGAGTTCACTCCATGTGAGTTTCCTCTTTTCAACCCCTTCCCACCTCATCCAGCGGCCCTGTTTGGCTTGTGCTACAGCTCTGGAAGGTCTAGCTGCTTCCTCCTGTTGGCGCACCTCCTCTACCGCCAGAGAGGTGTTGACGCTCCAAGGCCGAGGCCTCCCCTCCCTTGTTGGATATGGCCCACTACATCACGATGGAGGAGAGCCGACTTGGCCTGCAACACAGCTGTGGCTGGAGTCCACTTCTTCCCTGTCACCAGGGTAGGAGCGGTGCCTCTCACCACGGGATCCCGGGAGTCAGTGAGGGACATGTCCAGCCTCACCTTGGCACACTTGAATTCTTCAACCAGGCTAGAAATTGGCAGTGACAGGGCTCCATCACTGTAGAGCCCAATGCTGCTGAGGCATTTGGGAAGTCCAAGTCACTTCCTAACATGGGAGTTCACTAGCCTTTCTAGTTGATTGGCAGAGCTTAGCGAGACCTCGTACATGGTCAACGGCCACATAAGTCTGGGTAGCAGCCCAAACTGGAGGCACCAGAGCTTCAATTTCCCTGGTAACGCAGTGTTGTTTATCTGCCTGAGACCGTTAGCCGTGTCCTGCCGGAGTTGTTTAATTTGCTGGGTGTCTTTGAGTTCTGCATTGTACCATCGTCTTAGGCTCTTGATGGGCTTCTCTAGAACTGTTGGAATTGGTTCTTCCCTGATGTTAAACCGCTCGCTGGATAGCTGGCCTTTGATGATGGAGATGCTGCGTGACTTGCTTGGTTTAAATTCCATTCTTGCCCACTGGATGTTTTCCTGGAGTTTCTGCAGCAAGCGTCTAGTGCATGGCTTTGTTGTTGTGACGATGGTCATGTCGTCCATGTAGACTCTAATAGGTGGAAGGCGCAGGCCACCCTTGGCCCTCTTGCCTCCCGCCACCCAATGAGATGCCCTTATGATCAGTTGTCATCATTGCCATGACAAATGCCAGAGGGGAAATTGTGCAGCCTGCCATGATCCCAATTTCCAGATGCTGCCAGGCAGTGGTGTTGTTCTCCACTGTCACACAGAACTGGAGATCCTGAAAGTAGTTCTTGACCAACTCTGTGATGTGATTTGGTACGCCGAAGAAGTTGAAGGCTGTCCACAGCATATTATGTGGGACTGATCCAAAGGCGTTGGCAAGGTCTAAGAAAACCACGTGAAGGTCTCTCCGCTCCTTTTTGGCAGTTTGTATCTGATGCCAGATGATGTTGGCATGCTCCAAACATCCTGAGAAGCCCTGGATCATATAAGGCAGTTATATCATACAACATATATCAGACAAACTATAAATGCATAATATTGACTCTGGTCTCTGATTTGTTATAGCACAGGAAGAGCTTACGGCAGGCGGAAGAGGAAGAACAGAGGAAAAATAAAATAAACTATCAGGCAGGACCGCCTGTGATTTTACTGGCTAAAAGAACTATTGATCATGAACTGGAAGAGGTTTCTAAACCACTAACCAAATAAAGAAAAATAAAACAAGGTTCTAGGCTTAACTAACTGTTGAATAATGATCGCTAGGCCGAGTCAGCTACGATAGATGCCAGATGTAAACACAGTAAAACACACAATCCCGTCCCATTGGCCTACCAGATGGAAGAATCTGTTGTACGTCGACAGGGTCGAATTCAACGGTTAGTGGTGAAAATCCCGGTATCCGTTGATACGATCAGCTGGGAAGGTTCTGCCTGCAGAATCTCCGGGACGTCACAGACGAGCTCTCCCTCTGTCTGGTGGCTGGGGTCCGGCTAGGTGATGTCTTCCGTGGTTGACTGGCACGTAGCCTGACAAAAGTTAGTTGTAGCAACGGCATTTATTGCGGCAAAAAGAAAGTTACAGCCGCTGAAAGGGGCTGTGTTGTCGAACAGAGTTCGAAAAGCGGGGAAACTGGATTGTTGAGCGTTGAATTTTCTAGTACTTCAGACGCTCGCCTGCTGCCGTAAAAAGTTGCAAAAGTGTTCAAAAATCGAATGGAGATCAGTGGGAAAAGTCTGATCACTAGATGAGTTTGCTATGAAACTCTTTAACAAGCGTCCGGGGTTGCTGTGCGAATGCCAGACGAAAAACGTTGGTCAACGAAAACTTCAGAATCAGAATCAGATTTATTATTGTCACTGAGCCAGCGTCCCAACACAGTGAAATTTGTCTTCCCAGTACACCGTCCAAGAGAAACATACAGAAACAACAACAACAACATATGGACAGGAGTCAACGGTGCTTGGGTCAGCGCTATAAGAGCGCTTCTACCGTGTCAGAGAGTAGTATACTCAAGCACATGCCCAAGTACACCACCCTCCGGCCAGGGCACTTTTAGCAGAAGAAAATATGATCACATAGGGGATGGAGGGGGAGAGGATAAAAAAGAGGTGTCTCACACAACATGTCCTTGATCAGAGGCACATATTGTGGGATTCACAAAAAAAACCTCAGCACAAGCATAACAAACTTATTACGAAGACATCATATGGGTCAGGAAAGAGGTGCGGGGAGGGGGAGTGTCCAGCTAAACAGTCTGTGCGCGAGTGCCCAGTCCGTCCAGCGTGGGGGGGGGTAAAGGTAAAAACATCCAGGAGCCAGCGGAGGCAGTTGGGCAGGGGGAGGGAAGTGTGTGTGTGTACATGTGTATGTGTGTGCGTAAGCCAGTGACTCCTGGTCTGGAGCCACAGGTGTTGTTTGGAAAGGGGAGGGGGTCGGGAAGGAGCGTCAAAAAGTCATAATATTCAGGAGAGATTAGGTCGAAGGCCGGCCTTGAGGCGAGCTTCGTTTCAGGGGAGCCGGATTCAGATAAGAGAAGAATGTTTTCGGTCAGGCTGACATGAATTCTGTCTGCCTTCAGAGTTTTTGCTGGTCCATCTCGGCGGGAATAACTCCAATTGTCCGAATTACAGGTCAATTCTCCCTGAGCGGCGCTTGAACTTCTCCAGGATCGAATCCATTTTGCCAGAGTTCAAAACTTAACAAAGAGACGAAGAGTACGTGACAATTCTAAGTCCTAACGAAAGAAAAATTGGCCAAAGTACAAAACAAAGAGATAAAGGTAACAAGTGACATTAAGAACGTAACAAGAGAGATTTTAAAAGCAAGAGAGTGAAACAAAGCCGCGCTGCCTCTTTTATATCTTTGAATATTCATGAGAAATCAGGGATGGACCAGCGCGGACCCACACGGAGACTTCTCCGCCTCATTGAATTCCAGAGTCATACGTTTTAACTGGTCAAACTGCAAACTTTGCTGCGGTTAATACAAACACAATTACTACATGCATACACATTTGTTGGATTCAAATGACATAGCATGATACCAATACACTCCACAACAGTCCGGTTTATTTTAGAAACGTAAGTGGTTAAAGAAAGTAACTCTGTTTTCTCAACTTATAGACCTTTTCGACTTAAAAATTGTGGACATGCGCCCCCTACTGGCCCCGCCATAACTGGAGTGTGCGGTGCTCCACCAACTAACCCAAACACAGCAGCGTGGACAGAGTCGGCAGCAGCAGAACAGATCTAATTGGGGGGCATATAATAACCAGCGGGGGGGGGGGCACAAACTGCCGTTCAAGAACGCAATATGATGTAAATGCTTAATATGAGTTTGCCATCAACGATCACAGCAAACCAGTTTGAAATTACACAACATACCGCAAAATCTCTTTTTAATACACACACATACACACACAAGTGTACTGTGCAGCCAATCTGCAAAAAAACAAAACAAAACAATGACGTACAGGCCACGTCTCTCCCTCCCTCGCCCTCTCCATCTCTCTCTCATACAACGCATACACATAAAAATGTGAACGGTGAATCTCCGAATTTAATTTGACGAATTTAGACAGACCCAAACATTCCACATTTGCGTAATAATAAAAGCTAAGACTGGCGCCATGAAGTGAATTAAATGCATGTTTCACCTTTAGAAGAGTTGCAAGCGGCGACTGTTGTTGCTGAACCTCCTGAGAACAGTGTCCTTCCACTTAGTTGTACACTTTCTGGCTAAGTCCCTTTCAAACGCCAGCTGAACCAACTGGGGCCTTTCTTCTGTGGAGCATGACGCGTCTGTGGTCCGAAAATACGTCTCTCGGGGTGGAGAATGAGTTCTCACACATGGCTGTGGAGGCTCCAAATGTTAAAGCGTGTTTGAAAGCAGTCAGTACACTGGACATTGCGGTGAGATGCGTGTGGTACTTGGAGATGATGTGCTGTATAGTCCAGTCCCCCTCGGTTGGCTGCGATTGTTTTTACGAGCTGAAAAACTGTTTAACAACCTCGTACTCCGTCTCAACAATAGGCGATCGCGACAAATCCATGATGTGCTTCACAGCCGACACGTTCTCAGAAATGTGTCACTTTCTGGGTTCAGTGCAACAAGCGCACGGGCCAACTCCAGTTGCGCTCGCTGAACCTGTGGTCAATTTCTCCAAGTACTGAATCAATAGTGCTGTAGTACAGTTCCTTCAGTTCTGTTTTGTCATCGCCATCCCTGTGTCCTGTGGTTCCCACAACGACATACTCATCCATATTGGTGGCCGCTTTGCGTCTCCGTTTGGGAGATGCAAAGCGTTTTCACCCACGTCTTCCTAACTTCATGTTCTGCAAACAAGGCAGTCTTCGTGCAGTAAAGGCTTGTGTATTTCACATACTTTCTTCTTCCATTGTTGAATTTTCACGCCATTGTTGGCACAGTTTATGACGGAACATGTATTCCCACTCGACCGACTCGACATTTGTAGAAAGAGAAAAACACTGGCTAATCTGCGAGCCGGTGAAAGTGTCGCTCTGTAGCACAACCCAGCAATGGTGGATGGGGTACTTCCGGGGGGCTGGCCCGAAAAGGTCTATACAGTCCGTGCCATTCATCCGCGATACCCCTTTGTCCAGAAGGGGGCAATGTTGTTCCATGGATCCCAATCCTGGGCTGGTTTCTTTCACAGAGATAAGAAGATTCCTCTGTGATTAGAACAGCAATAAAACACACAGAGGACTCCTCAGGTGTCATTATTTGCATTCCATGGGCAAATTTACGTTGACTTTTCTGGTTCCTGTGAAAATTTACACTCGTCAACCGACTTTGCAACAGCGAGTTAATCATTATCCAAGAAAACAGAGCTCTCTTTTGTTTCGAAGCAAAATTGACTCAAAGCAAAACAGTCTCCCCTCAGTTTTATGGCACCCAAAAGGGGTCTCGTTATCTCTCAGTCCGAGGTAGGGCAATTTATGTACCTGAGAACCAAAAAGGGGTTAGTGTGTTCTGGCCATCTGGCTGGGGAATGTGGATTCCTGCAAAAGGGAGTAAGGTGATATCTCCATGTTTCTCGGGGTCAGAGAAGAAGCCAGGACACATAGAAGTCAGAAGGAGAAGTCAGGCCTTCTCTTATTTCCTCGTCTAGAGGAATAACAGGGTGATTAAACAAAGAGGGGATCCTACAGTTGTTACACATCACATGTTGCAGACTTGCACAGTGGATTTTCACACAGCAGTGACAGTAGGGAAAATGTCTTCAGGTAAAGTAAAAGATCATATTTTACTTATGAAGTACCAATGAGTGAATAAAAAGTGGTCAGAAGGGAGGATGGAGTTTGACTGAAGTTTTACTGTCTGGGTTTGAGATCTTTGTGGCCTGAAGGATGGTTTCTATTGGAGATGATAGTTCCAACAACAACATATGATGTCTCTTCAGTGGCAGACACGACTCCATTTGGTATCCAGGCAGAGGTCACCCTGCAGACGAACTTCTTCGCTGCCAGAGATATGTTGACTCACTTCATGCCGATCATCAGACCTGGAGGTACGAACAATCAATCAATTAGTTGTCAGCTATCAATGGCTGTTGCACATGTTAAGATGCATTTGTATATAAAACACCTTGGGTTCTTACTGTCCGAAGTTAAATAAATGCAAGAGATAAAAGCTCCCTCGATGAAAGCACGTCCCACAACCAAACTGCATCTCTTCTTTTGGGACATTTCAGGAACTCGATAAAACATTTTGGTGAGCATTTAAGAGCCTTCAGACGTCCTTCCCCTGTTCTTTAGGTCGCGTGGTCAACATCTCCAGCCTTATCGGCTCCAGGACCCTCAACAACTGCAGCCCGGACCTCCAGCAGCGTTTCCGTAGCGACGACATCACAGAGGACGAGCTGGTGGGACTGATGCAGCGGTTCGTCCAGCAGGCCAAGAGAGGAGAGCACAAGCAAGGTGGCTGGCCTGAGACGGCGTACGGAGTGTCCAAAACTGGACTGACGGTGCGTTGGACCCGTCTGTCTCCAGGTTCTTAACTTGCTGCCTGTTGTGTTGACTTAAAAGTACAAGGACAGGCCACGTAAGATTAGTTTGTATAATTTATTTATGGTGATCTCATCCAGGATACTAGAGAATGATAAAATATAAGAGTTAATGCATGCTGGTTTCCAGGTGTTATCCATGATCCTGGCCCGTCAGCTGTCCAAGGAGAGACCAAATGATGGGGTAAATAATAAAACAATAAATTAAAATATCTTTAGAAAACATTCTCGGTGATAGTCCAATAAACTTCGACAACTGTACGTTTTCAAGACTTTACTTTCACTCCCGCACGGCTACAACAACGACTGACTCCACACTCTGAACATTCAACATTTTCTCACATGCGCAGTAGGAAAAGTAGCACATAACAAACTCCCCTTTTCTCTTTAAAGAAAAACAGTGCAAAGAAATTATTTCTTTTCTCTTTTAAGTGACCTTAACACATAACCAGGTTTAAAGTTTCAGCTTTAATAACTAGAGTAGAACAGTGGGAGAAAGTCTTTGTTGTTAAGTCCATTTAGCTTTTAAGCTGCCATACACCTTCGCTGAGAGCCCTCAGCAAGACGAGTGCAGACGTCCCCTTCTTGGTCAAGCAGTCAGCAAGCTGTTCCTTAGTTGCTTACCACATGATCTGCTGAACAGTCCCAGAGCTGAGGAGTTCCTTGATACTACTGATCTCAAGTCTGAGTCGCCTCTCTGTGACTGATTTGGTGGATTTGATAGCATTGTCTGTTACACACACAATAGGCAAATTGTTTCGTGTAGAATCACCTGTGGTGAGCTCTGAATAGAGTGTAGCTAAGAAGACTGCACTGTCAATGCCATCTCCAAGCGCCAAAGTCTCCAGCTCTCCAGTTAAAGTGCTTCGAACAACTCTCCTGATCCTCTTTGATTGCCAGCATATAGGTGAGAATCTCCCAGCCTCTCCCATAAGCATGATTAGATGTCCCCCTTGCGTGCCTCCATCTGGAAGATTTCCCATGGATGAATCACTGAATACCACCAGCTTTAGGGAGCTGTCTTTTCCCAGGTACTGAAACCTCAAAGTCACCTCCTCTGACTTCAGTTTTCTGATCAGTTTATTTGCACAATGCAGAGTCTGGATAGTGGCATGCTTAGTAGTGGACGCTAGGATGGATATGTCACACATTATATCGGGTCTGCTTTGCCTCGCCACCCACAATATCTGGCCAATCTTTGACTTGAGCATGTCGTATTCAGTGTCTATTAAGGGGGCCTCTCTCTGTGTGGCTCTGGTAGGGTCCACAGGAATTGTCTGAAGATTTTTTATGTACATCCATTGTTGCACCTGTATTTCATGTTCCACAGAGAGAACCTCTATTCCAATGTAGTTGAAGCTGCTGTGTTCTTCACGTCCAATTTGAAAAGCAGCTTTCAAGTGAGGGATGACTGTCATGGAGAACGTTTCTGAACCCCCCCCAGATAAAGTCGTCCACATGACAAGCAAGGACTCCCATCACATTGCAAGTCTCATCCAACCAGTAGAACACTGCAGGGTCCACTTTTGACACAGTGCCTCCTGACTGCTGCATAATGTCTTTCACCCTCTTGTACCAGTACAGAGAAGCATCTGCCAGGCCATAAACACATTTTTTTAGCTTCCACACAGTTCCTTTGCTCTGCGCTTCTTGGGGAGGCCGAATGTAGACATTCCGAGTTAACTCTTTACCTTGCAAAAAGGCTGCTTTAATGTCCATAGAGTTCAGCTGCCACTTCTTTTGACATATAACAGCCATGATCATTTTTAGGGACTCTGAGGCGCACGTAGGTGAGTCTTTTGGGAGCTCCTCAGTGTTCACTTCCTCAAAGCCTCTTGCAACTAATCTGGCTTTAGGTACAACCCCCTGTGGTGTTTCCTTCAGTGTGCACACCCACCTTGTAGAGATGCATTTCTGACCTTCATCTTTCACCTCTTCAAACACATTGTTCTGTTTCCAGTTGCTGAGTTCAGCATGTTTGGCAGGCATGAAGGCACAATCAGTACGTCCTCTTCATGGCAGTCTGCACATAACTCAGCATGCTCAGTGGGACCCAGCTGAAGGTTGTCCACTTGTCCTAAGTCCACTGATCCAGTTGTGCCAGCAATTTCCTCAGGCTCTGTGTACTGTAAATTGTACCAGTTTTTGTATGTTCCAGTGGACTTTCCTGCCCTGCTCAGGATTTTTCCAGTGTGTGTTTGGCCACTTCTACTGTCTGTGTATGTAACTACTTGTCCAATTTTCAGCTTTAGTCCTTCACAAGTAGTATTTGAGTGTACTGATGTGTGAGGTGGCTCACTGTTATCCTCAGCATCTTTATCATTTGAGGGTGCCTCTTCCTCACTTTCATTTACAGTGTCATTTTCATCGAGTCCTGTTTCTGGTAATGTGACATTTTCAGTTCTCATCAACTGATCTTCTTTTTCTCTCAACACACAGCCATCAACCTTTCGAAGTCTGGACTGATGTACACGAACATAGGTGCCCCCGTGGCGAACGAATATCACCACACCATCTTGGCCGATGACCACACCTGGACCTTTCCACTCTGTAGAATCCACCCGTTTATAGTAAACTTTATCCCCCGTTTCATATCGGTCATCAGTGGGTCGCAGTTGTTTACGAAGGGCTCTTCGGATCCGCTCAGAGCATTCTGCTTCAGTGAATGCTCTCCTTGTGGCATGTAATGCTGAGATGTGTTGGGCTATCCACGTAGACACGCTAGTCCCTTCCAGAGCTGGCGGCTTATCAGTGAGAACCGACGGCAGATTTGGGTTCTGCCCGAACACAAGCTGGTAAGGACTGTAACCATGCACATTGTGCATAGAGTTTTTTGCCATCAGGGCCCAGTCTAGGGCTGTCTTCCAGTCACATCCGTTGTCTCTCTTTACTTTCAACAGAATTTCAGTGAGGGTTTGATTATGCCTTTCTAAGAGACCATTGCTCCATGGACTGTAAGCTGCAGTCGTTTTCACTTCCATGTTAAAATTTTCAGCCATGTCCCTCATTTCTTCGTTATTAAATTCACCCCCATTGTCAGTGAACAGTCTGCGTGGAGGACCATGAACACTTATCCAGCAGTGAATAAAGTGCTTCACTATTTCTTGGGGTTTCTTGGTGGTAACAATGCTCCCTGCACTGAATCTTGTGAAGTGGTCAATAGCATGCAGATACCACACCCCTGGCTCTAGCTCATGTAAGTCCATAGCTACAGTCTCATTGTAGGCTGAGGCCATTGGTAAACCTACTGCTGGTTTTTGCTTTGGTTTACTGTATCTGATGCATGTCTCACAGTTCTTTACAACATCCTTCAGGACTGGGATGCACTCCTCATCAGTATTACCTGAGCAGTCTGTCAGTCTGTCAACCGAGGCGTGTCCAAACTGTTTGTGCAGTTTCAATAG
The DNA here is from genome assembly GCA_018398805.1 of Hirundichthys speculiger. Classification (NCBI taxonomy): domain Eukaryota; kingdom Metazoa; phylum Chordata; class Actinopteri; order Beloniformes; family Exocoetidae; genus Hirundichthys; species Hirundichthys speculiger. The sequence goes on from JAGFBZ010000257.1 coordinate 450,753, forward strand.
CACTTTTTGTTTTTCTTGTTTTGTCATGTTTTCTGTCACAATGAGGATGTCGTTTTCATTTTGGATATCACTTCCATCTGGGTTATTTTTCTCCCTCAAGTTCACACAATAATGTCCTGATGATGTCAGTTCAAGTTTCACAGGTTGCTTGAACATTATGGCTTTGTCATTCTCAATATCCAAAACTGCACCTGCTCTTTTCAGCGAAGCTTTGCTTAAGAGCAAAGGGATGTCGACAGGGACAACTTCTGTCTCAATTTGACATTTAGTTTCCGCTATCACAGCTGGGATTTTCACTTTCTTTGTGGAATGAACAATTCTCCCATCTCCAAACTTGAATGGTCTTGCACTTTTTACATCCTTCATTTTTAATAACTCATCCTGTGTTAATTGACTGACATAATGATCAAGCCATTTTTCGCCACACACTGTTCTGGTGCAAGCTGTATCAGTCACAGCAGATCCCAGAGACTCCACCATGAAAATCTCTGTGTCAGACAATGTGTCTTCAGACAGCAAGGTAATGTTGCATTCTTCAACCTCTGTTTGTCTTTCATCCTCTGTTAGTTTAGCATGTTCATTTTTGTGAGGACAGTCCTTTGCCCAGTGATATAAGCTTTGGCAGACTGCACATCTCGTTCTCCTACCATATCTGTCAAGCGGATTGGTACCGTGAACAGCTGATTGGTGTTGCAGATTTGACCTACTTTCTCTCCTGCCGGTAAACTTTGTGTAGTAGGCAGTGTCAGTTGCATCTCCGCTCACCTGCAGCGCACCAGCTCCGCCCTGTGGCGTAATATCGCCAAAAATCCTCTTCAAGGCAGCCTTCATTTTGTCAAACGTGAGACTTGTACAAGCGGTAAGTGCCAGCTGTTTGTCTTTAATACTCAGTCCCGCAGTGTCTAGCAGCTTGAATGCTAACACCGCATCCGGTAGCTCCATTTTGAACTGGCGAATTCTGTGGTACCTCCGTTCAAACTCGACAATGTAGTCCACCATCGAAACGCCATTGCCTTTCGTTATCCGGTCAGACTCCGTGTATGCCTCGTATTGGCAGTCCTTTTCCTCTTTCAAGAACACTGAAAGAGGAAAAGGACACTTTTAGCAGAAGTTTAGTCATTCCATCATCTGCGTTCAAATCCCTGCGGCTATTTCCAGCGCGCTGTCCCTCGCTCTTCCTGTTAGCGACAAGGCAACCGCCAAGGCTTGCTTCTTTTTATCCAAGTCGGTAACAAGTCGCCAGATTTCAACTTCATTTTTCCAGCTTTCGTAAGATTTCTTCTCATTAAACGCTGGCGGAACTTTATAATTACCAGCGGCCATCCTCTGCTACCAATGATAGTCCAATAAACTTCGACAACTGTACGTTTTCAAGACTTTACTTTCACTCCCGCACGGCTACAACAACGACTGACTCCACACTCTGAACATTCAACATTTTCTCACATGCGCAGTAGAAAAAGTAGCACATAACACTCGGTAATGTACACCACCTTTGAATCCATTAAAGTGTTGTTGACATGTTTTTAAACTCTTTTCTCAGATCTTGCTGAACGCCTGCTGCCCAGGATGGGTGCGCACCAACATGGCCAGTTCAGAAGCCCCCAAGTCACCAGACGAGGGCGCCGTCACCCCGGTGTACCTGGCCCTGCTGCCGCCTGGAGCCACGGAGCCTCACGGGAAGTTCGTCTCCGACAAGGAAGTCCAGCCGTGGTGATGTTGGTGTTGGTGCTGCCGCCCGGTGGTTCAATCCCCACGTTGCCCCTCCCCAAATCAATGTCATAGAAACAGGTGCATGCTGGATTAATAAACGCTACAGTCTTCATTTGATTTAACCTTTACTGTGCAGCATATCTGAACTGTGGGAACATCTGCTGAGATAAAGTCTTGCCTAGGATAAATAAATATATTTCATATGAACACATGAATACGTAGATGCAGTGACAGTGACTCGTAAACATTGTGACACTTTAATATTGTTTTGTTGCAGCTAATGACTTTATTTTTTCCCCAGTCAGCTGTTTTTGCTCAGTTTACATTGTGGGATTAAAATGTCACATCTCCTCTAGACAGCCACAAAGGAGGCACCATCACATCCTCCCAGCTCCCACAGCCCTCGCTCCTCTGTCCTTTGGGTGCATTTCAGCAACTCAGACATCCTTCAAGGTGTTTTTCAGAGATCGATTTGTGGGTCGCAGGCAGGAGGATGGAGGAGCGGGGAGACGAGGAGGGACAAATGAGATGAATGAGATGAGCCAGAGGGGGTTCTGATGGGTGAATTGGGGACAAAAGGAAACTATCAAAAGATCAGCAGTGAACAGTCTCACACATCATGTATGTTGTGACTGTTTTACACAAAAAAGAAATGTTGAAGGAGTTAACTAATAACTGAGCTAAGAACAGCTGAGCAGCTTTTTTAGGATGAAAAGTAACTATTTGAATTCAAAAAGCCACAATTTTTGCAAATGTTACAATTTTACAACAAAATGTGTAATTTCTAGAACAAAAATGTGCAATTCCAAAATTTTACAACAAACAGCTGCTCATTTTTATCAAAAAGTCAAAGCAATTAAAAAAAAAGTTTTTTTGGGGACAAAAAGTTGCAATTATAGAAAATTTTATGACAAAGTTGTTTATGTCTAAAACTTTTTTCAAAAGTTGATATTTTATAACAAAAAAACCCCCCAAAAGTTGTGAAAATCTTAGTTCTAGATCAAAAAGTTGATCTTGCAAAACACCTTTTTCTCATGGAATAAATATATATTTTTTAATTTGGCATTTATTAGGAAGAATTTGTGATTTTTTTTAGATAAAAGTTTCAATTTCACAATAAAAAGTTGCAACTTTGGCTGTATATTATATTTTATGACACAAAACCATTCTGTTTTTTTTTTAACATCAAACAGTCATGATATTTTAAAATTCACCATCAAATGAGAAAAATATGTGAATTACGTTTTGATTTTGACAGCATGTCCTAATTGTGCTTTGATACCAAACAGGAGTTTAACGAGCTAAACTTCACCTCCAAGAAAAACAGCAGAAAAACCAAGAACTCCAAGCCTGAAGTCCGTATAGTTTAATGGTATATTATAAGTATAATTTTGAGCGGGTCCATAGTCCAGGAAACCTGACAACACAGAAAAAACAAGGTATCACCAGCTCTTGGATTCAATTCAGTTTTATTTGTATAGTTATGTCAATTGTCTCCAGGTGCTTTACAGAGACACAGATCATGACCCCTGAGCAAATATCATTAACTAAAAATATAATATTAAACCCAAATCAAGGATAATGGCAAGTAAAAAACTCCCACAGAGGGAGAAAAAACCTTAAGCCAAAAAGTGGCAAGAAAAATCTCCACTATAAGAGGAAGAAACCTGGACCAGGACCTGGATCATATGGGGGGACCTTCCGCCTAAAGACCAGTTGGATAAAAAAAAGAAAAAGAGAGGAGAGACAGGACAGAGAGAGGATGGAGGACAGAGAGAGGATGGAGGACAGAGAGAGGATGGAGGACAGAGAGAGGAGAGACACAAATGACTGAATGAAATGACTACATAAACAGATGCAGGTAGCAGCACTGAGGTGAGATGGTCAGAGGACTAGATCACCAGTCACCACGCCAGCCGACACCCTGAACACATCTACACACACAGGTGGAGGTAAACGCTGGGATGGACAGAGGAGGGAACTGCAGGTCAGCATGAAACTCAGGAAACTCTGGTCTGCAAACATAGAGGAAGAAAAGAGAAAAAAGGAGGGAAAACAGCACAACAAACGAGGTGCTCCTAATTAATTATGAATGAGCTGGAGGAGGAAAAAGGGAGGAGGAAAGGGAAGGAAAGGGAGAAGAGCAGTGGAGACACCACTCAGCAGATCATGTTGGCGTCCCCCTGCAGCGTAGGCCTATAGCAGCATAACTATGATGAAGCTGTGATTTAGACGAGCTACTCTAGTCTGAGCTACTACACCTATGGCTATAACTATTAGCCCCTACACACTATTGTTTAGACTAGGGTTTCTCAACGGGGGCATTCTGAACCTTTAGGGGGTCGCTGGAAACGTAAGGGCTGAGAGGGGGGAGCTCAGGCACAAATGAGGGGCGCCACGCCTTGAGAACTCTATTTTAAACTTCCATGCTTTCTCAAGGTTTTTTTATAGTTCAAATCTACTTACGTTTTAATAAAATGTTGTGCTCAGATTACCTTTCCAAAATAAAGCTGCTGTCTGAGACCAAAACCCAGAGTCTGCTTCTTCCATGACCCGGTAAAATCTCCTTTTCTCCCTACGTCACAACCAGACGAGCCAGCGGGATCGGTCGCCATAGTAACGCCCATAACCACACAGCAGCAGAGAAACTCCTTTCCAGCACATTCATTCAACAACCAATGAAAACATACACAAGACAACGTAATCACGTTCAATCAGAAATATTTACAGTACAATCAAAAATGGCCTATAGCTGGCGCTCCATCAGTGGCTCCATTCAGTATCTGATCATATCTGGTCGGCAGATACCGGGGATTCACCACCTTGTTAAAGCAGCGCGTTCCCCAGGTTCTGACAGTACACTGGACTCTGCACCGTCACAACTTGGTGGCTAAAAAAATGTCCCCATTGGTCAATGAGTCCCTGAATGGCAGTCAAGGCCTTTAACAAAATAAACGCTCATGCGCTCAGTGATCGGCTCTTCAGACAGCTGAGGGGGAAAATGATGACATCAGTCATTGTTGACAATTAAACACTTTCTGCAGTCAGTAAGGTGGGCTTCAATTATATCATTATAAAGGCCTGTTCACAAACAAATAAATGTGTAGCTAATTATTACATTTTTATAGTAGCCTAGAGGTCAGATATTTCACCTGTCTCTTCTTAATTTTTTTTTTTTTTTTTTTTTTGGGGGGGGGGGGGGGGGGGGGGGGGGGGGGGGGGGGGGGGGGGGCGTTAAGAGCATCATGGTGGCCCAGGGGGGGCGTTTGTTCAAAACAGTTTGAGAACCACTGGTTTAGACTAACTGTAGGCTTTACTGAACAGAAATGTTTTCAATTTAGTTTTTTGATATGTCGTCTACTTGTATCTGGACACACCTGGACTTTGACAGCTTTCTCCAGTGTTGGAATAAAGTCGACTGAAATCAGAAAATGAAAATCTCACTGAGGTTTCATCTTGTTTTTGATCTGATAACACTTTCTACAAAATAATTCCTGTGGAAATCCGAATCCTCTGCTTTATCTCTTCCTCAGTCTGTTTTAAGTCTTTGAGTCAATACCACGGTAGACTGTGTAAGTCTGTGCCGTGTTGATGGGTATTACGTGTGATTGTGGGAGTTGTAGCCCTGTCAGACAAGGGTAAAGCCCTGATTACCTTGTAGATAAAAACTAATCCATTGAGTGGGAGCGATGGAGAGATGGCCAGAGACAGAGGGGAGAGATAATCCTCTAATCCCTGCTGTCTGCCAAAGGAAACCCCATCACCTGCTCACTTTGTGGATCATAATGGCTGTGACTGTCGTTGTTTGTAAGCGCTGAATGGGCATTATAAGTACTTTATTGATCCTGCAGATGGGAATTCCCTCAGTGCAGAAACACGACAAAACAATACGATAAACAAGGCCATCAATACCAGAACTGTTCACATGCAGCACGTAATAAGGTTAGACAAGAGCGCTCTCTTCTTGTCGATTAATTCATTGGAGCAAAAATCAGCCAGTGGATATTTAGTCTAATCGATTATATTTGATGTCACGTTTGCGAATAAGAGAGTAACTTCACTGCTTTGTTTTGTAAATTAAGGTGGTTGCAGGTTTGTGGGATGTTAAACGAGGCATATAATGCTCTTTTTTGAATTTTTTTTTTTTGAAATTCTAATGAAATGAAACAATACATGACTCATTAACCATATGGCTACGCCTCTATTCAGCAGATGGTTTCACCCTTATACATTACTCTCAATGACCCTCAAGTTATCAACATAAGAAAGAACGTATAGCACTGAACTAGCCCTGCACCACAGGAAAGCTGAAGTAATGCAACAGCTGGTGTACGGTGAATGAGTCAACAAGCACAATGCAATTTCTGCATCACATATCAGTTTAGTTCAATAAACTGAGGGCTTCAAAATGATCTGTGTTCATCTGTGCTTTGTTTGAGTTTTTGAGGCTAATGTGAGAAAGTTGGTCAGATTTTCCTGTTTTTTTTCTTCTTTTTTTGTAATGGCAGCTCCAATGAAGCTACTGGTGGTGCGACCCAACTGCTGACAATGAAGCCAATGAAGAGCAACATTCCTCGCTGGTCATTAGTTGATCTCTCTCTTAACTGAGCTAATAACCGCTGATAACACTGTGCTGTTAATAACAAAGCCAAAAAGCAGGAGTCTGAAACAAAGTTTCAGGGTTGTGTTTTGTCAAACTTTCCAAAGACTTGATGTTACCTCACGCACCCAAATATACTGTATAATATAATATACTATACCCCCCCCCAGCTGTGGTTATTCCTGACAGAGCAGACAGGACCACCACTCGTCTAGTCAGTGTTGATCTAGTCCTCTGTAAATTGACGGGAACATCGGGTGGAGTTTCCTGTGAGGTCCAGCGTGTCGACATTCTTCCCCGTTTCGTCCTCACCCTGAATCAGCGTGTATTGGCATAGTCGCTTCAAAATCGGAGGTTTACATATCTCGCTAAAGCTCCAAAAGCAGCGGTGACGACCGGCCATCCAGGACTGAGGTGGTTTGGGGATCTGGTCAGGGTTCCTCCTGGATGAGAGGGAGGTCTTATTTTTTTAGTTATTTGCAAAAATGTATAATATAATTTTTTTTTTTTAATCTCGGAAACATCACAGGATGTTGTGTGCGTTCTCTCACAGCGAAGAAATGTTGTGAGCCAGCCTGGCCCCTTTAAGAAGGTGGCCTTATGGGTAATGGTGTGGCCTTATGGGTAATGTAGTGTGTGTGTTGTGGGACGGCAGAATGAAAACGGGGTTAGATGAAAAGTGTAGTGAGCATCAACAGCAGCCCAGCGTGTATAGATTTACATTCTCTGTTAACCAACAGGAGCCCAACAATACAACCTGTGTGATGTTACAAGTTCCTGCCGCGCCAGAATAAAGTTCTCGTTCCATGCAGAGAAAACTGGACTTTTTGTTTTGTTTTTGTTAGCGTGTTAGCTGCTAATTATGAGCCAAAAATAGCACAATACCAGCGGTTTCCTTACTACGGTTCAGAGACCAGAGGCTGTGAACAGAAACAGAAAGACCACAGTTGAGCCTTTGTCTTGTTTCGCTGCAGTGCCTCGCTACTTTTTTGCAGCTTTTAAACATATTTTAAACACATTATTGAGTCTCGGGGAGGTTCTGGCTCCAGTTCGCGGATTTAGATTTTTGCGGGGTGGGGCGCTGGTCCCCATTAACTCCGAAAAATAAGGATCACTGTAGTCTAAAAAAATAACAATAATAATTCTTTCTGAATTAAAAAGAAATCCACAAGCTCCATGTGAATACTGTCCAGCCAGAGGGAACGCAAGTTAAACACGGCGTCAGGTGAGCTGAAGGAGAAACGTGGTCATGATGTCGTACTCGCATGAACCCAGAAACAGTCACCGTCTAAAAATAATTATTCAAGTAAAAGTTTCCGCACTAACAGGAAAGGTTGAGGTAGAGAGCAGGCTGATGCCCCCGTACGACAAATGTAACTCCCTTTGACCGGCACATAAATGCAAATCGACCTGGACAGGAAATGCTCCCATCTATTCCAGGAGAACATTGCTGATGAGTTGGTTTTTGGTTTTAAAAACAACAACAACAAAAAAACAAACTTAAAGTCTAAGGGCCTGATTTACTAAAGGTTTGCGTGCGTAAAAACGTGTGCAAACTTGACACCACCCGCAAACCAATGTGCAAGCTGATCTACTAACTGCGTGCAAAGAGGACTGCGCCTCTCAAATGAGCAAAATAGCACACGCTGTTCATTTAGTACTTTTGCCCTGATGAATAATCAATATGGGGCGTACCCGCCAGAAAGCGCTAAATACTGGGAGGGGAAAATGCAAATAGGTTCATTTACCACGCGCAATGAGATTTACCAACCCTGAAAGTAATTGCGGGGATTGTGATTGCGTCTGTATTTAATACGTTCGAAAGGAAGGTGCTAATCTGCCCAGCATTACGCACCGATGGCTGCTGTTATTGTGGCAAGGAGGCGACATCGCCAAAATCAAAGAATACGCAGAGAGAGTCTTTCGGACTCGTGTAAATTTGTTTGGAATGAATGAAAACCAGATAGTTGAAACTTAAGGGCTGATTTGGAGCCGGTCACAAGCACATGCAAAAGGAGAAATATTTTATTTGAATGTTAAATCGAGTATTATTCAGCAAAAGGTTGCCACAGGAGGCACATTCATTTTTTTTATTTGTGATAATAAATAAATCACGTGTTTTCATGGAGAAAAAAGTGTTTCTTATTGTGCGCCTACCTTGTTCTGCAGTTGGCTCTAGCGTGTCAGACCCCGTATCCCAGTTATCTGCTCCTCGCAGAAGGTGAGCTGCATCTGCTGCTCAATGCTGGTTAGAGGCATCTCCTCCGCAGGCATCTCTTCCGCAGGCCCTCCACCTGTCTTGTTTGCCGAAGTTTTATTAAAGGCCACTTTTTCTTTAGTTCTTTGCCTTATATCTTGCCACCTTCTTTTAACCTCATCTGCCGTTCTTTTTGTCTTACCAACTGCATTTATTCTATCGCAGATTTTCTCCCATATTGCGTTTCTTTTGGTGATGTTTAAATGTCTTTGCTGTAGTTCATGAATGTGTTTATTTGCCTCTTCCACTAATATCTCTAACTCCAACTCGTCAAATTTCATTTTGCGCTTGCGTCTATCCTGCTTTCCATCCAGACTCTCCATGGCGCAAACCGTAAGACACGCAACACCTCATTTAAATACTGCGGTTTGCACCCGTTATCAATTGCGCGAGCATTCTTAGTTGATCACCCGCAAAACACACAACAACAGCACGCGCAAACTTTTTCAGTGCACACGCAATTTAGTACTCTTTATTTAGGATCTTAGTAAATCAGGCCCTAAGTGTCAGGAGGATTGGGGTAAAGCTGAAGGGTGTCTGCGTCTCAAACAGGATGGACGCATCAGAGGACAGTTGAGACGCAGCTGTTTCATTTAAGAGGCACGTTCACTATCAGGTCTCTTTAGCTGCACCTTCACAGTGATCACGTCAGGTTTCATTTGCACGTGACCCTTACGTGCAAATTGAAACATGTCACATAATCAAATTCTCAGCCATGTTTTTAATTTGTGCATCTGATCCGGCTGAAAGCTGAGAAGCTCCTGTGGTCGCGTTAATGTTCAGAACTCAGCTGGTGGCAAAACCTCTGATTAACAGCAAACAACAGACAAACAGTTTATTAATATATGACGCATCATTTACTGCTTTTACTTCCTCTGTGGTTGCACCCCCCCTCCCCCCCAGTGTACTACGTGTTATTTTTCTCCACCTGGTTAATTAACCAAGCAGCCCTCTCTGCTCGACTCTCTGACCATCTCCCCTCCACAATCGCTCACAGGGCGTAAAATCCATTTATAGACAACTTATTAATATTTAAAACTCCAGAATAAATGGATTGCCAGGAAAGTTCATCATGAATAATTTAACAGCAGTCAGCTGCGGTTGACTTTTTGACTTCAACTGATGTTTTTTTTTAAATTTATCAATGACTTACAAACCTCTCAATTAGTCACATTAGTGTCTCAGATACGTAACGTCCAGTAAATCTCAAATATTCTGGCAGGATGAGGACACAACCCTGGGGGGGGGGGGAGGGCTCTAATTATTTCCTTGTAGATTAAAATTAATTCTATGAATGTCACATTGCAACATAACAACAACATGGGACAACATCTTTAATTAATTTTCCAATGGACATCCTGATCCCTTTAAGAGAAGGCGGGATTCTTCAGGACCTTATCTATTGAAATGATATTAGCCCACAAATGTATTGCATAATTAGGGGTGTGGGTTTATGAGTGACAGCTGCATCGGTGTGAACCTGGCAACATATAACGTACCAGCTGGCTGCAGCTGCTGCTGTTTGGCCACTTTTGAACGGACCAGGGTTTCACGCCGTCGTCTCCTGGCATCATGGGATCAACCAAAGCTCAGGAGACCTGCGGGAGATGTCACAGAGGGGTGTCTTCATTTCTCTCTATAGACTTTATAATCAAGCAAATTTAAAAAAAAAAATCAGGCCAACCTCTTATTTCAGTCAGTTGTTTTTTATTTTTATTTTTGTAATTTTTGCGATTAGAGCAAGTGACTTGATTCCAAATGGAAAACCAAACCAAAACAAACAAGCAAACACGTCATATTAAAAACTTAAGCTTCTTAGTATTCATTAAGTCTTTTTCATGAGCACTTTAATTTCTCACATCTGGGGATTACCTGCTGCATTTCAAAATCACCCCAACAGTGCCGTACTGAGAGAACAGAGTCTGCAAACCGTAAACCATCAAATGTTAGTTGCACATTATTCTAATTCTTGTGAAAGTTGTCTAATTGATGACAATTATGAGAGGATTAGATCCTTAAAAAAAACTATTCATGCGTTAGCTGCATCCACTTTATCATGGATCGAGAACATCTTCTGCCTTTCTCTTTTAAAGTTTTCATTTGGAAATGCGGACCAAACTTTGGTTTGGTTTGTATCGGGACTGAATGGTCCGTAGGAGCAGAGCCCCCAACACAATACTCTGGGGGACACCGCTGAATGTTTTTAGTCCTAAAATCGCGTGTGGACCAGCGGAGCAAACTACCACGTTCCCCATCAGGACCCCAGTGAGGCCATAGAGCTGGTCCAGACACACATGGGCAGGAGAGGGCGAGGAGCTGGACATCTTTCAACCGTACACAGGTTACTGGGGCCCCAACCTGGGGTTTGTTGGCGAATAGCTCTGGGTCCAACGGGTGGGTTTTTGCTGGCAGCTGAAGACGTGGGCCACAGTCTGCCGACCCTCGGCTTCCAGAACTGAAATGTGACAGGCTTTTACTCAAATAGCACAGACATCAAGTGACAAAAGTGTACTTTTCAGTCATATCTTCACATCTCTGTTTAAAGCAGCTGGTTTTATGGGGTGGTGGCTCGTCATTTAAATCCACCCTTCTCTACCGTGAGTTACGCCTTTGAAACTGGGTCTGTGATGTCACAGGAATCAGATCTGAGCAGATCTGAACTGCTCACTTTAAAGATCCTCTGACTAACAACAAAGACATTAGGTTATGTAATGTCATAGATATTATGCTGGAAGCCACCTATAACTCTCAAATATATGCTCACAAGCACTAAAAAAAAGGCATTTTCTTCATAGCACTTTAAGTTTAAATCTCTTCAAGGCAGCAAACGATAAACCTGCTTAGTTCAAATATATTTAATATTTGAAAATGAGAGAGGCGACAGTCTTCTCATCTGAGACTTGGTAGGAAAACCAAATTTAAAGGCATCCCAGATATCAAAAGGCCCCTATTCCTCCTTCCTCAGTGCTCCTTCTTCAAAGGGCAAAAGATTTACCATCTTCCATGTCTATCTTTCAGGGGGGTTAATTTGGGTGCTGGAGGTCTTTTCTTTGTTCCCTCTTCTTTTCTCTTTTCTGTCTCTTCTAAAGGAAACTGATAGCTTTTGGTTCTAACCTCTAATCTCCACCTCACATAGCCTCCCCAACCCATTTAAAGTGAGCAAAGCCTTATGATTGAGCAGGCTCTAGCATGTAATGTGTTTATACAACCCAAAATCAGAATAAAGTGGGGCTTTTATAGAAAATAGAAATTAAATTAAAGAAAGAAAAAGCACAAAGACTCTGGTTTATACTGGCTGCATTTAGATATTTCATGTTATTCCTTTTGATTTGTGAATATACATTACAAGGTAAAGTGAGCAAACACTGCTCATCCTGCTGCATCGTTCTGCTGAGGAGGCGTGCACCCTCACGGTCATTAAAGTTCTTTTAGCACTCCCCATCTGCTTCAAAACCTTTGCAAACTAACCCCACCTCCCAGTACGGCAGGATCTTTCCCCTCTCAGAAAATGTTTTGGGACGTTCTCAAAGAAAACAGGAAACATAATCTAAAGCTTTGAAGAAACATTATGTTAGCTTTGTTCAGAGGTGGTGCTGACATCCCTGGGCTCAGAGGCATCTGGGATGGATCATTGGATAACGTAAGTCTGGACTGTGGTCCAATAAATCAGTACGATCTTTCCTTTGTGGAAGAAGAAAGACCATCCAGAATGTTATCAACAAGGCCAAAAGCTACTCTTTCTGACAGAATAAGGTTTCATCAGTGCCTGTTGCAAAGACAATTGCAGATGAGATTTTAGAGTGACTTAAACTGCCTTCAAGATGGCATCTTTTCCTGGCACGTTCATGCAGGAAACAACATCAACAACACAGTAGAAAACCACACAGACATAACAAAGATGTGGCTGAGAGAGACGGGGACATGGTTTTTGGACTAGCCTGCCTGCAGTCAACATCACATTCTATTAGTGGCTTTGCAAGCCATACTCTTCGCCACCAGATGGCAACAAAGCGGCACGTCACACCTCCTAAAACTGCTCTGCTGAGGTACCTGCACAGCATTTTAATACCTCCGCCTGCTGTATCTGATGTCTCCACATGATCCTCCTGCTCAGCCTGTCCTCCGATAACTGAAGTCTCATCTGACAAACAGAACAGACATCATGCAGCTTGTCACAAGAAAACACACACACACACACCCATACACAGAGAGAGAGAGGAGTGTATTTTTTTCCTTACAGTGACCTTTACAGGAATGTGTTGTCCTTACAAGGAGGAAAAAGTGGGAATTAGAGTCATTTGAGTTCAGCCTCCATTTATGCACAAGCCTCGCCGTTTCATGTTTGAATTTAGCTCATACTAAGCTGAGGTGAAGGGTTAGTGATTAAATGTCAGATTAAATGTCATGTTTAAATGTCAGGGAAGAAATTCAAGTCCTGAAATACAAAACAAAAACATTAAAATTCTTGTTTTTATTGTTTTTTTTTTTTGCACCATTTTGTCCCAAGGCATTTCAAACTGAAGGAGCGGCCCTTTACCTGTTTCGGTTCCCCTGCAGGGACACCAGCGTCCCATCAACGCACCATCAAGACAAGACATCTGGCAGCTCTGCAGAAAGTCTGCATGTCCACTCCAGAGACTTGGATTTGTAGGAGCTGCTTTGTAATGAAAAAGACACCGTTGCTGACATCAGATAGAGGCGAGCTGCTTTGGAGAGAAAGAGAGAAAAATTAAAACATCAGCAGGCAACACACTTCAATGTGAAACACTGCAGGGAGGATGCTTTGACAACAGAAACATGACGGAAAATGGAGGAAATACTACCACCTAGAGGACAAACTGGGACTTTGTTAGAGAATTTGTGTAGTTACATACCAGAGAAGTTTTGTTCCTGTACTGGAAACAACACAAAACAACAAAGATGTTGGTAGTGTTGCCTCATGGAGCGTCTCATGTGGTGCATATTTCAGCACGGGAACATTTATTTATCAGACTGGTGGATGATAAATATAATTAAGAATGATTTTAACTGTTTCATAGCTACACATGAAAGTATAACTGAACACACAAGCAAATGTGCTCACAATTACAACTGAAATCAAAATATCAGCATTTACAAATTGTAGAACTAATACAGGATAATCTGGGTAATATTTGTAATAAGCAACATAGTTGATGTATCCACTTGTCTGGCATTTCCAGAGTCTTCAGCGTGTCAGACAGGAGATCCAAACAGATGTGAAATAAGGCAATCTAAGGTAAAGTATTTCATATTTCAGAGAAACTGACTGGAGCTTAGAACTTCAGCTTTTCTCAACATAGTGGGTTTCTTCATTCTGATGGCAGTGCTTTAGAGGAAAAGAGGCTTTTGCATGCCAGAAAGGTGGATTTATGTAAATTTCATCCATCCCAGATCTGGATTGAAGCTCATCCAGGAAGCACGTTTTGTTGCAATTCCTCTACTGACCACTAGGTGATTCCTCAGCATGGCGGACCGTGTGAAAGCGAAACGCGCCTTCGACCCACATCCACCATACCTTTCCAGGTCTGACTTTGTATTAATATCTGCTATTATTGTGCTGAGGTGTTTTTTTTTTAATCTCACACTGGGTCCCATTACTGGTCACAGTGTTAGAAATACGATTTTTTCCCTCCTCTTTCCTCTTGGTAACCCTTTTTTTCCTGATCTATGGAAATGAGTACACCGTTGACCATTGTCTTATGTTGCCTTGTTTGTTTGTATTATTGTATGTATTCTCATTGTAATTTCATTGCACTGGGACGCTGGCTCAGTGACAATAAAAGAATCTTGAATCTTGAATTCTCTGGACAGATGTACTGAAACCTGAATTTCTGCTTTGGGGGACCAATAAAATGCATCTTATCTTCTCTAGTCTAGTCTAGTCTCGTCTCGTCTTATCTTATCTCCAAAGCAGAGCAAATCCCCATCGACTCCCATGTTAAAACGGCCAACTTTGCAGCAGAATTAAACATATTTAAAGCCTTTTCCCTCTATGATTGGAATCAGAGGAGGTCCTGTTCCAACTGGAAGAGTCGTGAAAGGACTTTTCTCCGAGTCACCGCTTCTCAGCGTTGCTGGTCCCGCCTCTTTGCGACATGGTGGCCAGCAGTTTGAGAAAAAAAGGCAGGTTTCAAATACAAATCTATTGATGAGGCAGATGCTTCATCCATCATTTATGCAGCCAAATGTTCCAGATCGCAACTGTAAGGATGACAAGCAGCGCTGTACAAAGTTTTGCATGACAATTTCAGTTCATGGTTCTCTGACCATCTCACCTCAGCGCTGCTACCTGCATCTGTTTATATAGTCATTTCATTCAGTCATTTGTGTCCTCCATCCTCTCTTTGTCCTCCATCCTCTCTCTGTCCTCCATCCTCTCTGTCCTCCATCCTCTCTCTGTCCTCCCTCCTCTCTCTGTCCTCCATCCTCTCTGTCCTCCCTCCTCTCTGTCCTCCATCCTCTCTCTGTCCTCCATCCTCTCTCTGTCCTCCATCCTCTCTCTCTGTCCTCTCTCCTCTCTGTCCTCCATCCTCTCTCTGTCCTCCCTCCTCTCTCTGTCCTCCCTCCTCTCTTTAATACTAATACATATTTAATAATACTATCACATACTACGACTCCAGTAAAACCATCACAATGAGATGTTTTATTCCAAATGAAAATTTCATGCAAGAACAGAAATTCAAAAAGGTGACATTTTTCATGAAGCCTCTTTGCACCAGCTGGACAGAAAATGTGAGAGATGCTGTGAAAGATTACATTTATCTCCCACAGAAAAACACCGGGAGGTTTAAAAGCCTCTTAGTGACGAAGCTTTTAAGCCTGAACAATTTTCATTCGCAGAGTAAATACGAAGATCTGTGGCGCTGCATATGTTATTACAGTTTCACAGTGGAACTATGAAATGAAAGAATGTGAAACATCCTTAGCAAAAAAGACACACTGAATTATTTATTAACCCTGCATGACGTATTCAAGTGTATTCCCACTGATGATTTTGATTTTCTCACCTTTTAGTGGTTTGTTTGGCTTCCACCAATCAACTTTTAAAAGGTGATGCGTCTTGAAAGTTCTCTACGGCTTATTTCCTCGTATTTCTCCTCCCTGTGAGAAGTTCCCGCCTGGGCTTCATTGGGCCTGACAACCAGTGCATTTAGGGATGGCGCCATCCCATTTTAACACCCCAAAGCAAAATAAAGCAGCAGAAATGCTGCTGCTCTTTAAACTGTACAGACTGAGTGCAGAAAGTAACTTGTTATTAGTTTTGAAGAAAAGACACAAATCTGAATGTAAAACAGCACAACAATGAAAGAATAAACCTAATTAGTGGTTTGGATCCTCATGAAATATCTAAAGAATGATTATTAACATTGACGGCTCATCTCCACATACACTTTATTACCAAAAGTATTGTCCCACCTGCCTTGACTCACATCTGAGCTTTAGCTCCTCCCATTCCTAATCAATATGTTGTGGCTCCACCCTTTGCAGCTAGAACAGCTTCAGCTCCTCAGGGAAGGCTGTCCACAAGGTTCAGCAGTGTGTTTATTGGGATTTTTGACCATTCTTCCAGAAGAACATTTGTGAGGTCAAACACTGATGTTGGACCAGAAGGTCTGGTTCTCAGTCTCTGCTCTAATTCATCCTAAAGGTCTTCTATCAGGTTGAGGTCAGGACTCTGTGCAGCCCAGTCAGGTTCATCCACCAGACTCTTCCATCCATGTCTTTATGGTCCTGCTTTGTGCACTGGTGCACAGTCATGTTGGAAGAGGAAGGGACCAGCTCCAAACTGGTCCCACAAAGTGGGGATCATGGAATTGTCCAGAATGTCTTGGTCTGCTGAAGCATTCAGAGTTCCTTTCACTGGAACTAAGGGTCCAAGCCCAGCTCCTGAAAAACACCCCCACACCATAACCCCCCTCCACCAAACTTTACACTTGGATCAATGCAGTCAGACCAGTACCGTTCTCCTGGTAACCACCAAACCCAGACTCTTCCATCAGATCACCAGATGGAGAAGTGTGATTCTTCCCTCCAGAGAACGTTCCTCCACTGCTCTAGAGTCCAGTGGTGGCTGCTTTACTCCACTGCATCTGACTCTTTCCATTGTTCTTGGTGATGTCTGGCTTAGATGCAGCTGCGTCACCATGGAAACCCATTCATGAAGCTCTCTGCTCTGTTGTTATGCTGATCTAAAGGACACATGAAGTTTGGAGGTCTGTAGTGATTGACTCAGCAGAAAGTTCTCACTATGTTCTTCAGCATCCTCTGACTCCGCCCCCTCAGTTTACCTGTCCTACCACTACATGGCTGAGTTGCTGTCGTTCCCAAACACTTCCATTTCCTGATAATCCAGCTGACAGTTGACTGTAGAATATTTAGGAAAGAGGAAACTTCACCACTGGATTTGTTTCACAGGTGTCATCCTATCACAGTTCACCTGTTCCACTGAGCTCCTGAGAGAGACCCATTCTTTCACAGATGTTTCTAGAAACAGTCTGCATGTCTAGGTGATTAATTTATACACCTGTAGCCATGGAAGTGACTGGAACACCTGATTCTGATCATCTGGATGGATGAGCAAATACTTTTGGTAATATAGTGTATGCATCCAGCTATTTTTTACCTGTTTAGCTTTCATATGGTGCAGGTGTCTACGTTGCTACACAGCTTTTTTTTTTTCAAGATTCAAGCCTTTTATTTGTCATATGCATAGTTAACACAGGGTCAAGAATGCAATGAAATGCTTGCTGGGAGAAAGAACCGCTTATGACTCGCCAAGGGAATACTGGTAAAAGAAAAAAATAAGATAAAAATATAGTCTACACAGTAGAGAATTCCAACATAATATGCAATGGAAAAATTTCAAGCATATGCGGTAAGTGTACAGTAGGTCACAGTGTGTAATATAATAATAATAATGATAGTATAAGTATAGATAATGTAAGTGTATATATAATGTGATATAGTATAGTATAGATACTCAGTATACATATAATAATATGATTGTAATTGTATAATATAATATAGGTATGTAATTATGTATATAATATGTATATAATATGATAATAGTGATAATAATGATAATATGAGATACAATATACACAGAGTGATACAGTATAAACAGAGTGTATTTCAACCTATAACATTTTCAGAAAAAAGAAAAAATATACAATAAAGTAGAATATAAAAAGATATTAAAGTGTTAACATTATCTAAAGTGTCGCAGTGTAAGGTGCAAGGGACCAGTAAGTAAACATTCATTTCACATGAATAGTACATATGGTATATTGCACATAGTGGAGTATTGCACATTGTTTAAAGCAATTGTTATCACAGAATATGACATTAAGGTAGTGAAGCATGTAGTGACATGTTGTATAAAGAGTCCTTTTGGCAGAGTGAAGGTGCTACCTGGAGTTGAGTAACCTGACGGCCTGGGGGTAGTAGCTGTCCCTCAGTCTTTTTGTGTGGGCGGGCAGGCTCCTGTGCCGTCTGCCAGATGGTAGCGGACGGAAAAGTCCATGTGCTGGATGTGTGTGGTCTTTGGTTAATTGTGTGCCTTACGCAGACCCCTGCTGTGATAGATGTCCTGGATGGGGGGGAGGCTGCTGCCTGTGATGTCCTCTGCCGCTCGCACCACCCTCTGTAGCGCTTTGCGGCTCTGGGCAGTGCAGTTCCCATACCACACTGTGATGCAGCCCGTCAGCAGACTCTCGATGGTGCACCTGTAGAAGTTAGTGAGGATGCTGGTGTTCATACCAAACTTCCTCAGCTTCCTCAGGAAGTAGAGTCGCTGCCGGGCTTTCTTCACCACAGTGTCTGTGTGGAGTGACCAGGACAGATCCTCAGTGATGTGGACGCCCAGGAACTTGAAGCTGCTGACCTGGTCCACCTCAGCGTTGTTGATGTAGATGGGGGGGTGCTGGTCAGTCCGCTGCCTCCTAAAGTCCACGATCATCTCCTTGGTTTTGCTGACATTCAGAGAGAGGTTGTTTTCCTGGCACCAGCTGGTTAGTTGGTTAATCTCATCTCTGTAGGCTCTCTTGTCGTTGTTAGTGATGAGGCCCAGAATGGTGGTGTCGTCAGCAAACTTCAGGATGGTGTTGGAGCTGTGCCTGGCGGTGCAGTCGTGGGTGAAGAGGGAGTAGAGTAGCGGACTGAGAACGCAGCCCTGAGGTGTGCCGGTGCTGAGGACACGTGTGGAGGAGAGGTGGCTGCCAATTCTCACTGCCTGCGGTCTGTTGGTGAGGAAGTCCCATATCCAGCTGCAGATGGGGCCCCCCAGGCCCAGGGCAGTGAGCTTGGAGACCAGTTTGGAGGGGATGATGGTGTTGAATCCGAACTGTAGTCGATGAACAGCATTCTCACGTAGGTGTTGCTTCTCTCTAGATGGCTGAGAGAGGTGTGAACTGCAAGAGCAATAGCGTCGTCTGTAGACCTCTTTGCTCTGTATGCAAACTGCAGG
Organism: Hirundichthys speculiger; assembly: GCA_018398805.1. Taxonomy (NCBI): domain Eukaryota; kingdom Metazoa; phylum Chordata; class Actinopteri; order Beloniformes; family Exocoetidae; genus Hirundichthys; species Hirundichthys speculiger. The sequence continues at coordinate 469,809 of JAGFBZ010000257.1, forward strand.
GGGTCCAGGGTGTCGGGGAGAGAGCTGCAGATGTGTTTCTGGATGAGTTTCTCAAAGCACTTCATGATGACTGATGTGAGTGCTATGGGCCGGAAGTCATTTGGGCATGATGCTGTGGGGGTCTTTGGGATGGGAACTACGGTGGAGGTCTTAAAGATGGTGGGCACAGTCGACTGGTTCAGGGACAGGTTGAAGCTTTGCAACAAGCCGAATAAACAGAATGCTAAATTCATCTAAACTTCATCCCTGATCAGAACAAAAATGTCTGTTGCAGTTTCGGTGATCTCGACACATGGAGAATTTGATATCTGTGCACCGTGTGCTCACATCCAAACGATCTCTCCTCATTATATATGCAGTTCTGTGGAAGTACAGACCCCCGTTCCCAAAGATGGGAAGATCTCTAAAAATTTGATATTTATATTAATTTTGTTGATTGTTAAACTTTTAACAGAGACGTACAGGGGAGATTATTTCCAGATCAACGTCATACCACTTAGAAATGAAGCATCATCTGCTTCAGCTGCCGACCATTGTCGATGGTAGAAATATCCCTTTACCATTTTTAGTGAGCATTTATATGTATTGCTCCAAACATGTGCACAGTAACTTAAATATGGTAAAACTAATGAACAGTGAAGTAAAGCGAGGGGTGTTTCTTTGATTATGGAATTATTTTTGAATGATCTTTTCTCCTGAGAGATCAGTTTAGGCAGAAGGAACTGAATTATTTCATTATCTTCAGCTTCAACTGAAATACTGTGATCTTAAAAGTTAAAAGAATTAATGCACAGCAGAGTCAGTGGAATTAAAACAGCTCCACTGAAACACGTGAGTGAATGAGTGTGTTCACACACACACACACACACACACACACACACGTGCACACACTCAGTATATTCTGCTCCCGGCCAGAAGTCTTTTGTCAGAGCATCTCAGCTCTATTTGCAAACCCCAGGGAGTCTTTTCTCCTGACCTCTGCTCATGAAAGGCAGTCTGTTCAGGTTTTAAAACTGGAGTCGGCTTTTTTAAAGTTACACTGTACACAACTTGGATATCTGCGTGCGCTCCCCCACACCCAACTGCTCACTGCAGGGCCTCTGCTTTTGTTTTCTTCACTTCTTCCTCTTTTGTTTTTTTGACATTTAGTTGTGTTTACTCTTGCTGACCATTATCTTTATCCTCTTATAGTTTCACTGTGTCCAATTGTAATCAATTGTCATTCATGTCGGGGTTATAGGGGATATTGGTAATGTCACTTCCTTGTATCAGCTACACCTGACACCTGGCCTGAACAGCATGTTTTTGGACGGTGGGTCAGTCAAACTGCACCTTTTCGCAGGTCCAACCTGGAAGTTGGAATGTGAGAACTGACTCTGATTTCATGTCATTTGTATGTATTTGTATTTGTTAAAAAGAGCAGAGTGATTCTGGGAGACTTTATTTGATTTTTTTTCCTCATAAACACAGTACCGCAGTATTTTCTTCTGGCTCCAGGCAGCCGGTGAGTCAGATCCTCTGATTGTGGATGTCAGTGCTTCACTCTGTTGTCATTTCTCTTTGAAGGCTCCACATGAGGCCTCTCTCCTCCCCTAAAGTGCTCTGAAGGGGACATTGGCAGGGTCTCCAGGGATCTTAGTGGATTACAATCATGACCTCTTGGGTGGCTTTGATTCCTTATTTCCTCTGCTCATATTTCCTTCCTCCTCAAAGCTCATCGATCTCCTTCCCCACATTCTTTGTTCTCCTCCCATAGTCTCTCCTCTGCATCTTTCATTTCCCTTCCCTGAGCCCTCTCTACTCCCTCACGTCCTCCCGTCACCTCTCTTGAAAATTTCCTCCTCTTCTCCTTCTTACACAACAAAATGCTCGGGGATGACGGGAGTTTCTCCTCAGCTTTTAAGAATCACATGAAACATGATTTTTCATGAGAGAAAGATTCAGCTGAAGCAGCCGCAGGCAGGATGTGACAACACCAGTCTGAAAACACTTTAAAGGCCTGAAAATTTAACAAAAAAGCTTGGAAATACTAAAATCACTGCAGGAAACATGTAGCTGATGGGGCACGGAAGAAAAATCAATGCTTGATATTGCACCGCCGGTTGACGAGATGTGATTTGTACCACGAGGCAAAACATGGTCCTCAGACAGAAACCCTCAGTGTTCAGCCAAACATCGGACAGGACGTCATGTAGTGTGTAAAGGAGAATTAGAAACTCTGCTGCAGGCTACATTTGATGATTTTCCATGAAACAAACACCTCCACTGAGTCAATATCACTTACACACTATTCTGCAGTTTCTCATGTTTTCATATTTTCTGTATTTTTTTCTTTTTTTCACCATTATTAGAAGGTGCGTCTCTCTGAGTAGTTTGTGAACTCTACTCCTGTGGACCTGGTCCTGCTAGGCTGACGTCACGATAAAACAGATTATTTAGAGAGAGAAATGCAAAGCAAAATCACCGTGTCCTTATGGGACACGTTGTGAGATGAAAAAAAAAAAAAACCTCAGCACATATAAGTAAGCATGACCAAACTTAAAACTAAGACATAGGTGGGCCCCCACCTGTGGGCCCACCTGTTGGCTCCAGCTCTGAGGATGGAGAGTTAAGTTAATCATGCCAGCATCTCCATGGACGCTGTGATATTAAAAATTTATTTCAGGCTTTCTGAGGCCTTCCTGACCTCTTAAACCGTGGAGTAAAATCACTGACAGGGCTGGATGACATTTGATTAACCGTGATTAACCTCGTCTCAGACGAGGCCACTGTGTTGATATGATATTAGGCGTCAACTTGTCTGCAGTTTGACGTGTGTCTCAATAAGATCAAGGTTGTGCTGTTTACCACTTAGCCTTCAGATATTGATGCAACTGTTTCCTTAAGTTACTGCCTGCCCTGAGTGACTTTGGCATTCTGTTCTGATCTGGCTCTCGTGAACATCTATAATAAATCCCTGTGCACCTGCGTCAGTTTTTCTGTGCCTTAATTAACAGCTGAATTGAATGCTACACCACTGCATAGTATTACCAACCTTCACAGGTAAATAATATCCTGAATTTTAATATAACAGTTAACGTCCCTGGGTGTTTTTTCTTGTTGTTTTTGCGTTGTTTTCTGTTTTGTGTCTGCTGGCCCATTTGCTGCGGTCCCGGATCGGGGGAGAGTAGCTCCTCGCGGCCTCAAGTTCCATAGGATTTTCGGAAATCCGGCCTCGTGAAGGGGTTTCGGCGTCTGGACCGGGACATTGGCAGAATTCCGACGGAACCGCTGTGCTTTGGTGAGTTGATTTTGAAAATTGTATATTTTAATCACTGACGTGTGGCGGTGCACTGTGGAGTTTATTATCAGCTGTGTAGCCCCCTGCCTGCTTCGGTGTGTGTGCTTGTGGCCGTCTGTCCCTGACGCGTGTGTGCTCGTCCGTGGACTCGTGAGCACGCCAGTTTTCTGTCTCTGGCTAGTGCCCGGTCTCAGAGGGAAGCTTAGAGAAAGACCCGCCCAGGGTTACCGGCTGAAGAGATAGCCGGGCCGACGGCCTGCGTAGGTTGCAGCCTAAAAAGACAGATTTGTTGACCAGGGGTCATTTGGATTAGTACGGTTCACGCACGGTGACGATCGTGCAGAGGCGAAAGACAGGTACCTGCACCTGGGGGGCGGCTTCTGCGGACATAGAGCCTGGACTAGGTTCGGTGTTGAGACGCACGTGAAGAAATGGGACAGGCTGGGTCGAAGCAGCGGGGGGAAGAAGTGAAGTTAGAAGGGTATCTTTTTGATGACATGAGAGCCAGATACGGGGCTTTTTGGCAGACAAATGTGCGAACGTGGGTTAAAGATTATGATTTCCCGAAAGCGGGCTCATTGTCGCTGCGCATTCTCGATCAGGTGGAAATGCGGCTGCGCATGTGTGAAGCGGAGCTTAAGAAAAAAAAGAAAATGAATACCGCCGCTTGGGAGAAGTTAGAAAGTCACAGAGCGGCGCTGCAGGTATTCAGAGAAGAGGCTGAACGGAGACTCAAAAAGCAGGATAAAAGTAATCTTAATCAGCTTCCGTGTTCTGATTCTGCGCCTGACTGTGTTACCGTTTTGTCGGAATTGTCTAAATACGAGGCCAATAAGAATTTTATGCCCCAGAGTCAGAGTAAAAAATTATATCCAGACCTGCCAGCTCCGGTGCCAGCTTTAGCGCTTCCTTCCTGATTCTACACGCGCCGCCGGTCACGTCTGCTCTGCCCCGAGCGTTTCAGTGTGCACAGGTGAATTATGACCTAGACGGATACGTGGGTGGACCCGCCCGTCTGGTTCCAGCTGCCGCGAGCCCGAAGGACTTCCCACCCCCACCCCCTCCGCTGGAGGGAGAACAAGCGGACCCTGTTGTTCCCCTGTCCGCTCTGCAGGTTGCAAAGACTGAGCAGGACGCCAAGGCTGAGCGAGCGCCGGGGGGCGCTACGACGAGCGGAGCCGTGACCACGCGGGGCCAGACGAAGCAGCAGCAGCAGCAGGAAGTGGTGGCCTCGCTTCCGATGTTTGAAGTCGGCGGACCGGCGGGGGCTCAACTCGTGTTCAGAGCGTGGACATTAACGGAGATAAAAGAAGCTGCAGCGAGACTTCCGGACCCGCACGACTCAGGTGAGCGATTTGCGGAGGAATTCCGTGCCTTTTGCAGAGAGTTTCGACCGACTCTGACTGAGCTAAAACGTCTGTTAGCCATGAGGCTAAAGCCCACAGATTGGAATAATCTGAAGTCGTACGTACCTAAAGATGATGCACGCTGCGAGGCGGTCGAGTGGGCCGCCAACCACGGGTATGTACAGGCAATTGACGCTATTGCAAAAGGCATGGAGACTGTGTTTCCATCGAAGGTGAATTTATTGAAAATTGATCAGTGCAAGCAAAAAGAGGACGAGTCAGCTGCCGACTTTTACGTCCGCTTTTGGCATGTTTATTTCGAGTCATCTGGTATGGGGGACGCGCCCGAAGGATACGCTACAAAGGCAGAAGCGACGATGTGGGAGCAGCATTTCCGTAATTCATTTCTGAAAGGTTTAAAGCGTGAAATTGTGGATGAACTGCAGAAAACGTGTGTCGGCTACGATGAAGCAAGATTGATTGACATACGTAGACACGCTATTCATGTGGACAAACACCAGACTGCCGCTAGACGTCTCAAATTGCAGAAGAAAGACGATGACATGCACAAGTTTGCTTTGTGTCTCTACAACGCTGTTTACCAGGCTCCATTCAAACAAGGAGGAAATCGGCGTGGCCGCTTCCCACCCCGCGGCAGAGGATCGGGGCGGGGCCGGGGAGGGGCCGGCCGGAGGGACGCCTGTTTTCAGTGTGGCGAGGTAGGACATTGGGCGGCACAATGCCCAGCGGGGGCGGGGACTGAGGATTGACATCATGTGGACTCTGCCACGGGCGCGGGGGCGGAGTCAGATGACACACCTACTGATAACGCATCACACAATGTTCTCACTGCGACTTGCAATGAAGACCTGCTTGCTAAATGTGACAAACACACACACACAGATGCTGATAACATGTCACACAATTCTCTGCCTCTTGCAATCGGCAATGAAGACCTGCTTGCTGAGCTTTCTGGCACCATCGAGCGGTTGGAAAAAGGTACTACACCCCTAACACCTACTACACCTCTGACAGCCAGTTATGTAAAACTGGGACACGCCAGTTTTAAAAATATGCCCCAAATGACATTGTCTATTTCTGATTCCCCAGTAACTTTTTTAGTTGACACAGGTGCGACGATTTCTGTTATTCGGGAAGCAGATCTGCCATCTGCACCGAAGCTGAGTGGCAGATATGTCCATTCTGTCTCTGCCACGGGACACGTTGTCCGTGAGAATTTTACAGTTCCACTGGGCTGTACCGATACTGATGGTAAGAAATTTAAACACTCATTTCTGTTCTCTTCACATTGTCCTGTGTCATTATTAGGACGTGATTTGATCTGTGACCTGGGGTTATCACTTGTTTCGACGCCAGAAGGCCTCAAGGTAACTAAATTAGATTTAAATGATGTCCACTCGCTTGTGCAGTTGTCTGTCAACACCCCGTTGTATGTGTATAATTGGAAACTCCCCATCGGCGAAATCACCAGCCATCTGCTGCAGGCAGTGCGCGGGGTCGTTTCTCCCACGGGGACTGAGTTTGCCCCAAGCGGTTCAATTCATTGTATGTCACATTTGTCCCTGGGACCTGATGCTGGGTACGAGCAGCAGTGGTACCGGGAGGGGACAAATTGTGAGAGATTAATAACACAACATCTGTACTGGTCAACGCACAAAAGCGCGTTGTCAGTGACCTTGACTCAGAGTCAGGGAGAATTGTTTACCGCTTGTGATTGTTCTGATGTGCATTATGATCTGCCTGCAGGGCGATGCAAATGTTTCAGGCGACTGCGCCCACATGTGGCCCTCTCAAAGGGCTTTGATGACACCTGGACTGACGTGGGCTCTTTTCTGACTGACTGCGTGGAGGCAGGTGACTGGGAGGCGACTCCTGACCCAGATGTTTTTTACAGTGCCGGCAGAAAGGCATATCGTAAGTCGTTCGTTTTGGGGACACACGTGACGCGGTGTGTTCACCTGATAGAAGATATGGATTTCTGCCTGCTTACTGATGTTGAGTTTGACCAAATACCAGCGCTCCAGAGCGTCCCGTCGACGTTATGGGCAAAAGGCCTACACGATGTAGGGTTAATCAGAAACGTTGAACCAGTTGTGATTACACCAAAGTCTGATTTTAGGCCGTGTCAACAACAATATCCGTTAAAAGCGGAGGCGGTGATGGGAATTACACCTGTTTTCGAATCTCTGCGCGCCGCAGGTGTGATCGTCCCATGCCCTGACTCTCCTGTCAGAACTCCGATTTTTCCGGTGAAAAAAAGTCGCGAAAATGGCCAGCCGACAGAGTGGCGCTTCGTGCAGGACCTGCAGGCCGTCAACAAGGCCGTGCAGGCCCAGGCGCCATCGGTCCCAAATCCATATACTATAGTTTCACAGATTCCTAGTTCAGCAAAATGGTTTTCTGTGGTTGATCTGGCTAATGCTTTTTTCAGTGTCCCTATCCATGCTGGCAGCCAGTTTTGGTTTGCTTTTAATTTCAGAAATTAGACCTGGATGTTTACTCGTCTGTGTCAAGGTGTCTGTGTCATTCACAATAGTGAATCACCGACGATTTACAATGCTGCTCTGCGACGCAGCCTTGAACCTTTGGAACTGTCCCCTGGGACAGTAATGCTGCAGTACACGGACGACGTGTTGTTAGCGTGTCCCACACAGCAGCAGTGTGAGACCGACACAATCGCTCTTCTTCATCACCTGGCGAAGGAGGGCCACAAGGCCAGCCTGTCTAAGTTACAGTTTGTGAAACAGCATGTGAAATTTCTGGGACACTCTATTTCAGCTGATGGCAGATCGTTGTCACCGAAGCGGGTTGAGGCGATCCAGCGTGTTCCCAGACCCCTCACAAAGAAACAGGTGATGTCTTTTCTAGGAATGTGTTCATACTGTCGGATGTTTATCGTGGGCTATGCGGAGTTGGAGGCTCCCTTGACCGCCCTCATTCATGGGAAAGGGCTGGCTGCACACGATAAGGTCAGTTGGACACCTGAGGCAGAAGAGGCTTTCCAGCGGCTGAAACGGGCCCTCCAAACCACTCCGGCCCTGGGCCTGCCGGACCCCATGCGGCCCTTCACGCAGACAGTGAGTGAAAGGGAGGGGTTCATGACATCTGTTCTGTTACAGGAACATGGCGGGGCGTTGAGGCCTGTGGCTTATTTCTCTGGTAAGCTGGATCCAGTTGCGGCTGGGCTTTCCCATTGTTGTGGGCTGTGGCTGCTGCTGAGAAAGCCGTCTATGCTTCACGCGATCTGGTAGGTTATGCTGATCTGACACTGTTGGTTCCGCATGCTGTGTCTATGATCCTGTTGGAGCAGAAAACATCACATTTGTCTGCTGCTAGGTGGCTTCGGTATCAGACTGTTCTCCTTGATTTACCGAACATAACTGTGAAGCGCTGCAGTGTTTTGAATCCAGCCACTCTCATGCCAGGTCTGGAGGACGGCGAGCCCCACGACTGTGTGGCTGCAATTAATGAAGTTTGCACCCCGAGACCCGATCTTCAGGAAACGGCTCTGGTAAATCCTGATTTGGTTCTGTATGTAGATGGTTCAGCATTCAGGGATAAGCGCACAGGAAGGAACAGAGTGGGGTTCGCAGTCGTGTCAGACCATGAGGTCCTGGCATCCGGCTCCCTGCCGCATCAGTGTTCGGCCCAAGCAGCTGAACTGGTGGCTTTGACTGAGGCATGCAGATTGGCGAAGGGGAAGAGCGTCACGATTTACACGGACAGTAGGTATGGGTTCGGTGTTTGTCATGACTTTGGAGCGATTTGGAGATGTAAGATAAGATAAGATAAGATAAGATAAGATAAAACTTTATTTATCCCGAAGGAAATTCTTGTGCCAGGTATTGCTCAAAAATTACAACAACAATGTTCAAAAAAAATTACAGGAAGTGCACAGAAAACAAAAAGCAACTTAGACAGACATCAGCAGGCAAGATATTGCACATATTAAGCGGTCCTCTGTGGTGTCTTATTGCACATAATGTTGTTATAATAATATTGCTATTTACTGCTATGATATTGCTATTTACGTATATTGCACATGTTAAAGTTCCTTATGGTGAGTTATTGCACATAGTATTGTTATTTACAGTCATTTACACAGTCCTGCATTATCAGCTGTCCCTCAAGCAGAAGGGGGAGGAGTTATAAAGTCTGATGGCCACAGGAAGAAAAGACCTCCTGTGACGTTCTGTGGTGGACCTCGGTGGTCTCAGTCTACGGCTGAAGGTGCTATGGCAGGTCTCCAGGGTGGCATGCAGGGGATGGGAGTTGTTGTTCCTGATGCTATGGAGCTTCCTCAGCATCCTTTTCTCCGTCACCTCCACCAGAGACTCCAGTTCCACTCCCAGGACAGAACCTGCTTTCCTGATGAGTTTCCTAAGTCTGTTGGCGTCAGCTGCCTTCACCCTGCTGCCCCAGCACACTACAGCGTAGAAGATGACGCTGGCCACCACTGAGTGGTAGAACGTCTGCAGCATGGTTCTGCAGACGTTAAAGGATCTGAGTCTCCTGAGAAGATAAAGTCGACTCAGACCCTTCTTGTAAAGAACATGAGTGTTCTTTACCCAGTCCATTTTATTGTCGAGGTGGACGCCGAGGTATTTGTAGTCCTCCACGATGTCCACCTCAGTGCTCCTGATGCTGACTGGGTTGGGATTGGGCCTGTGCTTCCTGAAATCAATCACCAGCTCCTTAGTCTTTGTGATGTTAAGCTGGAGATGATTTAGGTCACACCATTCCACAAACCTGTCCACTACTCCTCTGTACTCGGCCTCCTGATCTCTGCTGATGCAGCCCACGATGGCAGAGTCGTCTGAGAACTTCTGCAGATGGCAGGACGGTGAGCTGTATCTGAAGTCCGAGGTGAATAGTGTGAACAGGAATGGAGACAGGACCGTTCCCTGAGGAACCCCCGTGCTGCTCGCAATTGGGTCTGATGAGATGTTCTGCAGCCTCACATACTGTGGCCGGCGTGTGAGGTAGTCGGTGATCCAGGCCACCAGTGGAGCATCCAGCTGCATGTCCAGCAGCTTAGTCCTCAGGAGGAGGGCAGGTCGGACGGTGTTAAAAGCACTAGAAAAGTCAAAAAACATGACTCTCATGCTGCTGCCGGCCTGCTCCAGATGGGTATAAGCCCTGTTCAGCAGGAAGAGGATGGCGTCCTCCACACCAATGCGAGGCTGATAAGCGAACTGCAGGGGGTCCAGTGATGTTTTGGTCAGGGAGCGTAAGTGCTTCAGAACCAGACGCTCCATTGACTTCATGACGTGTGAGGTCAGGGTCACTGGTCTGTAGTCACTGAGGGTGGTTGGGTGCTTTCTCTTGGGGACAGGAACAATGCAGGATGTTTTCCATCTGGAGGGGACGACCATCAGGCTCAGGCTCAGGTTGAAGATGTGCTTGAAGACCGCACACACAGCTGTACAGCACAGCCTTTAAGCACTCTTGGACTGAGACCATCAGGGCCTGCAGCTTTGCCTGGTCGTAGCCTGCTGAACTCTCTTCTCACCTCCTCAGCAGTGATGGTAAGGGGGGCTGAGGGGGGCTGATAAGAGTGTGCAGGATCATTGTCTGTTGTTGGGGGGAGATGGTGAGGTGGAGGGGAGGTGTTGAGGGCGGGGGCTGGGAAAGCTGCAGTGAGGCAGGAGGGAGTCCTGACGGGGGAGAGGTGTCGCAGAGGGAGCTGGGGGGAGGGTCGGCAGAGGCCATTTCATCAAACCTGTTGAAGAACAGGTTAAGCTCGTTGGCCTCCTCCAGGCCTCCCACCATCCCCCCATCTGTCCTTGTCCCGTGGCCAGTGATGGTCCTGAGGCCACTCCAGACCTCCCCCATGTTCCTTTGTTGGAGTTTATTCTCCAACTTTCTCCTATAACACTCCTTGCCCTCCTTTATCTTCACCCTCAGTTCCATCTGCACCTTCTTCATCTCCTCCTTGTCTCCCCTCCTGAAGGCTACCTTCTTCCTGTTCAGTGTAGCCTTAATGTCCTTTGTTACCCAGGGTTTGTTGTTTGGGTAACAGTGCACAGTCTTAGTGGGTACTACGCTGTCCATACAGAAGCTGATATAATCCGTGATGCAGTCTGTAAGGCCGTTAATGTCCTCCCCATGAGCATCACAGAAAACGTCCCAGTCAGTCTCCTCAAAACAGTCCTGGAGAGTCTGCTCAGCTTCCTGAGACCAGATCCGGATGGTTCTGGTGGTCACAGGTTGCCGCTGGACTTCAGGTGTATAGAGGGGCTTCAAGTGGACCAGGTTGTGATCAGATCTGCCCAGGGGGGGGGAGGGCTATGGAAATGTATGCTTCCTTAACATTAGCATACAGCAGGTCCAGTGTTTTGTTGTCCCTTGTTGTACAGTCCACAAACTGTTTGAAGGTGGGCAGTGTTTTTGCTAGTGTCACATGGTTAAAGTCCCCAGAAATGGATATGAAGGCGTTTGGATGCCTCGTCTGTAGTCCTCCGGTGACGGAGCTGATGACGTCATCCACCCGGGAAGCGTTCGCAGAAGGAGGGATGTAGACGATGATGATAATGGCCTGGGAAAACTCTCTGGGCAAATAATATGGACGGAGACTCACTGCCAGCAGTTCGATGTCCGGGCTGCACACTCGGTCCTTCACCGTGATGTGTCCGGGGTTACACCACTTGTTGTTGACGTAGAGAGCGACCCCCCCTCCTCTCTTTTGCCGCTCTCGCTGCCACTCCTGTCCGCCCGAACAAGTTGGAAGCCAGCCAAACTCACCACCGAGTCCGGTATGAAGTCCTGCAGCCATGTTTCAGTGAAGCACATCACAGACGCCTCCCGAAACACGCTGTCGCTCTTTGTGAGTGATGTTAATTCCTCCGTTTTATTCGCCAGAGATCTTACGTTTCCCATGATGATGGAGGGGAGATACGGGCGGTATCTCCTCTTCCTCAGCCGTCGTCTCCTCCCGGCTCTACAGCCCCGATATTTCCTCCTGATCTCCTCCGGGATCTCAGGTCTCGTAGCGGCCGCTCCACTTTTCCGGAGGCTCAACAGTTGGTCTCTGCTGTAAACAATGGAGCCCGGCGTCCGCTCCGCGAGGACGCAAGACCGACACGAAAAAAGTGCCCAAAACAAAGTGAAGACAACAAATAATGTGCGGAGCCACATCCTTACTCTATTTACTTGCTACTTTAATTCACAAGAATAGCCGGATGAGGTAGATAAAGGACGAAAAAGTAAATAAAACACACGACAGACGAGGAGCAACACAGGCTGGCAGCCGCCCCTCAGACGGCGCCGGAAGATGTAGGCAATTTCTGAAGTCTGACGGAAAGCCTGTCCTGAACGCGGAAAAGGTCAATGCTCTCTTGGAGGCCATTCTCCTGCCCAGTTCCATAGCTGTATGTAAATGTCCAGCTCATGTTAACGGGCCTGATCTTATTTCCGCAGGCATCGCTCGTGCGGATGCGGCTGCGAAGGTGGCTGCTCGTTCTCCTGTTAACTATTCTCTCGTCTCTGCAGTGGCTTCCCCAGGGGGAGATGACGTGGTCACGTCTCTAAGTGTGATGCAGACGTTCGCTTCCCCAGATGAGAAACGGTTGTGGCGGCGGGCCGGCTGTGGTCTGGTTGATGGCGTGTGGCGTGCAGGTGACAAACGACCATGTTTGCCTAAACATTTTTTCTCCCATTTTGCTAGGCTGACTCACGGGTTGGATCATGCAGCACCGGGGGTCATGCTGTCGACCTTGACTAAGTACTGGTTCACGAAAGGGTTCCTCTCTTATGCGCAGAGGCTCTGCAGCTCCTGCGTGATCTGTGCTGGCCACAACGCGAGAGGGGGAGTGAAGATGCCGCTGGCTGCTCATCCGCAGCCTGACAGGCCGTTTGAGTACATCATGCTTGATTTCGTTGAACTTTCTCCTTGTGAGGGGAAGAAGTACTGTTTGGTGATTGTTGATATGTTTTCGAAGTGGGTTGAGGTCTTTCCTTCCTCTAAGGCTGACAGTTCCGCAGTGGCGAGGGCTCTGCTGACGGAGATTTTGCCACGTTGGGGAATTCCATCTAGGATCTCCAGTGACAACGGCACCCACTTCGTGAACAAGGCCCTGGCGCAGGTAGGAAAATATTTGGGGTTTAGCCTCAAGAGACATTGTGCCTACCATCCTGCCAGTGGGGGTGCTGTTGAAAGGGAGAATGGTACTTTGAAGTCTAAATTGGCGAAGTGTTGTGCAGAAACAGGTTTGTCCTGGCTCAAGGCTCTACCGGTTGTGTTGCTGTACATGCGGATGCGTGTGCGGTCGAGGGCTAACCTGAGTCCGTTCGAGATCCTCTTTGGCAGACCACCGCCGATAGGAGTAGACGCACCAGATAAGTGCATCCTTCCATCAGCTGAATTGTGTGAGAACTCTGTGTTGTCGTATTGCAAGAATCTGCACTCTGTACTGACACAGATTAACTCACAGGTGAAAGCTGCCCAGCCGGTACCAGCGGGAGGATCTCTTCACAAGCTACGGCCAGGCAATTGGGTTCTGGTGCGGGACCTGGGTTGAAAGCATTGGAAAGCCAGGCGGTGGAACGGACCGTTCCAGATCCTGTTGACGACCCACACTGCTGTTAAGATAGCGGAGCGGGCGACTTGGATCTACGCCAGCCACTGCAAGAGGGTTCCTGGCCCAGTTCCCGACCCCTAGGCTGTTTTTTTTCCCCTTTACACCCTTACACCCTTACACATACACACACTGAGCTCGAAGAAAGAAGAAACAAAGGTGAAGAAAAGAAGACATTCAATATATACAGGACTGTTGTGTGCTAATCAGAGTTTAGGATGTTGCATGTTAAAATGTTTAGGATGTTGATTTTGTTTCTGTTATCAATTTTCTGTGTTTTTGGTTTCATGTACCAGGAGCCTGCTAGGTCACGGTCCACCCGAGATGTAGATGTAGGGGGTTCGTTCGTGAGTCGTAACATGCTCACGAAAAGGGGGGACTACCGTAGCAACGGATGGTATCGGGCGATGGTAACAACGGCTCGTGGATTGGGCGTGACAAATAGCTGTTACGTTTGTTCGGCCTTACCTCATGCGTCTGACAGCGCTATTCCCCTCACTCCGTGTCCGCTCACCGGGGCAGAAACATTAGGGGTGTTAGTGGCGTTTACTGTGGGGATTAAGAGGGCGACTAGGGACGCTGGGGGTCGACTGAGGGTTGCAAACCTTTCAAGCCTGTTGAGCCAATGTAACGTGCACGTCCCTGATTATTCTGGGTTTATGATACGGTTTCCAAACGCTACAGGTCCTCCTTGGAATCCGAAGGTTTACGAATCTGTGTTTACCGCGAATCCGACACTTTACGTAGCTCCCGTTTGTTTTTCTCGATCGTGTTCTCCTCGTGGGCGGTTTCTTGGGGATAGTGAGTGTGAGCTCACTAGGACTGCCACATGCGGACGTCGGGACGGTGACGGATGTCCCCATCCCCACCTGTCCTATTTGAACATCTCCGAGCTTCTCACTCCGATTGATAATCTGGGTGTTACTGATAATCCTCGAGTTCTATTCCCTAGTTCTGATGGATTTGGATGCTTGCGGCGTAATGTGTGGGTTTGTGGCAAACATGTTTATCAACTTCTGCCTCCCGATTGGTGTGGAACGTGTTATCTGGCTAGACTTCTTCCACATGTGGGTATTTATGATTCGCTGACTCATCATCATGCTAATTACCCTCATTATTACTCTACCCGCTCTATTTCAAAGCGTGAGGCTCCGGCTCATAGTAATCGTGTTTCAGTGGGGGCGAAATTGGTGGGGGGTTTGCTTCCTTGGTGGGGAACTGTAAACTTGGCCCATCAGATTGATGATCTGGTGATTGATCTGGAAAATCTTACTGCTGAATCCGCCGAGGGGTTTACTGAGGTCACAACGGAGGTCCAAGCCTTGCGTAACATGGAGTTACAGGACCGCATGGTCCTAGATTTGATGCTGGCTGCCCATGGCGGCGTCTGCCATGTCGTAAGTGAAAGTTGCTGCACGTTTGTGCCTGATATTACTGATAACATGACTCATGTCATCTCACACCTGAATGGGTTGCTGCAGACGCAGCGCCAAAGGGACTCAGCGGAGTCCGGGGGGTTTGATCCGTGGACGTGGCTGACCTCAGGCTCATGGTACTGGGTAATTTTGAAGATGGTTACTCCAATCTTGATTGTTTTGGTTGTGTTTTTCCTTTTATATACATGTGTGATTCCATGTGTACGCCACATGATGCTAAAAGCAATGACGACATCTTTTTTGAGGGATCAGAGACCTGACCCCTTCCCCGATATCAACTGGGGTGGTGCACCTGCTGGTGCTTCTGAGAATTGAATGTTTCTTTGCTTTAGGTAGAGTGTGGCCTTTTTTCCCACTGGGTTTTTGGCCTAGATTAGAGTAGATAGTCTCTAGAGGTCTTTTGCCGTTCCCCTTATTTCCGGGAATCTGACAATCTAAATTATACCAAATCCAAAATTCAACTTCTAAATTTAATCAGTCCAATCATTTTAACCAATCAACAAGATTCCAATCTGAGCTGCAAACTCGTTACATAGCTGGGGACGGGTGTTTGGCCGCTAGAGGGGGCACTTCCTATAGAGTAGACTGCGCACCATTATTCCCTGTTTAGCTCGCAGTTGTGGGCTGCGCCCTTTGGGCTGGGAACCGCGTGCTCTACTGCTGTGCCCAGATAAGCTTTCATATATATCCAAAGAAAATGAGGTGCTAAAAACAAAAGCAGGGATTGTGATATTAAAAATTTATTTCAGGCTTTCTGAGGCCTTCCTGACCTCTTAAACCCTGGAGTAAAATCACTGACAGGGCTGGATGACATTTGATTAACCGTGATTAACCTCGTCTCAGACAAGGCCACTGTGTTGATATGATATTAGGCGTCAACTTGTCTGCAGTTTGACGTGTGTCTCAATAAGATCAAGGTTGTGCTGTTTACCACTTAGCCTTCAGATATTGATGCAACTGTTTCCTTAAGTTACTGCCTGCCCTGAGTGACTTTGGCATTCTGTTCTGATCTGGCTTTCGTGAACATCTATAATAAATCCCTGTGCACCTGCGTCAGTTTTTCTGTGCCTTAATTAACAGCTGAATTGAATGCTACACCACTGCATAGTATTACCAACCTTCACAGGTAAATAATATCCTGAATTTTAATATAACAGACGCCTAACAGCCAGGGTTTGATCGGAGCCCCGGCGCCAGGCTGAAGTTGGTTCATTTTATACGACCCCAAAGTGTTCGTCACAGGATCCGTCTTGTTTCATTGTACACCTGGCAGCTCAGGTTTGACCATCCTCTGACATCCTCCGCTTTTAAACAACAACAACAGAAAAAGAACGAGAGAAAAAAGTTTTTTTATGTTTAGCTTTCTTTTTGCGTGTTCCCACTTGGGTTTTCAGACTCGGCACATCTTTTACTACCCGCTTTATAAAACGCCACGCTGTTTTTACATAATGAGATTTTTTTTTTTCCCTGTTCTATTATCTCATGGACGCTCCAGTGAACGTCTTACTTCATTTCTGTGACAACCAGTTCACAGACGGACCTGGGATCCGGTCTTTGTTGTGGAAAGTAAATAATTCTTGTGGCTGGTTGTGATAATTATATCGTCCTGGGTTTTGATGCCTCGGCGTCCAGAAGCCGTTATTCAACTGTGGCAGTTTATGTTCCGTCAGGAAAGTAGAACTTTTCACTGTTGTTTATTATTTTATTGAACTTTATTCAACAACTCCTTGAAGTTAAAGACAATTCATTGTCTTTATTGTTTTATTGTCGCGATGAAAATTAAACGCCAGCGGTGCCTTTGGTTGGCAACAGGTACGCAACATTTCGCTTTAAATTAATCGTATTGATGGAGAAGTACTAAAGTGGTGATTTACAAATAGATTATTGTTGCGTCACTGATCTCAGTTTTCAAGAATATCGCGATGTTGACGTTACTGACGTTTGAGCGTTTGTACGGTGCAACACTGCTCGTAGAGAAGGTCTGTGTTGGAAACAGGACTCTCAGGATGCATGTAGTAATAGAACATTTGCATAATGAAGCTGAAATTGATTCGGAGATGTAAAAAGAAAATGCAGAAATAAATGTTCTAGATTAAATGAATATGAGGAGAAAATGCAAAGGAAATGCGAATAGATCTATAGATGGAAAACTACAATTATTCATTCAAATGAACCAAACTGAAACATGAAAAAAAAAAAAAAAACTAAAATTACTGCAATTAAACTGAAAATTTAATGTAAAACCGCAAAGTTAAATGAAAACTCTTTAACACCAAAAAATCTGTCACATTTTGGAATTCAATTTTTTTCCAAATTACTTAAAAAAATTGTTTTGTTGCATTTACTGACAAATTTATTATTGTATTTTTGTATTTATTTTGTATTTTGCCAGTTTTAGTCCCGCGTACTAGAGGCAGACAGACATCCTGTACTAGACCATCTCAGTCTGACCCTCCTTTAATAAAAACTACACAAACATGCACAAAAATACAAAAAAATGCACTGTGCAAAGATTGTTATTTAACCCAACAGAAGTGGGTTCAGACTGGACCGTTAACCTTTTTCTGCAGCAACACGTATGACACAACATTACATCACGATGAAAACATTACATCTGGACAGTCGCCGGTCTTCTTCTTAGCCATGAACACTTTTTAACTCTTTAAGCGCCGAAGTCGCTATATTGCGACAAGCAACATTGCTGACTATAACACACTGTATCTATAAATGTGAAGCCGAATCTTGTTACTACTTTTCACCAGGAAATGGAGGACATGGGTTCCTGTAATCTGAGAAGCATTTTTGGTGGTGGCACTATTCAAAGTTATAGCCTTTTGAAATCTCAAAATATCAAAATTGTATATTTTCTTGAAAAAACTCCAGCGAACTTCCAGTTGAGCGATGTAGTGGAAAGACGTGTGGTGTGTGCCTCCGTCCTATTTCAGTAACTTTTCTGATTACGTCCATCTTTTAAGTCCACTCTTTGTGAGACAGTTACTTCTAATCACTAGCACGTTGATTCTGCGTGAGAATGAGTAAATCCACACGACCAGCCGGAAAAAACCAGGTGCAGCAAACTTTTCCTCACTCCAGGGACGCAGCTAGCAAGATGGCTACCAGTGCTGACCCCTCTCCTCTCACGCTAGAAGTGCTCGTAATTGAGCTGGAAAAATCCAGGAAAAGCATGGCTGCAGAGCTCACTGAACCAAGCCCTCGCCCCAAATCACTCGTCCCTTGAATCTATCACCAGCACCGTGGCAAAGCACACTTCTACCATTACGGAGATGGAAACAGCCACTTCAAACAGCCGTGAAAGACCTGATCTGCCGTTCAAAGTGTCAAAATCTGAGAGTGATCGGTCTTCCCGAAGACATTGAAGGCAATAACCCGAGACAGTTCATGGCTAACTTATTCAAGGAGGTAACCGGGGATGCGCTACCAGACTCCAGCCCGGAACTTGATCGTGCCCACCGCAGCCTCCGACCCAAGCCCTGTCAAGGAGCTCGCCCTGTGATTGTGTGTTTTCACCGTTTCGACAAGGAGAGAGTATTGAACTGGGCGAAGGAACATCGCGACATCAGCTACCGGGGCCACAGCATCAAGTTTTATGAGGATTTCAGCGCCGCTGTGGCAAAGAGACGGGCCGCCTTCAACCAGGTGAAATCCTTGCTGTTTAAGAGAGGGATACAGTTCGGCATGATCTACCCTGCCCGGCTGCGCGTTACATTCAACGGCATGAATCATGTCTTTGACTCCCCGGAACAAGCGGAACTGTTCTACCGAGAGTGCAGGACTCGTGAAAATATGACTCAAGTAAGAGACATAAACATTAAAGCACTGAACTCAACACACTCTTAAAAGGTTCTCTCTGTTCTGTTGCGTGTGCACCGATCTCACTCTGGACACGGTCTGGTTATGTCAATAGCGTTAAGAAGGGTATTTTACTTTATGCTTTACCAGGATCAGGTTGGCATACTTATTTCTGCCCTGTTTGATCTATGTTCCTAGTTAATGTTAACTGTTTAAATTTTCATAGGATGTAAACTTTTGTTTGCCAGGAGGCACAATCCACTGCTTAGTAAACCGGTTGTGTACAATTCAGTCCTGCAACTCGTCATGTTCTGCTAAGATGAGTTTAGGCTACGTTTTACTGATAGGTTTTGGATTTCATCCTTATCAAACTCATGTTTTCTGTTTTGGGGAATGCATTGTTTATTATTACTTATTAGAGTTTTTTTTTGTTTTTTTTCCTTTCTTTTCTTTTCCTCCCTCCTCCTTTGGGTGCTATTGGGATGCCCATTTCTCATCTGCTTTAATCACTAAGGTTTTTTCCACTCTGGACACAATTCACCCAGATGTGATCAATGGTTAATCCAAGGGCCAATTCCAATTCCTCCCTTAACCCTCAATCTCAACCCTCGCCCTTAACCCTCAATTTTTGGCCCTCAATCTTAACCCTCGAAAGTAAGTGTCAGGGCTATCTTGTGACTTAGAAATGGGACAGCCCTTGAGTGCAGTTACGTCTTCAGACTGAAATGTATCAGAGCCCGTGTTGTCTCTGTATTTCCTGAAATGATACAGGGATAACATTGAAAAGAGCGCTGCATATTCTCTAAATAATATTAGCAAATAACACAATAGAGGATACATTATTCAGTCCTCCGTCGCTACACAAGTAACGTGAAGCCGACCCGGACCCGCGGCCGCCAGGACCCGCCGGCGACCGGGACCCGTTGGCCGACAGGACCCGCTGACGGCAAACATGGTAAAGTAAAAAAATAAATGTTACGCAACAATGATGTTAATCCATGAAAAAAGTCTCAAACAAAGACAATAAGATGGTTTTGTAACATTTATATTTTTAAGATATACGAAGATACTTACATTTGTAGCTATCTTTTTTTGTCACCATCATTTTCGAAGATGTCTTGGCTAAATTACCCAGTGCCTTCTAGATAGCCCTTACTTCCAAGGGTGGTGTCAGAAAATCTCAATTTTGAGGGCGATACAGGCCTCAAACTCGTCCCTCAATTTGACTTGCTAAGAATTGGGACAGCACTTGCCCTTAGCGGGAGCGCGCATTTTTGAGATTAAGGGTTGAGATTGAGGGTTAAGGGAGGAATTGGAATTCACCCCAAATTTGTCCCAGAGAAGAACAGATGGGTCCTCGGTCAGGCTGGTGAGTTGGAACGTTCGGGGTCTTGGGGGCCCGGTAAAGTGTTCTAGGGTTTTTTCACACCTGAAAGGCTTTAATCCGGACATTGCTTTCCTCCAAGAGACTCACCTTCGCAACTGTGATCATAATAGACAAATCATGGGTTGGGCAAATATTTCATTTGGCCTTTAATAGCAGATCCAGGGTACAGCTATTTTAATTAAAAAACGCATTCAATTCTCCCCCGCACAGATTATATCTGACCCTGGGGGTCGTTTTGTGATAGTGAGTGGCACACTATACTAGTCCTCAGTCGTATTAGTTAACATCTATGCCCCTAACTGGGACAACCCAAATTTCATGACCTCCCTTTTTTCTCATATTCCAAACCTGGACACCCATCATCTTATCTTAGGTGGTGACCTGAATCTAGTAATAGACCCTAGGCTTGACCGTTCACACCCTAAGACATTTTCACCCTCTGCTATGTCGAAGACTCTATCTTCCCTCATAAATCAGTTGGGGTGCATCGACCCCCGACGTTTCCTCCATCCAGTTACAAAAGATTTCTCTTATTTTTCTAGAGTCCACCAAGCCTATTCTCGTATCGATTATTTTTTTGTAGACTGGTCCCTCCTCTCCGCTGTAAAATCCACTGAGTACTCTGCTATTGTTATTTCTGATCACGCCCCCCACATTTTAGACTTGTCACTCTCACCTAACACTAAGAGCCAGTGGCGATTCAATACAGGTGTTCTATCTAACGACGAGTTCTGTGATTTTATTTCCAAAAGAATTATATTTTTCTTGAGACTAATAGAACCGACTCAACTTCGCCCTCTCTGCTTTAGGAAACTTTTAAAGTTGTAATGCGAGGGGACATTATCTCGTACAGCACACATTTGGCCAGGAAAAATAACAAAAGCAGCAGGAGCTGATCGATGCAATCCTCGACATAGACAGAGAATACTCCAGTTCTCCCAGTCCAGACTTATATACCAGAAGAATCAAACTACAAGCCGAACATGATTTTCTCACTACAAGCAGGGCAGAATATCTCTTAAGACAAACTAAAGGGACATATGAATATGGTGAAAAAGCCAGACGCCTTTTAGCCCTCCAACTCAAACGTCAGTCTGCTTCTCACGTTATATCTCAAGTTTATGACTCTTCCAATCTCACAATTACAGATCCAACAGAAATAAATTCAGTCTTCACCTCCTTTTACTCTGATCTCTATAAATCTGAACCCCCCACAAACGAGACAACAATGGAAAATTTTATAGATAGGATCTATAGAGGGGATATCTAAACTAACATTAAAAACTCCTCCATGAGTCACCACCTTATCGTGGTGGAGGGGTTTGCGTGTCCCAGTGATCCTAGGACCTATGTTGTCGGGGGCTTTATGCCCCTGGAAGGGTCACCCATGGCAAACAGGTCTCTAGGTGAGGGACCAGACAAAGTGTGGCTCACAAAAGATCTCTATGATGATGGACAACGGAGGACCAAGGTTTCCCTTGCCCGGACGCGGGGTCACTGGGGCCCCCCTCTGGAGCCAGGCCTGGAGGTGGGGCCCGGAGGCGAGCGCCTGGTGGCTGGGCCTTTGCCCATGGGGCCCGGCCGGGCTCAGCCCGAAAGGGAAACATGGGCCCCCACTCCCGTGGGCTCACCACCTGCAGGAGGGGCCATAGAGGTCGGGTGCGTAGTGAGCTGGGCGGTGGCCGGATGCGGGGACCCTGGCGGTCCGATCCTCTGCTGCAGAAGCTAGCTCTAGGGACGTGGAATGTCACCTCTCTGGTGGGGAAGGAGCCTGAGCTGGTGTGTGAGGTCGAGCGGTTCCAACTAGATATAGTTGGACTCACCTCGACGCACGGCTTGGGCTCTGGAACCAGTATCCTCGAGAGGGGTTGGACTTTTTTCCACTCTGGAGTTGCTCCGGGTGAGAGGCGCCGAGCTGGTGTGGGAATACTTATTGCCCCCCGACTTGGCGCCTGTACATTGGGGTTTACCCCGGTGAACGAAAGCCTCTCTCCGCCTTCGGGTGGGGGGACGGGTCCTGACTGTTGTTTGTGCTTACGCACCAAATAGCAAATAGCAGAGTACCCACCCTTTTTGGAGTCCTTGGATGGAGTACTGGAGCGTGTTCCATCTGGGGACTCCCTCGTTCTGCTGGAGGACTTCAATGCTCACGTGGGCAGTGACAGTGAGATGACAGATGACTAATGACAGTGAGACCCTCCAGGTCTCACTGTCATTAGTGAGACCTGGAGGGGTGTGGTTGGGAGGCAGGGCCCGCCTGATCTGAACCAGAGTGGTGTTTCGTTGTTGGACTTCTGTGCTCATCATGGACTGTCCATAACGAACACCATGTTCAAGCATAAGAGTGTCCACATGTGCACTTGGCACCAGGACACTCTAGGCCGCAGTTCAATGATCGACTTCATAATCCTATTGTCGGACTTGCGGCCGCATGTCTTGGACACTCGGGCGAAGAGAGGGGAGGAGCTGTCAACTGATCACCACCTGGTGGTGGGTTGGCTCAGATGGTGGGGGAGGATGCCGGTCAGACCTGGCAGGCCCAAACGTGTTCTCTGCTGGGAACGTCTGGCGGAGTCTCCTGTCAGAAGGAGCTTTAACTCACACCTCCGGGAGAACTTCGACCATGTTCCGAGTGAGGCAGGGGACATTGAGTCCGAGTGGGCTATGTTCCGGGCCTCTATTGTTGAGGCAGCCGACCGGAGCTGTGGCCGTAAGGTCGTTGGTGCCTGTCGCGGCGGCAATCCCAGAACTCGTTGGTGGACACCAGCAGTGAGGGATGCCGTCAAGCTGAAGAAGGAGTCCTATAAGGCCTTTTTGGCATGTGGGACTCTGGAGGCAGCTGACAGGTATCAGCAGGCTAAGTGGAACGTGGCTTCGGCGGTTGCTGAGGCAAAAACTCGGACATGGGAGGAGTTTGGAAGGCCATGGAGAACGACTTCCGAATGGCTTCGAAGAAATTCTGGTCCACCATCCGGCGTCTCAGGAGGGGGAAGCAGTGCTCCGACAACACTGTATACAGTGGGGATGGGGAGCTGTTGACCTCGACTCAGGACGTTGTGTATCAGTGGAGGGAATACTTCGAAGACCTCCTCAATCCCGCCGACGCGTCTTCCAATGAGGAAGCAGAGTCTGGGGACTCAGGGGTGGACTCTCCTATCTCTGTGGCTGAGGTTGCCGAGGTGGTCAAAAAGCTCCTCTGTGGAAGGGCCCCGGGTGTGGATGAGATCCGCCCGGAGTTCCTAAGGGCTCTGGATGCTGAGGGGCTGTCTTGGTTTGACACGCCTCTGCAGCATCGCGTGGACGTCGGGGACAGTACCGCTGGATTGGCAGACTGGGGTGGTGGTCCCCCTTTTTAAAAAGGGGGACCGGAGGGTGTGTTCCAACTACAGGGGGATCACACTCCTCAGCCTCCCTGGGAAGGTCTATTCAGGGGTCCTGGAGAGGAGGGTCCGTCGGATAGTCGAATCTCGGATTGAGGAGGAGCAGTGTGGTTTCGTCCCGTCCCGCCGTGGAATGGTGGACCAGCTCTACACCCTCTTCAGGGTCTTGAAGGGGGCATGGGAGTTTGCCCAACCAGTCTACACGTGTTTTGTGGACTTGGAGAAGGCGTTCGACCGTGTCCCCCGGGGATTCCTGTGGGGGGTGCTCCGGGAGTATGGGGTGCCGGACTCCCTTGTGAGGGCTGTCCGGTCCCTGTACGACCGGTGCCAGAGTTTGGTCCGCATTGCCGGCAGTAAGTCGGATTCGTTTCTAGTGAGGGTTGGACTCCGCCAAGGCTGCCCTTTGTCACCGATTCTGTTCATTACCTTTATGGACAGAATTTCTAGGGGCAGTCGAGGTGTTGAGGGGATCCGGTTCGGTGGCCTCAGGATTGGGTCTCTACTATTTGCAGATGATGTGGTTCTGTTGGCTTCATCGAGCCATGATCTACAACTCTCGCTGGAGCGATTCGCAGCCGGTTGTGAAGCGGCTGGGATGAGAATCAGCACCTCCAAATCCGAGACCGTGGTCCTCAGCCGGAAAAGGGTGGAGTGCCCTCTCCGGGTTGCCGATGAGGTCCTTCCTCAAGTGGAGGAGTTTAAGTATCTCGGAATCTTGTTCACGAGTGAGGGAAGGATGGAGCGGGAGATCGACGGACGGATCGGTGCGGCATCTGCAGTGATGCGGGTGCTGCGCCGGTCTGTTGTGGTGAAGAGAGAGCTGAGTCGGAAGGCGAAGCTCTCGATTTACTGGTCGATCTACGTTCCTACCCTCACCTATGGTCATGAGCTTTGGGTAGTGACCGAAAGAACAAGATCGTGGATACAAGCGGCTGAAATGAGCTTCCTTCGCAGGGTGGCCGGGCTCTCCCTTAGAGATAGGGTGAGAAGCTCGGCCATCCAGGAGGGGCTCAGAGTAGAACCGCTGCTCCTCCGCATCGAGTGGAGCCAGATGAGGTGGCTCGGGCATCTGGTTAGGATGCCTCCTGGACGCCTCCCTGGTGAGGTGTTCTGGGGACGTCCCACTGGGAGGAGACCCCGGGGAAGACCCAGGACACGCTGGAGGGACTATGTCTCTCGGCTGGCCTGGGAACGCCTCGGGATCCCCCCAGAGGAGCTGGAAGAAGTGGCCGGGGAGAGGGGCGTCTGGGCTTCCTTACTCCGGCTGATGCCCCCGCGACCCGACCTCGGATAAGCGGAAGAAGACGGTACGGTACGGTACATTAAAAATAATTTGGACGAACCCATACAGCTACAGGAAATTGTGACCTGTCTTAAACTAATGCACAATAACAAAGCGCCGGGCCCGGATGGCTTTCCGGTCGACTTTTACAAGACGTTTTCTCATTTAATTGCCCCATTATTACTAGATATGTTCAATGACTCGTTGCAACAAGGTTCCCTCCCTCCAACTCTAAATCAAGCTTCAGTCTCACTCATTCTCAAGAAAGACAAGGACCCAAAGGAATGTGGTAGTTGGAGGCCGATTAGTTTACTAAACGCAGATGTTAAACTTCTAGTTAAAGTTCTAGCTTACCGCCTAGATCCCTATCTACCCGATATTATCTCAGAACATCAAACAGGGTTTGTCAGAGGATGACAGTTATCATCTAATGTTAGAAGACTGTTAAATATTGTGCTTTCTCCCGATGTCACTCAAGTTGTTGAAATGGTTATAAGTTTGGATGCGGAGAAAGCCTTTGACCGGGTCGAATAGGATTATTTGTTTTTTGTCTGGGGGAAATTCGGTTTTGGGAATAAATTTATCTCTTGGATAAAATTGTTATATTCTGCCCCCACTGCCTGTGTGACAACTAACTCACAAAGATCTGACTATTTCCCTTTAATGAGAGGAACTGGTCAAGGTTGTCCATTGTCACCCTGCTTTTTGTCCTGGCAATGGAGCCTCCCTCCATTGCTCTTAAGTCTTCCTTTCTTTTTACTGTTGTTTGTAGAGCTGGGCTGGAGCATCGAGTTTCTCTCTATGCTGATGATCTTTTGTTGTATGTCAAAGACCCAGTTAATTGCGTAGACAACATTTTAAACATTCTGAAAACATTTGGGTCGTTTTTAGGTTATAAATTAAATATTGACAAAAGCGAGTGTTTCCCTATTAATGAAGCAGCCAAACAAATTCCATCAGGTACATTACCTTTTCAACTAGCCCATGATAGTTTCCGTTATTTAGGTGTTAATGTTGCTAGCTCATTTCCCTCTCTTCATAAAAACAATTTCACAAAGTTGGTTATGGAAATTAAGGCTGATTTGAAGCGCTGGGACTCTCTCCCTCTCTCATTGATGGGCAGAATCAGTTCAGTTAAAATGAACATCCTGCCCAGACTTCTGTTCCTTTTCCAGTGTCTTCCCTTATTCTTACCAAAATCCTTTTTCCGCAACTTAGACCAGTTATTTTCAAAATTTATTTGGGCGGGTAAAAATTCCTAGATCTCGCAAAGCAGTGCTGCAGAGGAGTCGGCAGAGTGGAGGACTTGCGTTGCCTAACTTCTTATTTTACTACTGGGCAGTCAATCTACAAAAAATTAATGACTAGTGCAACTCCCCCAATCTTGATTGGTGTACAACGGAGGAATACACATCCCATACATCATCTCTGGCTGCTTTGGTGTGCGCCCCTATGACTTCTTCTTGTCCAAATTATATTAAAAACCCGGTCGTGCTCTCTTCTTTGAAAATTCTGAAACAGTTCAGACATCATTATAAACTCTCTGCTCCTTCTCCACGAAGCCCTATTTGCAACAATCATTTGTTCCCTCCCCCAATTTCAGATGCGACTTTTGCCTTGTGGAGAGAAAGAGGCCTGGTACATTTCTCAGATTTATATTATTATATTATATTATATATTTGAAGGCTCATTTGCCACTTTTAAAGACCTACAAGTTAAATATAACTTACCTCAGTCTCATATGTTCCGCTTCTTTCAGGTCCGTAATTACGCTCAAATGCACTTTCACCCTTATCCTCAGCTCCCGCAGGGTTCCCTTCTTACCGACGTGCTCTCGCTCCCCAAGGCACAGGGTAGGATCTCAGTTTTATATAATTTAATATCTTCCTCGGGTCTGGGTTCGCTGGCGGGGGTTAGGGGGAATTGGGAAAGAGAGCTCGGGTCTACTGTGTGGGATGAATGGTGGGATGAGGCATTAATCAGGGTCAATTCCACTTCCTCCTGTGCCCGCCTGAACCTAATTCAATTCAAGGTATTTCACAAGATGCATTTTACAAAAGCTAAGCTCAGTAGACTTTTTCCTGGTACGAGTGATGTGTGTGACAAATGTGGTCAGGCGCCGGCAGACCATACGCGTACGTTTTTCTTATGTCCAAAACTTGCTGAGTTCTGGTCCTGCTTTTTTGAAACATTAGGTAAAGCTCTCAATATCACATTAGAACCTGGTCCGTTGATAGCCATTTTTGGTGTACCCCCAATACCAACCAGCTTGCCAAGATCACATTTGGATGTCGTTGCTTTTGCTTCACTCATAGCACGCAGACGAATTTTGCTACAGTGGAAAAGCCCTAGCACTCCGGCTCCTACATCTTGGTTGAGGGACCTAATGTCTTTCCTGTCACTTAAATATTAAATATTTAAAGATTAAATATTCACTCAGAGGGTCGATTGCTAAAATTTACAAAAGATGGCAGCCTATCATCTCATATGTAAATAATCTTACTTCCCTGGATCCCAACTGATTCTCGGATTCTTGGTTCCTGTAAAATGAGCACCCTTAGCACTCCTATTCTACATGTCCTTCATTTACTTTATTTTATTCCTTTTACTATTATTATTATTATTATCATTATTTATTTGTTTCTTTCTCTGTTTCATTTTTTTTTTGCTTCCGTTAATTAATTTGATTTATTTTACATCTATTATTTTATTACTACTGTCTTTACTATTACAATCATTATTATTATTATTGTTACTATTATTATAGTTATTATTATCATTATTATTATTACTGTTGGGATCATTGCTATCATTATTATTATTTTTTTTTTTCTTTTAGATCTCTGGGTTGGGTGGGATGGGGAAGGAAGGTGTTGCCCTGTTCCTGTTCTGGCACACCGTTCCTAAAAAACGGGGAAAAACCACTGGGGAACGCATCCCTGTAATTTTTTGTAATGCTTTGGTTCTCAATAAAAATATGTGTATAAAAAAAAAGAAAAAACTCCAGCGCCTAAAGGGTTAACATCAACCACGCTCTGTACACTTAAATAATGCTGAAGTTCCAAAAAAGTACAAAGAAATAAAGAAATGTAATTTATGGCGTTTATATTTACAGCCAACAAACATCGACTCGGGACAACATCGACAACATGATGCGTTATTACCGAAGCAAATCTAGTTCGTAGTGATTATCGGACGGGACCGGACCATCCTCCAGACAGCTTTGTTGCTTTCATCATTAAGACAGTTGTCTGGATCAGCTCATAGGCTGTTTGGTTCAGCATGACAGGACTGCAGTGTGAGGACTTTGTTTTTCCATCTGTCTCTGCACTTTTTCTTTTCTTTTCTTTTTGTACCACTGCACCATTAAGAAGTCCAGACAGGGGAAGAAATGTCAGCGACAGCTCTGCAATGCCAAAAGCTCCCGTGGCGTAAACATGCCAGAGAGACGCTCTGTCAGCGGGCGACAGGTAACGTCTACTTTAGAGAGGATGACTCCCGCTGCACAGGAGGCCTCATCAGACGACGCGGCGAAGATACGTGAGCTCCTCTGAATGACATCACTCACGGGAAACATCAAAGCAAAATAAAGAAAGCTGGATTTTTCATATTTTTGCGACATAAATTTCAGAACAATCCCTTACTCAAATCCTGGAGTATTTTACATGCCACTGAAGACAAGAAGCAATCATCGAAGCAACCCTGAGGCCATATCAAAGTTTGCTTGTGTGCATGGTAACAGAAGATCAAGATCTGCTTCCAGTTGCTGTGCCAACCATCAACCATCATGCATTAAACCAGTGAGAGGGATGAGAGACAGCTTCAAACTCACAAGAACAAACTTGTCATTGTGCACCATGGTGGCCAACAACTTTGCTGATCTGCTCTAAAGCTTTCTGATTAATGTGTTGGATTCTGCATGAAAAGACGATGTGCGATTCTAGTGAAAAGGAAACTAATTCCAAGATTTTTAAATGTAAAAAAAACAAGTATTCAATGCACAACAGATTTTTTTTTGGGTGAGTACGTTTTTTAAACAATAAAGAGCGTCCAGTAGCAGCAGTGCCAGTCAAAGTTTTGGTTGAGTGCCAATCTGGAGCATTCAGGTGTGCGTTTACATGGCACCAAAGAGAAAATGCGTTTGCTGTGATCTCAGAGAGACACTTGCCTGTCGGTCTGGGAAGGGTCATCTCCAAACCAGCTGGGATCCAGACAGTTATCAGTCTTCCAAGGAGCGGACCTCCCAGCTGGTTCACCCCAAGTTCAGACTGTAACGCTCAGAGAAGATGTAAAATCCATACAGGGTTGGCTCCAGATGTTACATGACTGCTGCTGCAGCGGGCAGCAGGACACTGAGGCAGCTTCGGCAAGCAGCATTTTAATGAAACTTACGAGCGCGCACATTCCCATCAGACGCCCTCAAACGTCATCTCCTTTGTGAGGAAGCAACGTTGTCAAGGAGCGTCGAGGCTCCAACCATGTTCGACCTACCTGCACTTTTCTCTTTTATTGGCCAGCAGGCTCACCTGCATTTCACCTGTCAGTCTTAAACCTGACAGTTCCCTCCTCTGTCCATCCCAGCGTTTACCTCCACCTGTGTGTGTAGATGTGTTCAGGTGTCGGCTGGTGTGGTGACCGGTGATCTAGTCCTCTGACCATCTCACCTCAGTGTTGCTACCTGCATCTGTTTATATAGTTATTTCATTCAGTCATTGTGTGCTCTCCTCTCTCTGTCCTCTCTCCTCTCTTTGTCCTCCATCCTCTCTCTGTCCTCCGTCCTCTCTCTGTCCTCCATCCTCTCTCTGTCCTCCATCCTCTCTGTTCTGTCTCTCCTCTCTTTTTCTTTCTTTATCCAGCTGATCTTCATCAGGAAGGTCCCTCCATATGATCCAGGTCCTGGTCCAGGTTTCTTCCTCTTAAAGTGGAGTTTTTCCTTGCTCCTTTGACTTTAAGGTTTTTTTCTCCGTCTGTGGGAGTTTTTTACCTGCCATTATCAAATCAAATCAAATCAAACTTGATTTATATAGCACTTTTCATACATACAAATGCAACACAAAGTACTTTACAGAATAAAATAAAACATAAAACGGTAACACAACAAAGAAAGACCTGTCCCTCTCACGCACACACACAAAGCGCACACGCACACTCACAGCACAAAGTAAAATGTTAAGTAACAAGGCAGGACACTGATGATCCAGGTGTGGAAAGACCACCTATGGGAGGCCATCGACACTGAGAGGCGCCAGAGCCTGCAACCACAGGGGGCGCCGTCCCAGAGACCACCTCAACCCAGATGGACCAGGGTAGGGTCTGACCCCCCAAGTCCTCCAGGCCCCAGATCCTTGTTTAGGATTCAATATTATATTTTTAGTTCATGATATTTGCTCGGGAGGTCATGCTCTGGGTCTCTGTAAAGCGCCTAGAGACAATTGACATTGTAACAGACGCTATACAAATAAAACTGAATCGAATTGAATTGAAAACACACCTACATTCTACCAATATATGTCATTAAACATGTAAATTACGCGCTTGGTCGCTCTGCAAGGTTGTCAACCACCTTCCCTTCACCGTGTAACTTTCCTGCAGAAGGACCTGCTCAAATTCAGCCGCGACTGCAATAAAAGCTTTAAAATCAAAGAAGAAAAGTTCACCTGGCGTTGGCGTCCTCGTATAGTTGTACAGACCAGAGCAGGATCATCATCAGAACCTGAAACCATCACCCATGACCAGTTCAGTTCCTCTGTTCTAACAGTTTTTTCTGTAGGACAACTCATCAGGAGGCAACAAAAGAATGCAGCAGGTGAAAAAGAAAAGAATCAAAGTGCTGAAAAGATCCAAAGTCCAGACCTTGACCCAACTGAAATGCTTTGGTGATACCTTAATTAGTTTTTCTTACTTTTTCATCTGCTCTTTCTGGTTTATGATTCTTAGTTTTCATTTTATTTCTTTTATACTGAAACGTTATTCTTTATATGGGTGTCTTTTTTTAATTAATTGGTGGTCTTGTCATTTTCTCTTTGAATCTGTTTGCGAATCTGACATTTTAAGCCTTATTTATATAGAAAACTCTAAAGAGCACACAAGGTGTCATGTCTGAGTGCATAAACTGGACTCATGAAATATTTATACATTTAATTGTAACACCTTCACATAAGAGACTCAAATTAAAAAATGGAATTTTTCAGAAAAGTGCTTTCTAAAGGCATAATTTGCCGGTTAATGACATATGTTTCATAAAACACGTCGATCTCAATCTCGCGACCCCAAACCAGACACCATATAACATTGCTTATTTCATTTGCAGCAATAAAACTCAGAATCTATAGTCCATACTCTTTTACAATTGGATGTCTGGTTATTACTCTAAAAAGCAACAGCATGTATCATCACAGTGGCTCGCTGCTGTAATTGGATTTTCTTTTTCATCACAACAATAAAAACCCAAAGGCCGGGCTTGTTTCTGTGGCGGAACAATCAGACTGACCAAACAGGCAAATTCTCACCTTTTTAGACGCATGTATATTCTCTATGATTAAACTATGAAGCACCCGTCCTCAGAAGATGATTATGCATGTTGCAGGATGATTGGACCTGATCTTATTGGTTTGTAATCATTAGAGGCCTGATGTGAGCCTGGACCAGCTAGAACATGTTGGCTCCACCAAACAGAGTCACCAGAAAAAGCAGAAAAGCTGAACTGTGAGATCATGAGAAGATCTGGGAATATTGGGTCTTAGACATTAGGGTTCATAATACCGTACGAGAACGTCTTAGCAACAACTGAGTGTCAAGCAATTCATATTCAAAGCAATAAGCATTTCCACTCTACAGAATACGAGTCTTATAAAAGTTCTGCTGCCGCTAATCTTCCTCTTGAGCAACCTCAGGGATCAAGCGTCGCATTTGCATTCAGGCACTTGCTTGCATGTTTTACAACCCAGTCTTGTGGGAATTTCTGATGCAGTGGGAACATTGAATCTATTGGATTGTTATCCAGGAGACTATGGGCCCGATCTTCTGCCAGATTTGCTAAAGCTGCTATTTAAGGATAGCGGGTAGCGGGAGGGGCGTTCCCCCGCAAAGAATGCAATCTTTCCACCTTGCTAAACCTGCTATCTCACCTGCGCTACCCGCTACATTAGCATAGGAGTGGTTAGGGCGTTCCACCTGTTAAACCAATTCAAGCTATCTGGGACTTTCAGGCTACCTGAAAGTCCCAGATAGCTGGTGTCCTCCCAGTAAACACGCTCTGGTCATCTATGGTTTAACTGGTGAGCAAGCTGTTTAAGACGATCTCTGCTATTTTCTCAGGGGTTCAACTGAGGCCAAATTACGCTTTTTATACAAGAGTTAATTTCAGAGGTATAGCCGTTTGTGCACATCCACATGTGACCAGGTGGACGCGAATTGATGCCATTTGGACATGCTCTTGTACATGCCAACATGCAGGTTGTGGGTGGTCAGACCACCCGCTACCCGCTATCCTAAACCAGCAAAAGACACGCCCACTGCCACACCTACAATGTGAGTAAGGGAGTCGGCATAATGGGTAGCGGCTTTAGGGAGCGGAAGATTGCATTAGCGGTTAGCATAGGTTCCTAAACCTGCAATATGCAGGTAGCGGCTAGTGGGTAGCAGCTAGCGGGAAGTGTACGATCAGGGCCTAAATGTACTGGAACAAGTTATGTTGAGAGGAATTATAGTAAAATAACGACTCCACTGACAAAGAAGGAGAGTAGAGCAGTGAAGACAATGGTAACAGTTACAGAGATGTGAATGAAGCCACATGTGGAGAATGACAAATACCCATGTTTGTTACCCGACACATTCTTGTTAAAGCTCTCCAAAAGAAACAGGTCTCTGTGGGACTCATCTCTAGGATTCCTCCGACTCTCCCTGTGGACTTTATGTCCTTCAAGAAGTCTGTCCCACACACAGCAGACGGCATATGGAAACGTAATTACACAGTAGAGCTATATGAGGGACAGGCTGGTGGAAAATTAATTAAAAAACAAAAGCAACATAAAAGAAAACAACAACTTGCATTTAAAGTATAATTTTAGGCACAGTTACAGATATAATGACAGCGGAATAGAGGTCTTTACGGGTCCACTTTCATGGACCCAAACCCGAATGGCCCCGTGAAAATTCGACCCGAAACCGACCTGACCCGAACTATTATCATAAGTCCGGGAGTCCGAACCCGAATGGAATATTTGGACCAGGAACCGACCCGACCCGAGTCTTTAGTTTCCGACCATGAACGGAACCAAGTTACCCGAATAGAACCGAGACTTTACAGCCCATAGTTGCTCATGTTAAAGTTGTCTAGCATTGAATAAAACTTGATTTTCTTACCTAAAGTTGTCTTCTTCTACCCGGTTCAGTTGCTACATAGGCTACGTGATGTAAACAACAATAAATCCACGTCGTTATTTTCTTTGTGGATACAGATGCTATTGGTAGCAACTGCTAACGCTAATAGCCTACAGCGGTCAGGACTTGTCGTGAATATGTTCTCTCATCCAGGGTTGTCATGTTGGCGATCCGTTGTGCTTTACAGCTGCTGGGCAAACTGTAATCTCTGTAATCTCTTCATGTTTTCATGAGAAACATTATTAGATTCAGCTCTTCTCAACTGACTGTACGTTTTCATAAGTCCCAAGTTGATAGTGAATCTATGTCTCCACCACCACATATATGCAAACTTTGTATCTGCATGCTTTCTGTGTTGCCAACATGTAGTTTTCACACCATGGCGCCGTGTACTGCATTAGTAAAGAGGCTGCGTTCATGAGTCAGATGACATCGTTCTCCCAAGTCCCAAAGTAAAAAATAAAGTATAAGTATAAACCAACAGATTGATTTTTTGTGTGATGGAGGTTGTAGGGGGTGGTCATGGTGGTGGGGAAGTGGGTTCTTGCTCCAGTCCACCTTCAGCCACTTGGGGTCATGAACCAGCAAGAATGATCACAGACAGTTTATGGTTTCACATCTTTATCGAGTGCTTTTCCCAGTTGTGGCAGCAGCAGCTCCCATGTGGGGCCAGTGTGCTGTTCCCTGAACCACTGCACTACCTCCCCCTCTGCAGCTGAACAGAAGCCACGCCCCCGCCACCACAGGGTGGTTTTCAGAAAGACATCCTTCCCAAAAAAAAAAATAACAGAACCAGCTCTCTGCAGAAATTTGTGAAATTAATTTTCTTTTTTTGAGCGGAAGCAATTTATGTTAGAGGTGGGGTGGGGGGCTATAAAAACAACTGGAGACTCAATAAATAAGTCAAAGAAATGGGAGTTTTTTTTCCAGTCCCAAAGACACTTAAAATGCTCAAAAATCAGTCCAGTGTGTCAGGAGGTCCCTCTCTTTTACTCACAACAGTCGACACTGAAAAATGGTTTTGTTTTTCAAACCCCCGCCTGCCAAAAATACATTACTGGACCAAAGAAAAGCTCATATTCTCATCACCGGGAGTGTGTAGACGACACCGCTGGAGCTGCAAGAGTGCCAACAAACACAAGGGAGACCTGAAATTTTTTTGTCTCTTATTATACATCAGCACATTTATTGACACGACTGTTAGAAATGTGGCGATGTGTGATAAAGACATGGACAAATTAAGTTCTGGCCTGCAGCGGCGTCCAGATATGAGGTTATTGGACTGCATTTATACAGCACCCTTCAGGTCTCTGACCACTCAAAGGGCTTTTATACAACAAGTCTGTGCCACGCTTTCCCTTTCTCCCTCACCCAAACACACTCATGGGAGTTTCTTCACTGCACAACTTTATTCTCACACGAGTGCAGTTGAGGTCAAGAGATTTTTTATTGCCATACAAAGAGCACCGTACATATTACTCATGTCTCGTTCTGCTATTTGTCCCTCACCTCTTCAACAGCTGGTATGAAAAATGTATGAAATGTGCTGGAGTTGTGGCTGCTGTACGACGTACGTCTCACCTCACTGTCAACTCCATCTCGTCGGGTCTTCATTTCGTCTTCTGGTCCCTCTTATGTGCCTGCTTTGCTCCACTCGGGCTTTTAAATAACGACTGTTTGCTTTTAATGTTTTGTTTCGTCTCCACAGTTGTTGCAGATTGTCTGTGCTGATGTATTCTCGATAAATTATGAATTCAGCACACTTATATGAAATGAAAGCAGAGGTCTTTTTCTAGGTTTTAGTCATTCTGAGGGCAAACTAAGAGCAAACATGGCACCAGGAGTCAATTCAATTCAATTCAATTCAATTCAATTTTATTTGTTCAGGGACAATGCACATTAATGAACATTTCTGTAAATGAGCCAGTTTATAGCTAAGTAGCTAATTTTCAACTGAAGTCCCTGGGCAGGATATTAATTGCCTAGAGTAAAAACATACAAACATATAGCATAGTAATACAATTATAAAATAAAATAAGATACATAATTTCAAATTTACATTTCCAAGCATGAACTTAGTGCACACATTTCTGATTTTGCTTTAACCAGTTTTTTAGCTTTCCTTTAAAAGCAGAGAAAGTCGAGCATTCCCTAACCGTGGAGGGAAGATTGTTCCAGATGTCCCCCCCCAGAACGGACAACACATTTCTGCCAAATGTTGTGCGTCTGTGGGGGATCTCAACATCTCCTCTGTCGCAGGCCCTGGTGATCATGCCCCTGACAGTCCTGTTTTTTATAAAATCTTTCAGAGGTGGAGGAGCAAGACCATGAAGAATTTTGTACGTCGCACAGGCAAATTTAAAAACCTTGAAGCTGTCAAAACTTAAAAAATTGTACTTTTTGAGGATAATACAGATGTGATACGAGTATGGTTTTTTGTCTAGTGTCTTCAAAGCTTTTTTATAGAGGGATTCTATTGGTTTACGTACTGTTGAACATGCCAATGCCCAGCTAGTGAAACAGTAGTCAATGTGGGAGAAGATCATGCAATGTAAAAACATCAGAGCTGCAGTATTATTTAATGAGTTTCTTATTTGTCTAAAGTTTGCCATATTGTGTTTAACTGAGTTGGACACCTTTTTAATGTGTTTCCTGAATGAAAGTGTCGAGTCCAGGATGACTCCGAGTCGAAGCATATAAAGTTTGACTGGGTCAAGTTGGGTCTTGGTGCATCTGTAAACCCAACAGTGTCAGCCGTCTCGGGAGATCAACGGTCTTTTGTTTGTTAAAAAGACGGACAGCGCAGGTTGGGAGCTTTCCGACTTGGACCGACCCGACGCTCTAATAGACAGAGCCTTGTGAAAGTATTCAGTCCCCTTGAACTTTCCAACCTTTTGCCACATTTCAGGCTTCAATTTTTTACCAAGAATCGACAACAAGTGTGACACAATCATGAAGTGGAACGACATTTATTGGATATTTTAAATTTTTTCAACAAATAAAAAACTGTAAAGTGGGGCATGCATTAATTATTTGTCCCCTTTACTTTCAGAGCAGCAAACTGAGTCCAGAAGTTCAGAGAGGATCTCTGAATGATCCAATGTTGTCCTGAATGACTGATGATGATCAATAGAATCTACCTGTGTGTAATCAAGTCTCCTTATAAATGCACCTGCTCTGTGATGGTCTCAGGGTTCTGGTTAAAGCTCAGAGAGCATCATGAAGACCAAGGAACACACCAGGCAGGTCCCAGATACTGTTGTGGAGAAGTTTAAAGCTGGATGTGGATACAAAAAGATTTCCCAAGCTTTAAACATCTCAAGGAGCTCTGAGCAAGCAATCAGACTGAAATGGAAGGAGTATCAGACCACTGCAGATCTACCAAGACCTGGCTGTCCCTCTAAACTTTCATCTGGAACAAGGAGAAGACTGATCAGAGATGCAGCCAAGAGGCCCATGATCACTCTGGATGAACTGATCTACAGCTGAGGTGGGAGAGTCTGTCCAGAGGACAACAATCAGTCCTACACTAGACAAATCTGGCCTTTATGGAAGAGTGGCAAGAAAAAAGACATTTCTCAAAGATATCCATAAAAAGTCTGGTTTAAAGTTTGTCACAACCCACCCGGAGACACACCAAATATGTGGAAGAAGGAGCTCTGGTCAGATGAAACCAAAATCAATCTTTCTGGCCACAATGGAAAATGATATGTTTGGAGTAAAAGCAACACAGCTCATCACCCTGAACACACCATCTCCACTGTCAAACATGGTGGTGGCAGCATCATGGTCTGGGCCTGCTTTTCTTCAGCAGGGACAGGGAAGATGGTTAAAACTGATGGAAGATGGATGGAGCCAAATACAGGAGCATCTGGGAGAAAACCTGTTGGAGTCAGCAGAAGACCTGAGACTAGGATGGAGATTTATCTTTCAACAGGACAATGATCCAAAACATGAAGACAAGTCTACAACGGAACGGTTCACAAATAAACGTATCCAGGTGTTAGAACGGCCAAGTCAAAGTCCAGACCTGAATCCAGTCCAGAATCTGTGGAAAGAGCTGAAGACTGCTGTTCACAAACGCTCTCCATCCAACCTCACTGAGCTCCAGCTTTTTTACAGGAAGAACAGACCAGAATTTAGTCTCTGGATGAGTTAAACTGATAGAGACAAACCTCAAGAGACCTGAAGCTGGAACTCCAGCAGAAGGTGGCGCTGCATAGTATTAATGCAAGGGGGCCGAATAATATTGCACGCCTCACTTTTCAGGTTTTATTTGTTATAGCTTAAAATATCCAATAAATTTCGCTCCACTTTGTGTTCCACTTGTTGTTGATTCTTGACAAAAAATTTAAATTTTGTATTTATGTTTGAAGCCTGAAATGTGGCAAAAGGTTGAAAAGTTCAAGGGGGCCAAATACTTTCGCAAGGAACTGTAACTTCACTGCGACCCGCGCCATGAAGATTACTAAGTAGAAACTGTGTCCAGCCTTTCCCTCCTCACGAGTGTCTTTTTGTACATATATTGACTCTTGCATTCTTTGAATGAAGGACAAACATGTAAAATTAAGAAAAAGTAATTCACAAGGTGGTGCCAGAGTAAGAAAGGGATGAAACGTGTTGAAAATATTTTCCCCTTAATCATGATTTCCGACCCAAACGGAGGCTACAGTTGCAGACCACGGCCGACGCATCACCTCGGTGGAGTCCAGCTCGACTGCATTGCAGGAGAGGATGCTCATTTGGAAAAACAGTGTGCAGCGCTGGCTGATAGCATCGCCAAACTAGCAGCAAAGGTGGCAGACCTGGAGGGCAGGAGCCGTAGGAATAACTTGAGAATTATTGGCTTACCGGAGTCCATCTAGGGTCCCCGACCCACGGCCTTCTTCTCAGACCTACTCGTGGAGATGTTTGGCCGACAAATCCTGCAATCTCCCCCCGAGCTGGACAGGGCGCACAGAGCGCTCACTGCCAGACCGCCGCCGGGAGCGAAACCACGGACTGTCCGCTTTCAACGTTACCAAACACGGGAGCTGGTCGTCCGGGAGGCCCGCAAACGGCGTGGTAACCTTCAGTACCAGGGGAAGCCAATTCGCATCTTCGAGGACTACACTCCTGAGGGCCTCGAGCAGCGCACAAAGTACCGCAAAGTGATGTCCAGCCTGTACAACCTTGACCTGAAACCATCTCTACTGTTCCCAGCGAGGCTTATGATCACACTAAAAGATGGGTCCCGTAAAGGAGCCTACAGTTGCAGATCCTGGGAACCTTGGCCTGAAACCATCTCTACTGTTCCCAGCGAGGCTTATGATCACACTAAAAGATGGGTTCCGTAAAGGATTTTCTTCTCCTGTAGATGCTTCTGAGTTTGTGGACTCTTACCGACAGGAACCACCAACCCAGCCTGACACGTTAGCTGGAGCTGAAGCCGAGGCTTGAGGACACTATCGACAGGTACGTCATTCGGTCACACCTGTTGCATTGAAAGCACCGGGATCATATATGAGGCCCAAACAGGTAAACGCTTTGGACATTTGATGTTAGTCGTGTCCTGCCAGGGGCGACCTGTATGCTCTGATGTTGGACTGGAACTTGTTACCAAGAGCCAGTTTGATTGATGCCGTTCAGCATCATATGTTCATTAAGACTGAGCTTTATCAGGAAGTGTTATTTTATTGATAGGCTACGGCTGGGGGCCCTGTTTGATTGTATAACTATGTTTACCGATGGCTAGAAATAATTTACTGTTAAGTGTTGCCATGCCTTTTTCTTTCTGCAGAATGACAACCTCTTAAAGGGCCACCGTTTTTTTTTTTTTTTTTGTGTATGTATGCTACCGTCAACTACTCTTTATAACACCAGAACTTAAATGTCAAATTCTGTATGTGTGGGGCTTGAGTGCACTGTGTGTACATGTGTGGGGCATGTGTATGTGTATGTAAATGTATGTATGTATGTATGTATGTATGTATGTATGTATGTATATATATATATATATATATATATATATATATATATATATACATATGATATAATCTTAGTTGATGATATTTGCTCGGGGGTCATGCTCTGGGTCTCTGTAAAGCGCCTAGAGACAATTGTCATTGTAACAGACACTATATAAATAAAATTGAATTGAATATATATATATATATATATATATATATATATATATATATATATATATATATATATATATATATATATATATATATCTCTGTGTGTGTGTGTGTGTATGTATATATATATATATATAATATATACATGCATTTATGGATTTTTTGTTTAATTTGCTGAGCTCTTTCATTTATTTTCGTTCTTTTTCCCAATTATTATTTAATTTTTCTTATTTAGCTATTTCTTTAAAAAAATCTCCATATGGCTGCCTTCTTTCTTTATATATTTACTTTACTGAAGCTCTGTTGTAATACAGTCATGCTAAGACCACTCTTGAGAGGAATTGTACATTCATTCCGATTGCTCAACTGTTAGTGAATGGCATATTAATAATATAATGTTTTAAGTTCATGTTAACAATGGGGTTACAACTGTTACATAGGGGATTCAAGACTCTGTGAAAAGGTAAGAACTAGACATAGGTAGATAGAGAGTGCCAATGTACTTGGCAGGAAGGTGCTACGTGGGTATCATGGGAGCTAAAGGGAGGGAAATTGGGAGTGGAGTGGGGTGGGATGGAAGAGGTCGGTTTGGTCAATGTCATCCATTCACTGTTCTAACTTGTACTTTTGTTTCTTTTGTCATTTTTTTCTTAATTTTAATTTAGTTTTTTTTCTTTTATTTTTGCTCTTTTGCCTGTTATTACTTCCTGTACCTGTTTTGCCAGGCCCTTCATGCTGTATTACTGATCCAAGACACCACGCGCTGGACCTTGTGCTATGGCTAGCGCGACTGGCGTGGGGGTGGGCGGCGGACAGGTGGTAAGGATGCTCTCGCTCAATGTTGGTGGTATTAACGCAGTAATAAAGTGCAAAAAAATCTTCACACACATTCAGAACTTAAAAGCAGATGTAATGTTTCTTCAAGAAACACACTTACTTAACACTGATCACCAGAGACTTATTAGACCTTGGATAGGACAAATATTCCACTCAAGGTTCAACCAGAAAACTAAGGGCACAGCTATACTGATTCGAAAAAATGTGTTTTTTGTACCGAGAGATGTCATTGCAGACCCGAATGGCCGCTACACTATTGTATCTGGCACACTGTATCAAAAGCCTGTTATCTTAGCTTCTGTATATGCTCCTAATTGGTATGATCACACCTTTATGAAAAACTTTTTGTCTTCTCTCCCAAATATTAACTCCCACATGTTAATTATGGGAGGAGATATGAACTGTGTCATTGACCCCATGCTTGATAGGTCTAGTCATAAAAATGTAGCGCCTTCCAGAATGGCCCGAACACTCTCTTCCTTCATGGAACAAAACAGATACATCGACCCCTGGCGATTCTTGAACCCCTCGACAAAACAATATTCTTTTCTTTCTCATGTCCATCGGACCTACTCGCGCATTGACTATTTCCTAATTGACAAGACTCTTACCCCCTACATAGTTTCTGCTGAGTATTCGCCAATAGCCGTGTCCGACCATTCTTCCATGATTCTGGACATCCGTTTCGAACTGAAACATAAGAGCTTCAGATCATGGCGCCTAGACCCCCTACTGCTCTCCGATGCTGCTTTTCGCAATCACATATCAGACGCCATTGATTTGTTCCTGGAGACGAACCAATCAGACGACACATCTCCCACATTGCTTTGGGAGACTCTGAAGGCATTTATTAGAGGTAAAATTATTTCCTACACAGCTCATATCAATAGGTGTCGCAGGACACGGCATAAGGAATTAGAAGATGCTCTCGCTAACCTAGACACCCAGCACTCCACTAATCAGTCACCTGACCTCTATAAGGAGAGATTGAAACTTCAAACTGAACTTGACCTTCTGTCAACAAGAGAGGCCGAACAATTGCTGCTACAGTCCCGAGGCACGTTCTATGAATCAGGTGACAGAGCTGGCTGTCTTTTAGCCCAACAGTTGAAGTCCAGGAATGCTTCAAATCAGATAGCACAAATTCGTAATGATTTGGGTATGATTACTTCTGACCCTGGCGAGATCAGCGACATTTTTAGAGAGTTTTACTCTCAGCTCTATTCTTCCGAGTCCCCAGATGATGGGGCCCACTTGTCACAATTTTTTGCAAAGCTAGATATGCCTAGGATATCATTGGAGAATCGACAGCTGCTTGATAGCCCCTTACAACTTTCTGAGATTACTGCCGCAATCAGATCGATGGATAATGGGAAATCCCCCGGGCCCGATGGATTCCCAGTGGAATTTTATAAAACTTTTTTAGACAAACGGGCCCCGCTAATGCTAGACATGTTTCAACAATCACACCAGCAGGGCACTTTACCGCACACTCTCACACAGGCCTCTATATCGCTAATCCTTAAAAAGGGCAAAGATCCACTTAGTTGCTCATCATTTTGACCAATTTCACTTTTGCCAGTTTATGTTAAAGTTCTTGCTAAGGTGTTCTCTCTTCGTTTGGAATCAGTTGTGTCTTCTATCATTTCTGAAGATCAGACAGGGTTTATTAGACAACGACACTCATTTAAAAACATTCGAAGGTTACTCAACATCATTCACACTCCACCCTCACCATCGGACCCAGAAGTGGTCATATCCCTCGACGCGGATAAGGCGTTTGATCGGGTGGAGTGGACTCATCTCTTCTCCACACTGAGAAGATTTGGCTTTGGGAATAGCTTCATCTCTTGGATCCGTCTACTCTATACTTCCCCCCAAGCATCAGTGTGTACAAACACACAACGCTCTAAACTATTCCCTCTTTCTCGTGGCACACGCCAGGGGTGCCCGCTTTCCCCACTCTTATTCGCGCTCGCTATCGAGCCCCTTTCTACTGCGCTGAAATCTGAAACAAAATTCCTCGGTATTCAGAGGTGGGAGACGGAACATAAAGTCTCATTATATGCGGACGATCTACTTCTGTATGTGCGTAAACCAGAGTCTTCTGTACCACATATAATGTCTATTCTGAACTCCTTCAGAACGTTCTCGGGATATAAGTTAAACATCCAGAAGAGAATGCTTTCCTATTAACCCTACAGCCTTATTATTGTCGCCGTCGTCCATCCCATTCCAGCTCTCTTAATCAGGTTTCAAATATTTGGGTGTGATTATAACACGGTCCATGCGCACCCTAAAGGAACAGAATTTTACAGCTCTGACAGAAAGAATTAAGGCGGACCTGAATAGGTGGAGCCATTTGCCTCTCTCTCTGGTGGGGAGGGCACAAACGATTAAGATGAATGTGTTACCCAGATACCTATACTTCTTTCAGTGTATTCCCGCTTTCTTGCCCAGATCTTTTTTTAACACTGTTGACTCTACCATCTCCACATTTATATGGGCAGGCAAAAAACCCAGAACATGTAAAATCTTATTACAACGGAGTAGATCGAGGGGTGGACTAGGTCTGCCGAACCCTTAGTGCTACTTTTGGGCTGCAAACCTACATAAGCTGCTACTGTGGTTCACTTCTCCACAGAGCAGCTGGTGCCAACTTGAGACTGCCTCTTGTATCTCCTCTTCACCTCAGACTCTGGTGTGTAGCACCCTACAGACCCCTCTTTCACAGTATACGGCTAACCCCATTGTTACTGCTTCTCTGAAGATATGGGCACAAATAAAGCGACACCTTGGGTGGGTTACCCTTCCACAATCGACCCCTATCTGCAACAACCACCTCTTTTTGCTGGCTAAGATTGACCCAAAGTTCATGATTTTTGCTGAAAGAGGCCTAAGATGTTTGAAAAACCTGTACATAGATGGATCTTTTGCTAGTTTCAATCAGTTGCGTGCCACTTTTAGGTTGAATTCCTCTGACTTTTTTAGATATTTTCAACTGCGGGACTTCGCCAGGGCTCACTCCCCCAAATACCACCTCCCAGTGGTCTGGACCATATACTTTCTGCTGCGCCCTTACCGAAGGGGCACATTTCTTATCTTTATGAACTTGTTTTACCAGCCAACAAATCCATATTGAAAAAATTAAAGCCAATTGGGAGAATGATTTGCAGATTAAATTCTCTGATCAGTTCTGGGGGGAGGCTTTAGAAGCTGTGAATTCATCCTCTTCTTGTGCTCGAACTTAGTCTTATTCAATATAAAGTGTTACATAGGACTCATTATAGCTAGGGCTGTAGCGATACACTAATCTCACGATATGATATGATACGATACATCTGGCTCACGATACGATATTATATCGATATTTTTCTAACAATACATTTACATCATTTTCTGAAAGATTTTAACAGGACAAAGTGATTTTGGTGACATCTTGTGAGTGTTCCAATTTGTTTGAATTAACTGAACTGAAAGGTAGGTGACTGCAAACAACGTCGCAGAGATGAGAGAAAGGAGGCCTCTGATTGGTCAATTCTACATCCACGTCATCGAAGAAATCAGGAAGTACCCACATCTGTACGATTCTTGTTCTCCACACTACAAAGACAGCACATATTCTAGTAATTCATGGAGGAAGATAGCGATGAATGTGGGTCTGGATACGGCCGAGACAGAGAGGAAGTGGAAAAACGCAAGAGATACGTTTAGTAAGTTTAGCTAGTTTGTGATTGTCCCTCTCCGTTGTGGCGTTGAATAACAGTGCAGACGCGCTTCAACATTAACATATATCAAAAATAACTGCGGCATACCGGGGACAGGATAACTGCGACACGTTGCCGCGAGAGTAAACACAGCCCTTAAAGCTGGCGCTTTCCACCACTGAATACAGTCTCAAATCCTGACAAATATAGTTAGGTTCGCTCTCAGTTAGCATTACCTTGTCCGGGTGGTATTTCCAGAGTACTTTACGTTTGAGTGACACAACTTGCAAACCGCCATACTTTTGTCTAAATCTTCGCTTTCCTTTTTCTTTTTCAACCCAAACTGCTCCCACACATCTGCTTTTAAGCACGCAGGCGCTGGGTTTATACTCGCAGCCATCCTGCTGACTGGCTCAGCTCTAGCTGGAAGAGTAAGAAGCTGCTTCTGGATACCCTGTTAGAAATGCTCTACAGCGACACTAGCGGCTGGAGGACTAAATGGCACTTTGCAGGAAGAGCACCCGTGCGAGACACGGGGGTTTTGAAGGGAGCTTAGAATATCGATACCCGCGGCTGAAATATCGATGCTCTCTGGGAAATAAAATATCGATATATATCGCCGAATCGATAAAATCGCCCAGCCCTAATCATAGCAGAGCCAAACTTGCTAAGATCTACCCTGACACAGTAGAGGATAAATGTAATCGGTGCTCTCTCTCCCCATGTGATTTGGCTCACATGTTCTGGGTGTGCCCCAAACTGGTTGGATTCTGGGAAGGGTTCTTTAAAACCATCTCTGAAATATTTCAGATCCAAATTTCACCATCCCCTCACATTGCTATCTTTGGTATACCAGAGAACATTAACACTATGAATAAGATCCAACTGA
The DNA here is from genome assembly GCA_018398805.1 of Hirundichthys speculiger. Classification (NCBI taxonomy): domain Eukaryota; kingdom Metazoa; phylum Chordata; class Actinopteri; order Beloniformes; family Exocoetidae; genus Hirundichthys; species Hirundichthys speculiger. The sequence continues at coordinate 514,261 of JAGFBZ010000257.1, forward strand.
ATATAACTGCCTTCACCTCACTAATTGCACGTAGGAGAATCCTGTTGCAGTGGAGGTCATCCCTGCCGCCATCTTTTAAATCTTGGATAGGAGATGTCATGTCCTTCTTAAAATTGGAAAAAGTTAAATTTTCTTTGAGAGGGTCGTCTGATAGATTTTACTCTTATTGGAATCCATTAATCTGCTATGTAGATGGGCTCCCTGCGGGGGATTTTCTTCGGTAATGCTGCGCTTGAGCCCTTTCTGCTGTTCTGTCAACTGTTTAAGGTCCTGTGTCTGTCTGTCGCCCGCCCACTACTCGCTGCCTGCTGCCCAACACCCCCACCTTACATATGGGTGCGGGGGTGGGTGACATAGGGTCCTGGCTCCCATAGTAATGTATGTATTGCTTAGGTACTTGTTATTTAGGCTCTTTTTTTTTTTCAAACTTATTTTATTTTATTTTATTTTTAATTTATAATTTTTTTTATTTTTTTTTAATCTGATGTGTGATCTGATTTGATTTTACTTCTTTACCCATTTCATTTATTCATTTATTTATTTATTTTTATTTCTTTCCATCACTTCTCATTCCGACATTTGAATTATACTTTGCAGAATGGATGTGTGGGAGGGTTGGCAGAAGGACCTTTGAGGCCCTGAGCTGGGACAGGGAAAAAAAAAAGATAAAAGATGAAAATGCTATGTATCACATACATTTGTATTGTACACTCTCTCTGTCAAATTTTCTTGAATAAAATATGTTTAAAAAAAAAAAAAAAATCATGATTTCCGGTTTTTAGCTCGTCTTAAAAGTGACTTCAGTGTTAGTTCTGAAAAATAAACGCATTTGATTTTATTTTTTTTTAATTAAATGGGCCATATACATGCACTAGTTCCCTCGTCTTTTGCACAGGTTGTTCTTCGTGGTTATTTTTGAAAAGATGTGCTGTGAAAAAAACAGGCCCGTTGCAGCCTCCATGAGGAGGCTCTGCACAGATTAAACTTTATCATTTAGGCCTGTTTTTTTATTTTTTGGCTTTTATTCATAGTAGAGAACAGACAGGAATGAGGGCAGAGAGAGAACGTGGAGGGTCACATGGGCAGGAGTCAAACCCACGACGGCTGCGTGAGGACGATGGTCGCTGTATTTGGGCCGCCTTCCCTGACTATTGCACCACCGGGGCGGTTCATTCAGGCCTGTTTTTTAGAAAGATAATTCTATTTAACTTGGATAAACAGACCAATTATGTATGGTTTACTGTTTAGTTTCTATCTGATGTTGATTTTGATAAAAGCAGTCTGAGAGATCTTTTCAAGTTAAACTTCGCTAGTTGGGATGATTGAAATTCAGACGATAGCAGTTGTTTTGCTAACCTCATGATTAGATGAGCTAGCAGGAGCGAATAAGAAATAACCCCCGGTGTGATCAAGGAAGCCTTAAACTGCGAGTGAATTTCCCCAGTGTTCAAATCAATGCCAAATAACTGCAGTTACGATTCATTAGATCAGGCCACGTTTCCAGCAGTGCGCGATTCATGCTGCACTTTTCTCGTTTGTAGCCAGAAAAAGCAGCAGCTCTGTTGGAGGCCGTCTTCACTGAGCCGTGCTTGTTTTTCATCAACTGTTTCTGTGTCCTCTGGGTGGTTCCCTGCTCTCACACGTGCACGCTGCACGTGTTACCGGCCTCAGGTCTGGGGGTCCCTGGACCAACACTCCTTAAAGGTGATGAAAAAGGAGAGCAGGAACAGGTAGCTGTTATCAGTTGCTCAAGAGCAGGTTTAATCTGGTGTTTAGCATATAATACAAAAATACCAAAATGAATGTATATTCATTTTAACAAATGTCTTAAAACATTTATACATGTAACCCCTTTTTCCATTAGTGTTCAGAATCTACACCATGGTTACACTAAATAAAATAAAGCAGGTCCTAGGTTCTCAGCTAAAGATGGTGAATTCACTGGGGTCTTATTTAAACAAGGGACTTTATATTAGATTGGGAAAAAGGAAATGACTAGTGCGGTGCCTCCACTGAAAACTTACTATGCCATGTGAACACTAGCAAAATTTATGTAAGCCCTCAGAAATATAGATTACTCTCAAAAGAATGTTAAACCACAATATGTAAAGGGTAAGACACAAACATATATTTTCAATTAAACCTTTTGTTTTAAACCAAAAGAACAGTTGTAGTTTATTTCAACCAACCAATAATCAAAATAATCAAAAATAATCAAGAGTGTTTTTAACCCTTTAAATTACCTCACCTCAATGAAATGCAAGGTTTTTAATTTGTAGCTCAGCCTCAATCTTATAAATGAAAACAATAAACCTATGAAATGAGGTCTCTTTTTAACTTAGATTAAACTAAATCAAATTTTGTTTATCTTTTTAATAAACCATTCACGTGAAATAATTACTACGGAGCCCCTAAAGGGACACAGATTTTTTTTTTTTAATATAACGACTTTTACGCGCGCGCGTAAAACCTTTAAGTGAGAACGTAAAACGTTTATGCACTCACTTAAAAGTTTCATGCGCTCTCGCAAAACTTCTAAGTGAGCGCCTAAAAGTTGTTCTACGTGAGCACGTAAAGGTAATACGGGCGCGCGTGAAACTTTTACGCGCTCACTTAGAAGTTTTACGTGAGCACGTAGTTTTAAGCACGCGCCTGAAACTTCCACTTCAGCTTCCACACCTGTTCCGTCAGGTGGCAGACATGGCAGCAGAGGTGGATTTATTCACTTCCCTTAAATCACGAAATATACCCGATAGGATCATCAACCAACTAAAAGATGATAAGGTAAATGACCCTGCAGGCATCACATACACTGCACGATGAAGTAAAACGCATGTTGACTGTAGGCACATAAGCTAGCGTTACCAAATCTTCCCCTCTTTTTGCTAGCTTTCTCTAATTTCTCAAACTCTAATTTTTTCCAAATTGTTTATATTTATCTTTCTTTTTTCAGATCGACATCAGCGTCATAGATGTTATGACTGATTAGCAGTTAGGACAGTATATTGAGAGATATGGGGACTGGCTTGCAGTGAGAGCATTTTGCCGGCAAAGAGATGTGGCAAATGTAAACTCGGGGGACCCAAAGACTGGCAAGTCAACTCTCATGCAGAGTATTAGGGACCGACTACAGGGATTTCGGAAAACTTCGGCCAGTAACAGAGGTGGCAGCAGGGGTTTCAAGCCTGGCAATACACACGGAGAAAAGATGACCCGGCGGGTTGAAATGGGATGGCTGCACTTTGATAAAGGCGATTATCATCAAGTCTGAACAAGACATGGAGGTGGAACACGGTCTCTGGTTGTCCAGAAAACAGTTACTATGGGAGAGCTGCTGGAGATTGGGAAAGGCCTGTTTTTTCCCGAATGGACAGTCTGCTAAAGGAGCAGTGGATGACTTTGAGTTTGATATTCGTGATTTTAGTCACAACACATTACCCACTGAAATCACAGTTAGTCAGCTGTACGAGGACACTAAACTACGAATGCTGCGCATATATGTTTCCTCCCAGAAAAAGGATGTTTCCCCTGAAGATGTAACAACTCTTTCTGAAACATCTTCGGACTTCGAGGCCACGGAGGACAGGCCAGAGAAGGTAATTTCTCAAACATTAGTGTTATCAAATCATATTGTCGTGGAATTCATTTCTCACATTCTGTAATTTTTGACACATAATTTTGGAACGTGATTAATTTGTAAATGTAGGTGCAATATTGGACCACTAAACACACCTGATTCATTCATAAGCCTGCATTTTGCATTCATGGCTGCAATGTGTAGATCAAGTGTATGCTTACAATACAGGAGCAGATTTAGCACTTGTTAAATGCTTCCCTATCCCCCTCGTAGTATACTGAGAATATGAGAATTAATTTATGCATAAATGCCATAGGCATAAAACCATGATTACATCATAAATAAAACACAAATAGTATAACGACAGATAAGAATATGTTGCTTTTCTGCTTTTCTCTTTATAAAAAATAATCAATAAATAGAACACTCCCTTTATGATGGTTATGAGATTAGTTTTTTTGCCACACCTCTCATATTCAGAGTATATGTAAGAAGCCACAGAGAATGTGATGTAAAAATTAATGTAATTAATTAAACTGTATTGTTATCAAAGGTCCTTATCATTTTGAAAGTCCACCATGGTGTTCAAACCCATGCTCTTTTGTGTATGTAAGCCTACTGTACATTAACTGCTGTCCTCGGATTTTTGAAAACAAATCTATTGTCTAAGTAAACTCATATGTGCTCAAACATGAGTCATAGTTGAGTTGCTAGAGCTCAAGAGATGCAAATACATTTTCTGAATATTTGTTTCACTTCTCTCTTCACTTTGGTGCAAGTTCAGTTACACTGGGTTCAGAAAACTTGTTTGGACCAGTTGGACAAGCTCTCACAGCTGGACAGTGCTATATTCTGGCAATCTGCTTGTTTCTTAATAGATGAAGAGAGTACAGACACGATCTTCAAGGGACAAAACCAGGAAGAACAAAAGCAAGAAGACTGATCATCAAGTTGATCGCCCAGAGAGATCGTCAATCTCAGATCCAGCACCTAGTGACTCAGTGCAGGAAGATGATGAAAGAGTAAGTTCCAGTAGAAATTACTGCATTTTTACAGACCCAATCTGTGATAAAGCGTATGCATGGGCCTGGCACTTATGCCGCCCCAATCACCACAACATAGAAGTCACATGGTTTGAAATCCAATATACACCAATGCAGCACAGTATTCAAAGGAGTGTGGGCCATGACAATTGTATATCACAGACTGAACGTTTGAATAAGTAAAACAGGACTGATACCAATAATTGCACAAAGATGGACAGTCTCACACACACACACAAACACACACTCACTCCATTTGTCGGTCAATCACTTGGTCATTCACACTCACTCACTCACACACGACCATTCTAAGGCTTTTATTGTTTGATTGCCCTATTTTATTGTCCATCCATCCATCCATTAACTCCCGCTTGGTCCGAAGTCGGGTCGCGGGGGCAGCAGCTTCAGCTGAGAGGCCCAGACCTCCCTCCCCTCGGCCGCTTCCACCAGCTCCTCTGGGAGAATCCCGAGGCGCTCCCAGGCCAGCTGAGAGATATAATCTCTCCAGCGGGTCCTGGGTCTTCCCCGTGGTCTTCTCCCAGTTGGACATGCCCGAAACACCTCCCCAGGGAGGCGTCCGGGGGGCATCCTAACCAGATGCCCGAACCACCTCAACTGGCTCCTCTTGATGTGAAGAAGCAGCGGCTCTACTCTGAGTCTCTCCCGAATGACCGAACTTCTCACCCTATCTCTAAGGGAGAGTCCAGCCACCCTACGGAGAAAACTCATTTCCGCCGCTTGTATCCGCGATCTCATTCTTTCGGTCACTACCCACAGTTCATGACCATAGGTGAGGGTTGGAACAAAGATCGACCGGTAAACAGAGAGCCTTGCCTTTTGGCTCAGCTCAGCTCTCTCTTCACCACAACGGACCAGTACACCAGTACAGAGTCCGCACCACAGCAGACGCCACACCAATCCGTCTGTCGATCTCCCGCTCCTTTCTCCCATCACTCGTGAACAAGACCCCCCGAGATACTTAAACTCCTCCACTTGAGGCAGAACCTCACTCCCGACCCGGAGGAGGCATTCTACCCTTTTCCGACTGAGGACCATGGTCTCAGATTTGGAGGTGCTGATTCTCATCCCTGCCGCTTCACACTCGGCTGCGAACCGCTCCAGTGAGAGCTGCAGATCCCCACTCGATGACGCCAACAGGACCACGTCATCTGCAAACAGCAGAGACGAGATGCCGACACCACCGAACCGGAACCCTTCCGCTCCATGGCTGTGCCTAGAAATTCTGTCCATAAACGTTATGAACAGAACCGGTGACAAAGGGCAGCCCTGGCAGAGTCCAACTCCCACCGAAAACGAATCCGACTTACAACCGGCAATGCGGACCAAGCTCCCACTCCATTTGTACAGGGACTGGACAGCCCGTAACAACGGGCCCAGCACCCCATACTCCTGGAGTACCCCCCACAGGACCCCCGAGGGACATGGTCAAATGCCTTCTCCAAGTCCAAAAAACACATGTGGACTGGTTGGGCAAATTCCCATGTTCCCTCCAGGACCCTAGTGAGGGTATAGAGCTGGTCCAGTGTTCCACGACCAGGACGGAACCCGCATTGTTCCTCCTGAATCCGGGATTCGACAATCGATCGAACTCTCTTCTCCAGCACCCCTGCATAGACCTTACCAGGGAGGCTGAGGAGTGTGATTCCCCTGTAATTGGAACACACCCTCCGGTCCCCCTTCTTAAAAAGGGGAACCACCACCCCGGTCTGCCAATCCAGAGGTACTGCCCCCGATTTCCATGCGATGTTGCAGAGACGTGTCAACCAAGACAATCCTACAACATCCAGAGCCTATAGGAAATCAGGGCGGATCTTGTCCACCCCCGGAGCCCAGCCACTGTGCAGCTTCTTAACTACCTTAGCGACCTCAGCTCCGGTAATGGACGAGTCCACCCTCACCTATTTTTTGTGTGTTTTTGTCCCATTTAATTATCGACAGACAGAAGAACCAGGCTGCCATTCAAGAACAGCTCCTCCTGAGATGAGTAACACAGAGGTGATGATGCTGGATTCACCATTGTCTGATGATGTTGGGGACCAGTTGTCAGATCCTGACCACGATGCTCCTCTTGCCGTCGCCATAAATGCATCTCTTGAAGACTTCGAAATACAATTTGGACCTGTTTTTGGTCCTGAGGATGAAGATCAAGACTCCACTCTTCCCTGGAATCCCCAAGACCTCAACATTATACAGGTATATTGTAGAACAAAAACATTTTACTATGCTTCAAAACATATTCATGTCATTATTGATTTATTTCATGATTTTTTAGTTCCTACAGCCTACATTGATGTCTTTAGATGCCTTGGTTAATCCAGGCAACAGTCCAAAACCAAAAGATATTAATTTTACTGTGATATTAAACAGAAAATTGTCAATTGTCGATTTATTTTCTGTCGACTGTCATGATTATCATGTTATAATAATACTAGATCCACACAGGCAGGGTTAGTGGATTGAGAACCAGTTCCAAAATAAACAATGGAGCCACAATTAAGTCACATGCATCACTTTACTGTTTCTACACTGTGTTCAGACTCACAGATAATAAAAGAGTTGCACTGATGCTCAACACTTGTGTAGGCCTCCTTTTTTCCACACCGAATTAGACCAATAAATAGAATGGATAATGGAATTGGTATAAGTAAAATCTTATCATTCCCATCCATATTGATCAATAATCACATCAATTTCCTAATTTTCTTCTTTTTTTTTTTAAATTCTTGCAGCATTCAACACTGAATGACGAAGATGTATGGCCAACCAGTCTTCCTGCATCATCAGACTGAGCTGAAAAAGAAGTCCGCTATGTGAAATTAAGACGTGTAAACATTGTTCATGATATCCTCAATGTCTTCATGGATCCAGAAGTAATGAATGTCAATCTAAACATGGAGCTACAAAATGAGAAAGCTGTAGATGGTGATGGTGTATCAAGAGAAGTGTACTCTGCTTTCTGGGAACATTTCTTAGAACAGTGCGAGGGGGAAGATGAACGAGTTCCCAGACTGCGACCAGACTTTTCTGAGAAGGAATGGCAAGCTGTTGGAAGAGTTTGGTTGAAAGGATACTTAGACCACAACATCATACCAAACCGACTGTCACCAGCTTTCATTCTTGCCTGTTGTCAAGGAGTCACTTCAGTGGATGAGGAATTCCTGATGATGTCATTTGCTAGATTTCTTTCAGCAACTGAGCGAACATCAGTTGAAAAAGCAATACAAGGCAACATGGATGAAACTGTTGAGGAGGACTTACTTGACCTCTTCTCAAGAATGGGCTCACACTGCCCACAACATGCAGGCTGCCATTTTAACAATGGCACATAAAGCTCTTCTTCAAGAGCCAAAGTTCATAATTGACTGTTTCCGATCCACTATTCAAAATGCTCTGCCGACACCCCTAACAAAAGACACCATAGTGGAACTTTATGAATCTAAGAGGGCAACTAACAAGAAAGTGGCTCAGATGATTAAGCCATCAAGTGGAAGTCTGAATGCACAGGAACAGGCAGCCCTTAACCACCTGCGATGGTATGTAAGAAGCACTGACCAAACAAAACTGGAGACGTTTCTACACTTCTGCACAGGGTCCACTGTACTGTGCAAAGAGAGAATTGAAGTAACTTTCAATAAGTTGTGCGGTTTAAGTCGCAGGCCTGTGGCTCACACATGTGGAGCAGTTCTTGAGTTACCATGCACTTACAACTCATACACAGAGTTTCGCACAGAAATGGACAACTTGCTGTCTGGTGATTGCTTTGCAATGCATATTCTGTAATCCACATAAAATGCAGTCATCCAGATGATTTTATCATGTTGAAATTAGTGGGTGCCTACAAAACTCAGGTCTGCAAATATTTTTTTTTAACCCTTAATACCAATGTTTTCTGACTTCTCCAGGTTTTTATAGGCTTTTCTAGGTTATTCTGAATATTCTGAATTAAAATAACCAAGAAAAGTCTTTAATAACATTGAAAAGACAGAATATTAAATATTTTTCAGTTATTTTCCTTTGTCAAATGCAAAATGCAAGCAGACTACATGGCATGTTTTCTTTCTGTTGGTCACATCCATGGTGAGGCTGTTGGCTTCTTTCCTCCCTGCCACCATGAAGTTTTCAAGTTCTAAACATTTGTATGTTTATAACAGATGAGTTTACTGTAATATTTAAGTTTCAAATAGAGAGTTTAACACTTTGAAGTCCAAAAAAAACAATAAAATAAATTCAGTTCTGCTCTGTATGATCATTCTTTTTTCAAAGCATATAACATTTTCAGATGTTCATGTTTTATGCAGTTCTTATTCAGAAAGAAGTACATCTATTCTGACTCCTGTCAGTCTCTGTATTATGTTTAGTGGCCCCCTAGTGACATGTCAGGGTATTGCACCTAGAGGGGACTGACTTGAGAAACGGCCTACAGGACACATGCAGACTGTGCTCCACCGCAGTGTTGTTGTCAGAACCTTGGAGTAGATCCATCAGTAAGTACAGTTGATTGTAAGCTCATCTAAGTTAAGTTTAAGGTTGTTAAAAGCACATTTAAGTTAAAAATAATTCATTTGTATTTTTTCTAGTTGATAAACAATGCTTACGAGTTTATGCTAATGCTAACAGGCCGTAGCTAGTGACACAGCAGATTCAGCTCATTGTTGAGCCTCATTCGCATTGTGTGTGGTGTTTATGTGTGAAACATGGGAACTGTTTGCTGTGTTTATGCTGTCGTTTACCTGTGAGAGTATCCTGTAAGAGAGGGAGATGTGTTTGCTTGGTTAATGTTGTGTTAGTTAATAGGCTGATGCGTAACTTGATAAAGGGAGAAGAGACAAGTGTGACCAGTATTGTTGCATGTATTTAATTTTGTTTGACTGTAACATTCTGTATATTTCGTTGTGTTGCAGTTTTACAACAAAACAAGCAAGATTTCAGTAAACTTTCAACCTGGAATTAAGTCTACGAAGTCTTCTGTTGTTCGCTATCTGTCTACAATACACCTGACGTGTTATCCAGGACAGAATAACATCTCAGTGTTCAGTGAAATAATGCATGTTTGCTGCAAATATCAGTTTGAAAAAAAGCATTCTTTATTTAATTTATTAATCTGAACATTCTTAATATTCATTCAGAAACAGCAGGAGGAGAGACTAAAGCTGTTTGGCATCACTTTCTTTCCCTCTCTCTAGGACTAAATGAAAAGTTCTACTTACAACCACAAATATCAAGTAGGCTTTGTCAAGCACAGAATCCCTTCCTTGATGGAGACCTGGCTCTTTGGTCCAAATATGGGCAATGATGTCATCCCCTATGTCAGCCAGGTGATGTGCATCCAATTTAGTGAAATTCTCTGAATGGCAGTCAGAGAATGAGACAAGAGAGGAGTAATACTAGACTAACACAAAATTTTATCCATCTTTATAGTCAAGTAAATTAAGTTTTTAATGTTACAATACCACTTTCCCTCACAAAGAAAGTAAAACAAGCATAAATGTGACAACAGTCTCTCCTTTTGTCTTTGAAAGCACCAAGTAACCTGTATCTTATGTCATCTTACTTTTAAAGAGATGATCTGATCTTATTCCTCAAATCCAGATACAAATCCAATGCTTCATAGGCATCAGCTGGCAGATGCAACTGTGATTCCACCATCAGAATGTTGCAGAGGTTGTAGATGTCTGTGTCACATGGCACTGATGGTCGAAATATGCAGTTACTCCGACACAGCTGCACATCAGCTCTGTCCACCTGAGAAATGCAGTCTTCAGTTGTGTAGAGTTCTGGGAACATGTACATGACTCTGGGCCGACCACTGGGTACCCTGTCATTCCTTGATGGTCTGATGACATGTGAATCCCACACACGGATGGTCTCATCCAGTTCGTCCTGGAAAAACAGTGTATTTAATGTATAGATCAGTATATGTTGTATGTCATCATTATTATTGCATTGCAATACAGTGCTTTGGCAATTGTATGTCACCCCAATAAAGCCATTTGAATTTAATATTAGAAAGTAAGAAACCACATTAACTGATATTGTCATGTCAGTCTTAGATAAGTTATCAGAGGGCTCAACTGAAACATGTTAAATTATGATATAAGCAAAAAGGACAACAATGTCAACAATGTTAACTGTATGGTAGGAGCAGAAGAATTACTTCATTAGTTGCCCTTGGGGAATTTTTTTTTTTCACTCAATTTATTACACACTACAAACATGCACACACACAGAGAGAGAGGTGTATAGACACGTTATTGTGGAGAGAAATGATGGAGTGATGGCTATAGTCTATATTCAAATTCATATTTCAGGATTGAGTGATAGTTATGTTTTGTCTCAGTGTTCCAAACTGGTCACAACATAAAATCGTTGTGATGACCTGTAATGCTGGCCATGCCACACAGGCTGTCATCAACAACTTATTCTGTTGCATATCATTGCCATGACGACTGTACTGTTTAGGCTACAGTAGTCGCCTGTAGATGACGTCACTGGGAGGCGACAGACGTAAAAACATCACGATTAAGTTATTATCCTGTTAGCAAATAAAGACTGAGTTAAGATTAAATGTGTGGCTTGTATACATTCGATTATAAACATAGTATAAATACTGTAAGTGCATTGGTTCAGTGTAACTTGCTACACTTTAAGGTCAAAAATAACACTAAAATATGATCATTTAATAGCCTACCTGGATGATCCCCATGAAGCAGAATTGAATTAGACTTTTGTCTAAATATTCACCATCGAATAAACCACGGTCCTTTAGATCAACAAACAGAGTGATGTAGAAGTTCATTGCTTCCTTCCGGAGGAATCCCCACCAACTTTCTATCCTCTGGTTTGTCGTGCTTGCCCCTTCAATGTAGCTGTCAATAGATGAGCCGTCATGTATATTGCGACGGAGAAAACGCTGAAAGTCTCTGACTTTAACGTTCTCTGTGCCCCGGTCACCTCTTGCAATCCTTGAACAACCACCTAGTTTCTCCACTGCCTCCACATGCCTCCAACGATTTTTGGGTCACCGCTTGTAGTAAATGCATTCAGCCAGATGATTTTCCTCTAAAACCCATCAATGCAGCCGTTGATGCAGAGTCCAAATGGCTTGAGTTTGTCATAAGAGTCCAAGTGCCAAATGAAATTAGGCCCTTTTGCAAAATAGGCTCGGCAGTGCAGACGCCTGGATGCTCTGAGTTGATCACCTCGTGGGTCTAGTGCTTGTAGAATTAAACGCACGTCTTCTTTCCGGACACGTAATCCATTCTCCTGACATTTTGTGTACATCCACCTATAACCATGTAGTTGGCCAGATGTTTGTAATTGTTCATGAATGAAAGTAATTATCCGATCATAACTGGCGTAGTTCCTCCGCTGAAACAGGCCATACGCCTTCAGCAGTCGTTTTAAATGTCGTTCGGAGACAATATAATGGTGGCGACTTGCAAGCAAAGAGGTAATGTCCTTATAATGAAGTCCAAGGTTAAAATATAGCTCAGCTAAATCCTGTAATGTCATGTCCATTCATAAACAGAGCAGGGCGCAACTGGATGGTCTCCTGTTCCAGCAATACTCTTATGTACTTGTTTTTACGTGCTCACGTAGAACAACTTTTAGGCGCTCACTTAGAAGTTTTGCGAGAGCGCGTGAAACTTTTAAGTGAGTGCATAAATGTTTTACGTGCTCACGTAAACAACTTTACGTGCTCACTTAAAGGTTTCACACACGCGCGTAAAACTCATTATATTAAAAAAAAAAAAATCTGTGTCCCTTTAGGGACTCCGTAAATTACCTTGATGTGTTCTGAATATTTTAACTGTATTCGCACCTTTTAATTGTACAGCATTATAATTGCAATAACTAAAGTGCAAATAAATATAAACCAATAGTGCTCTTGTACTCTCAAAATGCAGTACTAATACCCACTCTTGTACCAAAATATTTTTCACTGTTCATAAAGATGATTATGATACCAAAATAAAGAGTCTAAACCTAAGCGCTTGGATAATTTAACCGTTGGGGCCCATTTGAAGAGTTGGTGCACATGAGGTTTTATCCAGTTATGAACGAAAGAGTTAACTTTGAAACTAGTGCTGCAACTAACAATTATTTTTGTTGTCGACTAATCTATTGATTATTTTTTCGATTAATCACGACTATCTTCTTTATTTATAAACACCTATTTTAGACTTCTGTTTAATGTAACTTACTTAAAATCCTGTTGTACTCTGATAGCATGTTTTTGAACAAATATATAAATAATAATGACATAAAACATTTACCTGCAATATAGTTTATTTATTTTTCAATTATTTATTGCTTGTCCAGGCATCAGCTGTGAGGGCAATCTTGTTCTTGTTTAATTTAAGAGTTGCCTTTATGTCACTGACAGCAGTCTCATACTTTTCTTCAATCAGTTTGGTAAAATGAGTTCTGGATGGCAAGGTGTAGCCTGGATGAAAGGTCTGGATCATCTGCTTGAAGCCATCATCTTCAACCATGGCTATTGGTCTCATGTCGGTTACAATCATGTTAAGGATGCTCTGTGTCAGGACTCCAGCCATTTGGGGGGTGCATGAACCTCTTCTCATGACAAACTCATCCACACGCCTCTGCTTAACACTACTAAAACAAAGAGAATAAAACGAGTTATATTACTTCACAATTCAAATTAAAAATTTTCAAAATTAAATACCTGAAACAAATCACAGATTTCTTTAGTTGTGAAATATCTTAGTCTTAAATATTACACTAATATGCTCCAAATCACACAGTTGATAAGCGCACGAGGTTTACAATTCAGTATAAAAGCTAGTAGGCCTAACGCCTGTAATTCATTGATTACTGCCGTAAAATATGCATTAATATAAGTGAATAGCGCTCGCTTAACAAGCTTCTCCCATGATTTCCCGACTGACTGATCTCCGACACACAAGTTGTATTTGCATCATAGGCTGGTGATTAATTAACAAACTAGCATGTCGTTTTAAAATATCTACGAAGTATCAAAGTTATTTGTGAACTCACCTTTCTGCGGCACATGTTACGGCTCCGGGGTGTCGGCGTTTCAGATGCTCATGCATCTCCGTCGTGCTTCCATGGTACGAAAGCTGGGCTTTGCATAGCTTGCACTTAACATGCTTTTTTTGACTTGTTCTCGTTAAAATGTTCCCAAACTGTGGAAGTTTTGGGACGAATTTTTTGGGCGTCGTCTTCGGATCTTCCTGCCATACTGTGTGCATTCTTCTTCTGTGTTTTTGTCATAGGTTTGCTTGCGGGATGTAAACAGCGAGCGCTACTGCCCCCAGCACATCCTGGAGTGCACTGCAGTTACAGATGAGCATGAGTCGCCGGCATGTGAATTTTTAACAACAATAACACGACGAGTCGACGCTTAAGTTTTCGTGTCGATGAATTTTTGTTGTCGATGTAATCGATTATGTCGACTAATCGTTGCAGCCCTATTTGAAACCAGGCCAGTCACAGCCTGTTCTAACACAGTCCCGTGCCTGTGTCCTGCACTCGGTCTCGTTCCAATGTCAAGTACTCACGCAACCTCTCAGTGTGGAAGCAACATGGTGGTGTGGCCAGCCAGGCCGCAAAGCGATGTCCAGACAGCTCCCCGCCGCCTCTCGTAACTCCGGCTACCTGCGTCCTGCGACACGTCCTCGTCTCCTGCCGCCGACTCGTCTGCTCGTCCCGTTCGTCCAGGCCGTCCTCACACGCGCACGAATGTCCCGTGGAAACTTCCTCCGTCCGTGTCCGTGTTGTGCAGCCGTCTGGTTTCTCTGCCGAGGAGCTAATGTCGGAGCTAATGGCGGAGACCACGCTGTACGCGCCTCAGAGAAAAATACTTCACCGTCCTTGCAAAGTAAACACACTCGACTGAGACACGTGAGAAGAGTGTTCTGGTCGCTCAAAGTCTCTCTGGGCACTGCATTATCTGGGCCAACCTTTAGTCCGAGTCTCCAAACATTGACTTCTTTCTGTTCACCCGCGGAAAACGCAGCCAGCTCCTTCTCTGTCCCGGGAACTCTCTGATACTTCCTGCCGGAAAATGTTCTAGCCTCTTTTTTTTTAAACAGAAAAAGTTCACCCTTTTATATTTTCTTAAGAACCATGGAATATTTTAAAACAATATAATACATGAATTACAGCATTAATAAATGAACAATATTTATTTTAATGACTATTGCAAAAACGATAAAGACCAAAGAATTCTGGGAAATGAAGTCCTACTCTATTTTGTCTTCTAACAGCAATATAAAAAAACAGATAATCTGCGTATTTTTTTAACATCCCTGAGATTATAGAAATCCAGAAAAATAAAGAATGGATATTTATACACATTTTTAGGGATTTTTTAGAGAACCCTACATACAACTACTTTGTTTCTTCATATTAAATACTCTTTAACAAAATACATTTACTACCTTTTAATAAACTTAACAGAAAAATAATGCACAAATGTGAATTTGTAACTAAACAACCTTCCAGACATTGTGTCCAATAAACCCTGGAGCTGCAGGTCTTATTACTCCTGTGGCCAGGGCCGTTTCTAGTCACCTTGGGGGCCCTAGGCAAGAGTGAGCATAGGGGCCCTACCGGTCCGAAAACACCAAGAAGATCATTCAATACAGAAATCTTTTATTTTAAATAACAGAGGTGCACAGTGATGTACGGAAACTTAAAATACAATATAACATAACAAATACAACCGAAATGTGCAAAGTTTAACAAAAACACAATCAAGCAAAAAATATCACATGACATTCAAAAAATTAAAGAAGACATATGATATCACCCTCTTCCAAATACAAATTAGTTACTGGTTAGCTTACTGTTAATTTCTGTTTAAATAAGCTAAGCTAAAGCAGTAAACATGTCATGTGCAGTTGTGCTTCGTGAGACTAGACTGGGACAAAGTGGCATCACAACTTTTTTTTTTAATAATGTCAGATTATACACGTTTGAATTTAGCGCTTTCCCGTTCTCTTTTTCCTTCATCTTGTAGGGGGACTCGTGTAATTTATCAATACTTCTATAATTGCCTAGGGTGCCACCGGCTTTCTTTAAAAAGACGGAAAATTTAAAGAGCAAATGAGTCACCATTTATAGTGGGTTCTTGACCGAGTTGGATTGGCCGTGGAAAATTAATCATCAGAGTCGCTAATGCGTTGTACAACATTTATTTAGACACAGACAAGAACACAAAACATATAAGACATTCGTATATATATCAAAGGCACATCAAAATCGCGAATTCTTCATATTTGGCTATAGCGCATGACAGGAAATGACGATAGAGAGGAAAGGAAAAAAGAGAATCATAATAAGAAAGATGGCGGGTACGCACGGGTTGCTAACAGCTAATCTGTTATCAAAGTGAACAAATGAATAGAGAGGGGCAATTCTCGAACTAATTAGCTGCCGAATAATGGGGAAGTGTGGTCCGGACGTGGTCCGTGACGCACGGACCGGTCTGAACCGTCAACACTGGGAGACACCAAATCTTATTCTCTGTCAGCCTTACCCTGGGCGAGTCTGGCGGCTTACTTGTCATCGGCGCATCGGTTGGCACACAGTTCGCAGTTTTTTTCTCCGGGAATCGTGTTCGGCCGATGTCTCTCTGGAGGTCTCCGGACGTAGCGCGTGACTCGGCGGGTCGTACCGCTTTCTTTCGTGGGTCGGTTCTCAGAATCCGACCGGCAGACTGAGATGACTGGTGTCCCTGACTCTGACTTCGGTCGACAGGAACCGGCAGTTAAAGAGTTCAATTGCCCGTTGTTGTTCTCAACTTACAACTAACGTTTGTTAGTTGCGATTATGCAGTGATCGTTCTATTACAGTCGATGCGGCACGACTATCAAGCTTCTGTAAAAATGAGGGCTGGAAAAAAGGGTGCAGAAGCAAAATAAACAACTTAAGAAAAATAAGATTAAGCAACCAAAATGATTTCAGAGTCTTTATCAGCGCCACCAAAGTTTCAAAGAAAATAAAAATGAAAGTTTCAAAAGAAAGGAGAGGAAATTGAAGAAGGGCGAAGAGAAGAGAGCAAAGAGAGCTTGAAGAAATTTAAGAAGGCAAGAGAGGAGACAAAAGGCTCATCTTCTTTATATATCCATGATTATTCATGAGCGTTTATGCAAATACGGGGTTTGGTAGATGGGCTTCGTCCAATCAGAAGATGGGGAATTTCCCGCCGGAATCCGGCGCACTGAATTCTGGGAGACGGAGTCTTTTGATCGTTTGTCTCCTTTCGCCATGCGGTGTCGTGTAATTTATCAATAATTCTATAATTATCTAGGGTGTGTTAACCAAACATCACAAACACGAAAATATCACAGTTATGTCACACAGAATAATAACTTTTAACCTTTCATTTAAAAACAGCCTTTTGGAAGATCAGGTTATAAATGACAGGAATTTAACACACAAAATTAACCAGCTTAACTTCACAGTCTTTCTTTTCAGGTGTTCTTGAATGTTATATTCCTCAGGTCTCAGTTATGACAGTTTTACGGAAAATCATAGTAGTTTTGTCCTGTAAGAAAATTGTTTATATAAACTTTTTATCGTCTGTTCAGAAGACGAGAGATGGGGGGGGTTCCGGGGTGCCCTCCTCCTGCAGCACTCAGAGTTTTATGACTCTTTTGTGCTGGTGCTTCCCATTCCGACTTGTCATCTCAAGAGATATATCTTCATTTTAAGTGATTCTTGGATTAGTTACCATGGTAATGTTGGTTTTATGGTTTCCAGATGTGGTCCTGGACAAGAGTTTGCCATGGCAACCTGGACATTCTCGAATTTATGATTTTGGTGCTTTGTGGTCCGTTGGTACGGGGTGAAAGGTTTCACAACTGCAGAGGCTTCAATTAATAAAATAAAATCCGAAGAGGGATCCTACAATCTTCTTGCTTTTTTTTTTTTTTTGCGTATCCTGACGGATACACTCACTTCATTTTGAGTTTGAAGTACTGAAGAAAGCCGGCCGTGGGCAGTTGGGGCCCCATTAGGGGGGTTCCAAATATCTTGCTGCAGTGTCTATGAAGGTTTCAAGTTGTGTCACTGATATGGATCGATATTGGCCGTGTCTTGGGGGTGCCTTAACACACTAGGCAGTGACAGCTAGTGGGGGCCCTATGTGGGGGGCAGGGCCGGACTGGGAGACTTTTTCAGGCCAGGAGTCAGTCATGTAACCAGGCCACCCTGGCCTTGCCCACACGCGCACGTTCACGCCCACACCTACATGCATTGGCACGCATGTACACGAACACACACACACACACACACACACTGCATTCCAAATAGAAGTTCAAATATGGGACCTATGTACAAACTAAGTTAGGAATATACAGTAACTTGTGTTTGGGGCCGGGCTGGTAAAATACAGTAACACAACAATCCTCAGCAAAATCCACTAACACACTTACTAGAAGAGAATAAAGGTTTAACGCAGTGCCAAGGTTACTTAAACATCATATCATGTGGAATGTCAACTGCCTCTTTGGCATAATTTTTATGTGTAGCCTACAATATAACCTAATAAACAAAGACAACAAAGTCCAAATCAAACAATGAATCAGCTATGAGGGGACAGCCTTTGAATACATGTTCACAGAACATGCACGCACTGATAGACGCAATGTATAATACAGTCCAAGAGTATAGTTCCTAATAAGCAATCACATAATATTGACTCATATTCTAATATAGGGCTGGGATACATAACAGCAAGTCAGCAACAGACAGCAAAATTCAACACCACTAGTACTTAATAGAAATGAGAGCCATTTATGTCAAATGGCAGTGCCTGTTGGTGTTATGTCTGCAACTTGCATGTTGTTGCTCTAGAAATGATTCTGTACCTTCTGCCAACTGCTCTGCACTGGCTTCTCCTGAAGTACCAGCAGGACTTATGTCATCACCATCACCACCTTTGAATAGCAATCATATGCTTATAGTGTTTTTCCATACACTATAGTTCATATAGTAAGATAGTGTAGCCTATGTCTCACTTATTGTGCCCTTGCATTCATATACATAATAATGGAATGATAACAGTAAATAAAAAGTGGCTTGTTTAATTTCATGGCCAGGGCCTATAGCCTACTGTGTAAAAGTGTACAGCCTCAAGGACCCAGGTCCCTGGACCTCAGGAACCAGTGTTTTTTGTTGTTGTTGTTGTTGTTTTTTTTTTAACATAACTTACTTGCAGAGGTATCTTGGCTGTGGGGGGGGGGTGCAGCATCAGTGTCACCCCCCCTTCCTCCGCAGCTGTCTGTGTGGTTGACACGGACTGTTGGGGCGGGTCTTAATCAAAACAAACCAATCGCCTCGTCCTCCTCACATGCTACTGGCCTGAGTGGCCTCTGACTGGCCAGGCCTGCCTCTCTGACTTAGAAAAAAAAAAAAGTCAGATAGCCGCGGCGCTGGCTGACCGGCAGACTTAAAAAAAGAGAGAGAGAGAGACGCAGGCCAGCAGGCCAATCACAGGCCGGCGCTTCGGGAAACCTCCCGGTTCTCCCGATGGCCAGTCCGGGCCTGGTGTGGGGGTTTCCAACGTATCATCATTGCAGTGTCTAAAGCAGTTCAGTCATTTTGTCATTGACAAAAGAACCAATGTTAGCGGTGTCCTGGGGCCCCTTCTTGTTAGAAGGCATTCGTTTAATAGCATAGCGTTAATGTTATAGCGTGTTTTACAAAGAAGCACATAGGCCAGAGTTACCAGAGTTGCCAGAGGTGATCTTAGCTTGGCTACTGCTGCTGGGTTGAGATCCATCAGTCCAAAGCGCGTCAAAAACACGACACTCGTTATCGCATGTTGTGTGCGCAAATGTTTCTGCATGTTAGCCGTGTTCCCTCCCGACGCTGTTATCTCCACTTTACAATGACTGCTAGTTGCCTTGTTGCCATCTTTCTTTTGTGAAGTGAAGCCAAACTTTGGAGCGTTTGGACCTCACATCATTGTTGTTTACAACTGCAATGCGCGTGCTAAACCAACGTAACTTAATCACGTAAGTACTTTCTGGAATTGACTGTGTGTAACTTGCGTAAATTACGTGAGATAAGTGGTGGTTGGAATCGGTAAGAGAATCGCTGGATAAACTGCCAAACAATTCCATGGAATTGAAACACATGGAACCGGTTCTCTACAGGAACCGGTACTCTACAGGAACCGGTTCTCGATTCCCAACCCTACTGTCCTGGCCCCGGCCCCCGGCCCACGCAGATGGGCATCGCTGTGTCAGGAAGGGCATCAGACACTAAACCTTTGACGAATCAATAAGCAGAACATGGTGATCCACTGTGGCGACCCGAAGAAGAGAAAAGCAGAAAGAAGTTTTTCTTATTGGACCATGTTTAATTAGACTTGTGCCAAACCTGTTTATTTCCTCCATCGAGTGACCCAAGATGACTTTTGTCGTCAATTAGTGCTGTATAAATAAACCGAATGGAGCTTAATTAAAATTTAAAAATAGGTGTAAAGATAATGAGGTCACGGTCTGCTTTTACGGGGAAGTTCAGACTAAAGTCATTTGTAGAGATCTGAACTGGTGTCGTTTCTCCAGAACTCGATCAGGCAGAAAAAGTTTAGAACAACGAGAAACGCCAGTACAAACACGGCATCACTGCTGCCAATAGATTCTTCTGTTTGGACCCTTCTCCCCTTAAATGGCACATACGTGAAACCAGAATCTGAGTATTCAGATACCTTTGACCTTTTGACCTCTCAAAATGCCTAAAGAGAAGGACAGCCTTGGAATTATATTGTTTTTTTTTGGTTTTTTTTTACTCTCCATTGGAGCGGAATATAGATCATCAATAAAACAAATGAAGATGAAAATCTGATTTATTTAGTTGTTATATATAGACTGTAATTCATATAGTAGATGAAGTAATTCCCAAAGACGGTGCGGTGGGGGGCTGCTGCTGCTGCTGCACGTCCCCTGGTCTCTGGCAACCATCTGAAATCTCAGATGAACCCATCAAAGTGTGTCCAACACGGAGTATAAAACAGAAAAGCTGCTGATCAGCTGTGAATTCTGGGACTGGGACTAAAAAACAGGACAATTTATTTACAGAGAGACCGGACCTCCAAAAGGAAATTGTGTTGCTGCCGTATGACCCACAAGCCATTTCTGCAAAGAACTGGTGAGTTTAAAAAACAAAGGTATTGGACAGAAGAGCAACTTTCTATCATCTGGAGGATGAGGAAGACTTCAACTCTCTTACGGCGAGTCAGAGAGGACAGACTTTCCTCCGTTTTCATGGACAGTCGAGTCCTGATGAGTTAAAACTCTGAGCTCCAGAACAGGACCAGTCTTTTCTTTTGGCTCCTCCATCCAGTAATATTCCACCAATCATTTCTACAGGAATTTTTGCTCATAAATCGGCAATTTTCTCAAAAAAAAAAAAAAAAAAAAGGTACAATACCTGTCCCAGAAAAGTCACAGCATGTGTCATGTGATCATGTGGGTTGTTTTGGTGTTTGAACCTCGTTCCTTTGTTGAACAGCGCTGGACTAGTTAGACAGAAAAAAACATCAGCGCATAGTGGGATTGCAGTATTCCCACCAAAAATGTTTTTTCTTTAAATACAACCAACTCCGTCTCTGCTGCACTCAAAACTGCATTCAAACATGTGCATCTTTGCTTGCAAACAGCTCACAAACTCGACCTTTTGTTCGCTAATAGGTTGAATGGAACGGAGCAGCAAATCAAAGGCAGCGTTTGGGAGTTTGGCGTATTGACAGCTTCCCAGCAGGTAGAAAATCCTGCTCAATAAACCATCTCCTTCCAGGACAGAAATCCATTTGGCTCAGGCCTCACCAGCCTTTCAATCCATCAGCCAACGGCAAGAACAAAAAAAAAAACGGAGGCAGGATGAAAGATGTCCAGGAGGCATAAAACTATAACCTCCATCTGGCATAATTTGAAAGGAAGAAAATCTGATCTCGCAGTTTAACCTCAAATATTTTCATATTTGTCCGTATTCATATAATGCTCTTCTGAGGATGTGCAGTATTCAATAAATGGTATGCACTCACACAAAAAAAAGACATCCACAAATATTCATTTGAAAAAAAAAAAGATTCTCAACAAGCTTTCAGCAGGCAAACAAATATACATTGCCTGGACAATAGAAAAGGTCACACACTCTAATGTTTCGTTGGACCGCCTTTAGCTTTGATAACGGCACGCATTCGCTGTGTCATTGTTTCAATAAGCTTCTGCAATGTCACCAGATTTATCTCCATACAGTGTTGCATTAATTTTCCTCCAAGATCTATCATTGATGATGCTAGAGTCTGACTGCTGTACAAAGCCTTCTCCAGCACATCCCAAAGATTCTCACTGGGGTTCAGGTCTGGACTCTGTGGTGGCCAATCCATGTGTGAAAATAATGTCTCCTGCTCCCTGAACCAGTCTTTCACAATCTGAGCCCGATGAATCCTGGCATTGTCATCTTGGAATATGGCCGTGCCATCAGGGAAGTAAAACTCCATTGATGAAATAGCCTGGTCATTCAGTATATTCAGGTAGTCAGTTGACCTCATTCTTTGAGCTCATACTGTTGCTGAACCTGGACCTGACCAACTGCAGCCACCCCAGATCAGAACACTGCCCCCACAGGCTGATACAGTAGGCACTAGGCATGATGGGAGCATCACTTCATCTGCCTCTCTTCTTACCCTTCTTACACTCTGGAACAGGGTCAATCTGGACCCATCAGACTACATGACCTTCTTCCATTGATCCAGAGTCCAATCTTTATGCTCCCTAGCAAATTGAAGCCTTTTTTTCCAGTTAGCCTCACTGATTAGTGGTTTTCTTCAGGCTACACAGCAGTTCAGTCCCAATCCCTTGAGTTCCCTTTGCATTGTGGGTCTGGAAAAACTCTTACTTTCACTATTAAACAGCCCTGAGTTCTACTGTTGTTTTTCTTTGATTCGATCTCACCAAACTTTTAAGTTAGTGATTCCCAAAGTGTGGGCCACGGCCCCCTGGTGGGCCATCTTGGTACTGCAGGTGGGGCGTGAGAGGTCAATAAAAATAAATGTTTTAAATCATCGTTTTTTTTT
This sequence comes from Hirundichthys speculiger, assembly GCA_018398805.1. Classification (NCBI taxonomy): domain Eukaryota; kingdom Metazoa; phylum Chordata; class Actinopteri; order Beloniformes; family Exocoetidae; genus Hirundichthys; species Hirundichthys speculiger. The sequence goes on from JAGFBZ010000257.1 coordinate 536,981, forward strand.
TTTTTAATATGTTTTTGATTACTGTAAAATATTTATGACATGATTTAAAAAATATTTAGAAGTAATAAAACAAACCAATTGAGTGGTATTCTCCTGTCATCTTAACACCTAATTTGTTGACCCCTCACATTAATATCAGAACGTGGCCTCTCGTCTTCAGTGTTGATTACTGCTGTAATTAAATGTCTGGGTGGGCCGCAGAGGTTTTCCATATTTTAAATTGGGCCATGGTGTTCTGAAGTTTGGGCCACATTTCCTCTTCTAAGATGATAGGAGAGGGGGGGGGGTAGAGGAGGTGGAGGACTACAAATACCTGGGAGTGGTAATTGGCAACAGTCTGGACTGGAAATCTAACACGGATGCTGTGTACCAGAAGGTGATGAGCAGACTCTATTTCCTGAGGAAGCTGAGGTCCTTCAACGGGTGCAGATGTTAGAGATCTTCTACCAGTCTGTTGTTGCCAGCGCCCTTTTCTTTGCTGCTGTATGTTTGGGCAGCAGCATCAGAGCCAGAGACACCAGCAGACTGGATAGAATAATCTAGAAGGCTGGCTCTGTAGTGGGTCTCAGGCTGGAGTCTTTTGAGACCTTGGTGGAGAGGAGGACACTCAGTAAACTGCTCTTCATCAAGGACAATGAGGAGCATCCTCTCCACCTCACACTGGACAGACAGAGGAGCATCTTCTCTAACAGACTGTTACAGCTCTGCTGTCGAAGGGACAGATTGACCTGTACAATAAGACTCTTACCTGATGTTTTTCTGTTTTTCTGTGGTTCATAACACATATTGCACCTTAGTTCAATGTACCTTCAGTTTACTGCACCTTGCAGCTCATTGCACTATTTGTTGTATGTTACACTTTTATATTGCTCTTGTGTGTTTTTTTTTATATGTGTCTTATAATTATAATGTAAATAATTAAATTGAAAATAGGAATACTTTCTGTTTTTTTAATATTGCTATTTAATATTTAATATTGTGTTTTTCATGTCTTGCTGCTGCTACACTGCAATTTCCCAGCTTGGGATCAATAAAGTACATCTATCTATCTATCTATCTATCTATGGGTCCCCACTATCCTTCCAGTTTTTACCAACGCGTTAGACAGTTCTTCCTCTCTCTGTCCTCCATCCTCTTTTTTTCTTTCTTTACCCAGCTGGTCTTCATCAGGAAGGTCCCCCCATATGATCCAGGTCCTGGTCCAGGTTTCTTCCTCTTAAAGTAGAGTTTTTTCTTGCCACTGTTTGGCTGAAAGTATTTTTCTCCCTCTGTGGGAGTTTTTTTTACCTCCATTATCCTTGATTAGGGTTTAATATTATAATTTTAGTTAATGATATTTGCTCAGGGGTCATGATCTGGGTCTCTGTAAAGTGCCTAGAGACAATTGACATTGTAACAGACGCTATACAAATAAAATTGAACTTAATTGAATTCTATACCCAGTTGTGGTCGTTTCTGCAATCTCCTTAGATGTTTTCTCTGCTTGATGCCAATGATTTGACCCTTCTCGAACAAACTAACATCTTTTCCATGACCACAGGATGTCTTTGACATGGTTGTTTAGGAAATGAGAAGCAACTCATCGCACCAGTTGGGTTTAAATAAATTGTTGCCAGCTGAAAGATAATCTCCCATGCAGTAATCATCCAATAGGAGGCTCGTACCTCTTTGCTGAGTTAAATCCAGATGGAGAGTTTTTTTTTTTTTTTTGGCCAGGCAGTGTATTTCTGCACCGTGTCAGTACTTCAGTGTACAAACATGCAAACATCCCCACCCCCTCCCACTATGACCAGTCCCTAAAATAGGCTGCGGCCCTGCTGGTGGCGTGTATACCGTATGGAATGCAGCCCACTTCCAGGTACGAAGGGGAGCTGCGGGGCACAAAGGTGACAGAGAAGAGGACACCTGCCACAGGAGCATATGGGAAAACCAGGCTGTGATGAGATGGGAGGTGACAGCTGAAGAGATCCCTGGAGATCCAGCAGAGACGGGTCCAGTTAAGACTGAGGACTCATCTGTGAGCAGGTCAAGTGAGCCTGCAGACGTGATGTCCACATATTCAGCCTCTGATTTAAAACGTGGGACTTTTAGCTGTTTTTGGTTGTTTTAATGCAGCCGGAACTATTTTAAATGAGCAAGAGAGCTACACTTTCAGTGGGACAGCTTGCAGTATTTGTTCATTAAAGAACAATCAGATGAAGAGTTTGTTTTTCCACAGTCAATAAAGTACTTCTCTCTCAGCCAAATTCCTCCACAACAGCAGGGTCACTTCAGTGTCTGAGGCAAACAGTTGCACTAACGTTCCTGCTGTTGACGTGCTGCTTCCCAGCTAACGCCTTTGAGTGGGTATTAATGATAAGAATAAATCTAATTAATCTGTGCTTCAAAAAGGTCCACTGAGAACATGAGCAACCCTAACCCACAGTGTAAATCAGGGAAAAGAAAATTGCTCGTCACAGCTTGAATCAGTGAGTTTAGGGTTTTATCAGCTGATGATGCAACAAAACAACCACAAACACTAAGGCTCTGTCAGCGCAGGGCCACAAGAAATAAAAAGGATGGCAGCACAGCTGAAAGCTACGAAGTCGTAGATTAACAAATCACAAGGCTTTTGGAACAAGGTCCTTTGGACCGACGAGACCAGAGACCAGAGACCAGAGACCAGAGATGTTTGACCACAATGCACTGCAGCTTGTTCAGCAAAATCCAGGCATATCAAATCTGTAAAAATGCTTCATGCCAGCTTGTCGAACACATTGGTGGAGGGGTGATGATCTGGGTTTGCTCTGCAGTAGAGGTCTTCACGAGTCCACTTTCATGGACCCGAACCCGAATGGACCTGTGAAAATTTGACCCAAAACCGAGCCGACCCGAGCTATTATCATAAGTCTGGGGGTCCGGACCCGAATGGACCCGCAATATTTGGACCTGGAACCGACCCAACCTGAGTCTTTAGTTTCCGAACCAACTGAACCGAGTTACCTGAATAGAACCGAGACAATCCAGCCCATAGTTGCTCATGTTAAAAGTTGTCTAGCGTTGAATAAAACTTGATTTTCTTACCTAAAGTTGTCTTCTTCTACCCGGTTCAGTTGCTACATAGGCTACGTGATGTAAACAACAATAAATCCACGTCATTATTTTCTTTGTGGATACAGATGCTATTGGTAGCAACTGCTAACGCTAATAGCCTACACCGGTCAGGACGTGTCGTGAATATGTTCTCTCATACAGAGTTGTCATGTTGGCGTGTTGTTGTGCTTTACAGCTGCCGGGCAAACTGCTAATAACACGCTACGGCAACACAATTGTTTCATGACAAACACGCCACGTTAATGAATAATTAATTAAACTGCCCCGAGTCCTGACATTGGCTGCCACCGCTAATATCTTAACCTCTCTGGAGGTTAAGTGGACCCAGCCTGTCAGAGAGCACCGACCGGACCCGAGACTAACTGTACCGATTCTCACCCGAACCCGGAGTCACGTCTTTTGAATGGATCCGAGACCCGATTCGGGTCGGAACCTCGGGTTTTCGGGTTGTTCCAAAGACCTCTACTCTGCAGTGATAGCACCCGTCCTTACCAAAAAAATTATTAAGTATTTTAAAAGGAAAACACGAGCAATGATTTTTTCTCGTACGCACCGAACCCTCATTTGAATCGAAAGAGGCTGCACCTTTTGTAAGTACAGAGTAGTGGAGGAAAGAGAACGAGAGCACGTCCTTCTCATCTTTACGGCCTCACGGCGTGTGATCTGAACACACGCATGAGAGATGGTTGAACCTCAGCATCCAGGAAACCACTTCCACCAACTGTCTCCCGTTCAAGTTGACTCAGCGGGCTGCTGGGTTTACAGAAAACCTGTTCGTGACATCACAGGGGCTTTGTCCAGCTCTTCTTATACAGCCTATGGGAGAGCCCTCCAGGTGTTAGATTTGTGTTAATCGTATGTGAATCCATGACTGTTTTTTGTTGACACTCAAACACTGCTTGTTTTTTTTTGTAACAAGTTTCTAAAGCAGGTCAACACTGTCATGCTTGGAAGTGTTGAAATTTACTCCGTTCTCTCCCAGCGGAGGATGGATGCTGCAGCGCTGAAAGATCTCTCTCCGAACTTCACTGCACTCCATTTCTGCAGCATAATCCAGCCCAGCTGCATCCTCCCATCACGGGCGAGAGACTGGATGCTCTCCTGGCACTGGTGAGGACCAGGCTCTCCGGAGGAGGCTCTCGGCCCGTTGGAGGTGCAGCGAGCAGAGCTGTTACCCCGTCCAGCACATCTCAGATCATTAGTCCACACTTGTCTGCTTCTTCTGCGCGTCGGTGGAACTGTGGCAGGATTGTTGTTGTTGTTGTTTTCCTCTACTTGTGTGGACATGTGGGTGCGTGCTCCAGGAAAACAGAGTTTGTGGCTGTTGCTGACAGACTGATTTGCACTGTGGGTCCAGAGTCAACGGTTACATCAGAGGCAGCTGAAAAGATTTTCTCTTGTATTTATTTAACCAACAAGCCCTTTAAAAGCCAGATCAGAGAGCACAGCGTTTCTATACTCCAGCTGTTCTCACTATAACAGATTAACATTGATTTCCTCCTTCCTTCACCCCCCCCTCAATAACCGTGAAAAATAAGGGATCACTGTATACTTAAACTTAAAGTATATCAAATATATTATACTTGGAGTATATTTAAACTTTGTCTGTGTAAACTACGTATACTCCTCATAGTACATTCAAAGTAATCTGAAAAGTATACTTACCTCAGTATTAGTTCACAGAAAGTATTCTTAGTTCATAAAAATGTATTCTTATAAGTATACTTGAGTGTACTATTTTTTGGTAAGGGTTTCTCAGCAGTCGTGCTGTGAGTCTCTGAAAAACGCCTCGAGACAATCTGCGTTGTAATTAGACTCTATACAAATAAAGTTGAATTGAATCAAACTGAACTTGTGCTTCTGGAAAACTGTGTCCTTGCGTCGTCTTTCTTAAAATTCCACGAATGCCCGCCGCAGATTGTTTACAACTCGAAGATGGATGTAGAAACATAAGAGGTCATTTTTAAACTTGTTTTCAAAAAGAGGAAATCACACAGTGACTAATAAAGCAGCCCATTACTGCTGCAATAGCAAAGTCTCAGCCTGGAAATTGATTTTGTCCTTTACTGACTGGAACAAAAATAAATGGCAGCGTGGAATCCATTTGTGCTAATGTAAAATGCATGTGGTTTACACTTAATGAGCTACAACCACCAGAATAGTACGTTAATGTTTAATTAGGATTACATTCAGATCATGCTGGGGATTAGGGTGTGACACGGAGAAGTGTGGGTGAAGATTAGGCTTGGTGGCTGTGGGAGTTACTGTAATCAATGGTGATCCCAACAAGTGTAATGAGAAAGGCTCGTGTGTGCACGCTGGTATAAATATAGATCAGCGGTTATTGACCCAGGCTGTCAGGACTCAGGGCCCGGAGGGTTTTTCCTTCCAGTGATCTAATGAGAGAATATTTTACGCCACAGATGTCAGCTATGACTGACGACCGGGAGCGTAAAAGTGCAGGCAGCAGAGCGCAGGCAGATGTGGATCTCGCCAGTTTCACCTGGAAGTGATGATGTCATTCCAGCAGCATCTGCACGTCCTGAAGGCGCAAAGCAGATGTCAAAGTCGTCACTGTGCACCAACTAATTCACCGTGCGCGCTCACCATTGCAACGGACAGGTTTGTTGTAGTTTTGAAAAACAATGGAAAAAGAACAGAGCATGGCTGAGAAAAGGGCCTTTGTGCTGCATCTTTGTGGCGTTTTGACCAAAACAAAGCTCAGACCGGACTTCTTCTGTCAACTTCTGAAAAGAACAAAAACAAAAAAAGGGCAGTAAATATCTCTGAGGTTTTCCATCCAAGATAACTGCATGATTTCTGTTTTCAGAGACGGTGATGGTGACTGTCAGCCCTGACCGCGCTGAACGCCGTTCCTCTGAGCGCTGTACATCTTCCCGACAGCAGCGCAGCAAGTGTGTCAGAGGAGCTTCCTGCATTGCTGCATGAGCTCCCGCAGGACGATGAAGCCGAGAGCAGGGCGACTGAGTCTGCTGGACCTGACATCTCAAAACACACATTTCTTCCTCAAAACCCGGTGAGTAAGAGTTCATGACTCCGCTTGGCCCTGCAGGACGAGTCAGCGGAGCATCTGTGACTAGAAAGGCTCTGTCCTGGTTTGGAGCAGACCTACTGTGGCTGGCAGCTGTTAAGACGCAGGATAAAAACACATTTGAACAAGTTTATAGTCACCTCATTACGATGCTTTGTGTCTCCTGAGTGTTGGTCATTAGGAGCTGACATTTAAAGCCGTTACATTTTCTCAGTGTAATCCCCATTTTAAGGGAATTAGAGGGTATAAATGACCTCAACAATCAGAAAATACAAACACCAAATTAGGGATTCGTATAAACTCAATACTTCAAGTCACATTGAACCTGAACGTTCTACCAGATTAGTTACACTGATGTTTAATTAGTTACACTAAAACATTGAGATGTTGCTCCAATGTTTCTACAAAATGTTCTTTCTTCATGATGTCATCTATTTAGTGAAGTCCACCAGTCCCTCCTGCAGCTAAACACCTCCACATCATGATGCTGCCACCCCCGTGCTTCACAGTTGGATGGTGTTCTCAGGTCTTTCTCCTCCAGATGTCACGATGGTCATCATGTCCAAACAGTTCAGTTTTAGTTCCATCAGACCAGGACATGTCTCCAGAAATGAAGCTCTTTGTCCCTGTGAGCGTCTACAAACTGTCATCTGTCTTTGTCCTGTCTCTTCTGGAGTAATGTCTTCTTCCTGGCTGAGTGGTCCTTCAGTCCATGTTGGTCCAGGACTGGTTTCTCTGTGGATGATGACCCTCTCTGACCAGCTTCTGCAGCATCTTCACCAGCTTTTCAGCTTCTGTTCTGAGGTTGATCCAGGTCCATCTCTGGGACTCAGAACCGTCTCCTTCCTGAGGACTATGATGGTGGACGTTCCCATGGTCGTTCTACTGATGGAGAACTGTTGGAGCAGATGAGCATGGCTCCTTCAGACATCTGGAAACTGGACCAGGATGGACCAGATCCACAGTTTCCACAGTTTCTTTTGATTTCCTCATGATGCCAAACGAGGGAGCAGCATGTTTGAGGTGTGCCTTAAAATACACCCACAGGTCATCATCATCATCATCACCATCATCATCACCACCATCATCAGCATCATCATCATCATCATCACCACCATGATCATCATCACCACCATCATCATCATCATCATCATCATCACCATCATCATCATCATCACCATCATCAGCATCAACATCATCATCACCACCATCATCATCATCAGCATCATCATCATCATCACCACCATCATCATCATCGCCATCATCATCATCATCATCACCATCATCATCATCATCATCATCATCATCACCACCATCATCATCATCATCATCATCATCATCATCATCATCATCATCATCATCATCAGGGGTTTTCCCAAATTGCTGAGAGGCATAGTAACCTTAGTGTATGTAAACTTCTGACTATGAATAAGGTAATTAAAAAAAAACAAATTCTCAAAAAAACTCCACACTGGTTGAGTTGATCCAACATCAGCCACCACAGATTCATTTTCTACCACTCAAACACCACATCCATCACCGCTTTGTGTCTTTGTTTGTCCTTTAAAGCTTTATTGTCGGTGAGTTTTATCTTCTTACTTTAGGAGTCGTGGTGGCAGATTTCAGAGTTATGATCGCTACCTGTATTTTTATTTCTTTGTCTCAACGTGAAATACACCTTCAGTGTGTACTGCGTTACTTCCTGTCTAGTTTCAGCTGGTTTTATTGCCAAAGCTGCCTCCAGCCCTTCAGACTTTTTGAACTCCCTGCATCTGTTCCCGGGGCAGGTTTTGATTTATTCTGCATTTAGAGCCGTCACCGACGTCAGTTTTCAAAAGCAACTGAAAGTAAAATCGACCTGCCCGTCACAGCAGTGCAGCTTTATGCAGACTTTACTCAGCCTTTCGGGAGGACGGGGTTGTTAAACAGATCACTTACTGGATTTTCACCACCGTGACTCGTAAACATCCATCTGGAACAACTCCCTACAGTCACAGCGGTTCTCGGACAGTAGAAGAAAACGATGCCGTTTTTACAGTTTCACGTTTGACATTTTTATTCCACAGCTCAAAACTGAATATTAGGACTAATTAAGAAGCAGCCTGCCCCTTTTGTTGACAGATAATTGATCGATGATAGACGCTTCCATCCGTTAAGGAGGGAATCTCTCTCCTGCAGATCCCCTGAACGTTCACTGGAAGTCAAACTGGTGTCTTCTGTGAGTTTCTTTTGCAAGTGAAAGAAGCAGCTTATCTTTTGCTCCATCCCATCAGCCTTTGCACATAAAAGTCCCCGCCGAGAACATGCTCCAAATTGATGAGGGTCACTAAACTATTATTCCTTTCCTCATGTTCTCCCCTTGTCATGTGTGCCCCCTCTGCACCCCCTGTCAGGCCTGAGGACAATCGTCTTCCTGACTTCCAATGACCCACTTACACCGTGATGACAGCTGGCAGTCTCTCCTCAGTCTGGTTTCTCCAAAGAGGATTCAAGCTGAAGATGAAGACCTGAAAGCTTCAACACAACTGACCCAGTTCCCAAAAGATCTTCCCATTAAAAAAAATGAAAAAACTTTGGTTTAAATACATACTTTATTTGCAACAGACACAAATGCCCTTAAAACTAGTCTTAATTTTCATTTTTAGATCAGAAAACCTGTCAAACTTTTCAGAAGACTTGAATTGCGGTTTAAAAAAAAATGCATTAAAGCCCCTTTTAAAGCCTGAACTTCCCCACAGAGCTTCTTGTGTCCAGGTGAGTCGATGCCCGTGTGTCAGAGCTGCAGGCTAATGGGAGGCTTTGGATAAAAGTAGCTCTGAACTATCTGAGATGATAGAAAGGCGAAGACGAGCGCCTGTCATGCCGAGTGGAAATAGCAGGCCAGCCGTCAAGACGACTAACTTTTACAGTCCGAGTCAGCTTCATTTGGCTGCACGGCTTGCAAAGTGCTGGAGGCTGTGCATCAGTTAAAACCAGCCACTGACGTAAGATGTTACCATTAAATACTCACGGAAATGCATAACCCAAATATTTCTGAACCTCTAGGATACAGATATGGTTCTCTAAAATACTGCACACACCATCTCCATAATCGCAAAGTGGACTTGACACAATCTCTTTTTTCCTTTAACATGGATGTGATGATAGATACCTACAGGGTCTCACTGCATTTTGGAAAAAGGTCATTAAAGGCTTGATTTCAAGTTTACCATCCATCACCTATACCTGTTCAATCCTCTGCAGGTGGAGTCTATCTCAGCTCTCTTCAGGTCTACAGTCAGGGGTCCACCTGGACAGGTCTCCAGTCCATCCCAGATGGACAACGATGAACATCACAATCACTCCTACAGGTGATCCAGAACCACCAGCTAACCTGACATGCAGGTCTTTGGACTGATGGAGGAAGCTGGAGGAAACCCATGTGTGCATGGGGAGAACATGATAACTAGTTTTCAAGTCAAAAAAAAAGAAAAAAGAAGCTACTATGAGGACGCTGGTACCGTTGTGAAGTTACACTCTGCTTTCATCCAGAACCCAAGGGTTCATCTGCCACTGGAGAGACTTTTCTACACATCGTTTCTTTCCTCTGGGTGTTGATTAAACCCCTAAAACAGCAACAGGCCACAACAAAACAATAGTTATATGAAGTCGTGTCACAGCTCACTTTTACTGCGGCCATTTAGAGTAACAGCTTATTTGGTTCACCTCCTCTGCTCCTGTGTCTGGTCTGAGAAGTGAGCAAAGGAATCTAGTGCTGGGCGGTATACCGGTTCATACTGAATACCGGTGTTTATTTTTCTTATGATATGAATTTTTCATTTACCGTAATACCGGTGAGTATGTACTGTAGCGTACACAACGTTGGGAACGCCACGCGGCGGAACGTAAGTGCCGCAGAACATTGTTTGACAGGGGACTGTTTTGCAGTTGCACTGGAGGCACAACACACTACTAGTTTATGGTTAAACGGTGATGGCTGCAAACAGAGAAAGTCCCGAAGTGGAAGCTCCAGAACGGCAACATGAGACTGAGGAACTTCTTCCTAAACCAGGATCCGTGTCTGTCGTGTGGAAGTTCTTTGGATTCAAAAAAGACGACGTCCAACAAACTACAATAATCTGCAAATGTTGCCGAACAAAGTTGTAGGCTACACCAGGAGGCTGGCCGAGAGGCCTTATATTATTTATTATTTATTATATATTTAGTTTGTCCATAAAGTTGTAATGTGTGAATATTGTTTATATGCTGCTACAGGATAATCCTTTTTTTCCCCCCAAAACTTGAATATTGCAAGTTGCATAATTTGTTTACTATTTATTTGTTGAAATATCTCAAGAACGTTGTTTACATTGTGTAGTTAATGTTGATTTTTTACAAAATATGTTTTTTCAAGTTTTTTGCAAAATGTGAAAAATAAAAGGGTTGTGTATTTTAACTGCAACTATCATGCATTCTGATTCCTTCACTTAATTAGAATAACGAGTGCCACCTCTTTGTAAATAGTATCAATTTATGAGGCCATGCAAACCTGTATTAATACTAGTGTAGATATGAATGTTTTTCTACAATATTCACTCCTCGTGACAGTAAAATAGGTCATTATAAAACAATCTACTGCAGCAATTCCTCTCTAAATGATTAGAAAATGTGTTTAACACCCAGTTGTGCCTTAAAAAATACTGTGAAATACCGTGATATAAATTTTTGGTCATACTGCCCAGCGCTAGAGGAATCAACGAGGTACAAAACAGCAGGATGGGATAACGTGTGTCTTTGTGGATTATATGGCGGCATAGTAATCATGCAGAACGTTATTTTCAGAAAGATAGATCCAATGAATTAATTATTTCTAAATTAGCATTAGCTAACTCTTCGCTCTTAAAGACATCGTATATCTAATATAAGATATACGATGTCTTTGAGAAGAAAAAGAGAAGTATGCCAGATTGCTGATAACAATTCTCAGACAGTTTGGAGCGGAGCTGCATTCAGAGGCCGTCGCTGTTTTAGCTGCATGTTTGTGTGCATTCAGATCTCCATCTCATCTTCCTGTCCTGCCTTTACCGTGTCGCTCCAGCTGGCTAATTTGTTTTACAGCTTCAGCTTGGAAGCACTCTGGTTTTAAAGCGTTAAAGCTGATTTTTTTTTCAGAGTGGCCGTGCAATATTTTATATTCCCCGGCCTCTTCCCTCCTGTAACTCCCCGTTTTTATTTCCCCCGCTGTTTGTAGTTAGGTTGTTTTTCCTGCATCTCAAAGAGAGAGAGAGAGAGAGAGAGAGAGAGAGAGAGAGAGAGAGGCCAGAAACTCTTGAATGTTCAGTCATACACAGGAATATGTTTTTCACTGGGACACTTGACAGTATGAGATGTCAGCATCTCAGCAAAATAAATCAGTACTCAGTGAAGTGCAAAGAAGAAAAAGGTCTGAGTGCCACAGGTATGCACATGGAAGAAAACAGCAGTAAGAACGAGGTTGTCTAAAATGTCTGTGCGTGCACTGTAAATACGTGAAGCTGCTTTAGTATCTGAAAGTGTCGATCCTTTAAACAACACACACAACTTATAAGCAATGCAGCACAGAAGAGAGCAGCGGAGGCAGAAATATGGATCCATAAAAGGAGTTTTGATGCTGAAGAGATCACACACACCAGACCACAGCTTTATAACTTCAAGCCCAGAAAGTATCACAAAATTACATCAAATGCAGCCAGTTGGTGGATACATCTGTGATGCGACGGGAACTGAACCAGTTTGCTGGAGAGATACTGATGTTGGCTAGAGTGGTTTCCAGTTGGGTCCCGTCACATAACTAGTCCGTCACTGCCAGAGTGTTAAAGATGACACAGAAACAGGACCCGAGGATCAGCTGATGGGAAAATTTTGTTTTTCTTAGATGCAATTTCCTGCATTTAAAGGCATTGAAAAGACTGACGTCTTGCCACCCTACCCATGCCAGAAATGATGATGTTTTCTTATCCAGACCACAATCCTACTAATTTCAGGATAATTTTGTGAAATTAATTATGCATTTGCAAAATGGTATTGTGTTTACTGGTAAGTAAGAATTAAAACTACTCTGAAAAGCTTTAGGCCTGAACCTGCTGCTGTCACATATTCAAATTGAGAGAAATATTTTGAAGGAGAAGCCAGAAGACATATATGTGTTCAAGTATGCAACTTATTTATTAAAACTTAAGAGGGTATGTTGAAGGTCTGCTTCTTTTCAGTATGGCATGGGGATCATCTTATCCTGCAAGAAATAAAAGGAAGAATATTTAGATTGAGAAACAGCGAGTGAAAAATAAAGGGGCTCACCATCACCTGAAGAAAGGTCGGAGACTATTTTCCCCACAGTGCTTGGACCCAACACATTCATGGTGATCATCTCCCAACCGCATCTTCTTAGCGACACTCGAGTCTTGAAATAAAGCCCCGTTTAATTTCACGGTGCAGTCAGCGCTGTTATAGCTGTGGCCGTGTTTCATGGTGTGGTATATATAGGCCACCTCGCTTGCAGAAATGTTGTCAATTTCAGCAGTAGATGCGGTGAAGAATGAAGTGATGTTGCTTGCTCCTTTTGCTAGCACAGCCTTTTTATGACACTCGGTGTCTTCATGACGGGATAAGTCGTGCTCGCCACCATGGCCAATCGATATCTCGTGGCGGCATAAAGTACAAAATGCTCGTCTAGGATCTGTGGTGACTTTAACCCACGACCTTTTTGTTTCCCATTCCTTGTTATAGATGCAAAGCCTTTTTTTTTTAGCTGGTTCATCCATTTATCTCAGTAAACTTCACTGACTACAACCGTCTCCCGTAGCAACGTATACATGCAGGTTCCCTGATCAGAATGTGTCATCATACACCAGTCTGCTATCATTGGACAAAATACTTTGTAAACATTGAGTTTTGGGGCATAGTAGCCTATCAAAAATCCCTGTTTAGAATGTGTCATCAATCACCAGTCTATTACTGGACGAAATGCTTCAATAACATTCCATTAAAAAATGCTGTCAAGACTATGATTGAAATGCGGGACGAGAGCAGTTCTTCACGGGGCAAATAAAATTCACCAAAAAAACAGGATGTCCCGGGTAAATCAGGACGGTTGATAACCCTAAACACCACACAACAAGAGCATGGCTAACCCTAACCCTAAATCTTTGGAGCAGGAAGGAAACATGCTCGAGGTGTCAGATATCTGATGAGGTTGAGCAGGTGCCCCGTAAACGGCGTCAGCCGCCGGCCTGTGACTCTCTGAACCGTATCTTCCTGCTCCCTCCCTCTGCTCCTGTGTGATTACCGTTAAGACACCAAGAGACAAAACAGGCTTCATGTAAATCTGTAGATGATCTGTCCTGCGTAGAAGCAAAGCCGTCCCACCGTGGTCTGTAAAATGACTTCCAAGAGTTCTTTTCCCCTCTGATTTTCTTTTATATGTCATGAAATCCATTAAAATTAGTAACTTTCCAGAGATAATTTCCTTAAAACATTGTGGATGTGTATATATATATATATATATATATATATATATATATATATATATATATATATATATATATATATATATATATATAATGGCAAGCCGTTCAGGAAATTAAGATATATATAATATAAAAGTTTGAATATATGGAATGAAAGTCTGAATATATGGAATGAAGTCTGAATATATGGAATGAAGTCTGAATATATGGAATGAAAGTCTGAATATATGGAATGAAGTCTGAATATATGGAATGAAACTTGAATATATGGAATAAAAGTCTGAATATATGGAATGAAGTCTGAATATATGGAATGAAACTTGAATATATGGAATGAAAGTCTGAATATATGGAATGAAGTCTGAATATATGGAATGAAACTTGAATATATGGAATGAAAGTCTGAATATATGGAATGAAAGTCTGAATATATGAATGAAAAGTCTGAATATATGGAATGAAAGTCTGAATATATGGAATGAAACTTGAATATATGGAATGAAAGTCTGAATATATGGTATGGAATGAAAGTGAAAACTGAATATATGGAATGAAAGTCTGAATATATGGAATGAAAGTCTGAATATATGGAATGAAAGTCTGAATATATGGAATGAAATGAATGAAACTGAAATATGGAATGAAAGTTGAATATATGGAATGAAAGTCTGAATATATGGAATGAAAGTCTGAATATATGGAATGAAAGTCTGAATATATGGAATGAAACTTGAATATATGGAATGAAAGTCTGAATATATGGAATGAAAGTCTGAATATATGGAATGAAACTTGAATATATGGAATGAAAGTCTGAATATATGGAATGAAACTTGAATATATGGAATGAAGTTTTGACGTCACCAAGTCTCCCGCGCCATCTTGTTTTTCTGTGTGCTGCTTTATTTCGTACGGATGTTGCAAGAAATGCATCAATATGAGCCAGTCACCACGAAATCTTGTGGCAGCACTTCTAAACAATGAAGATGTAATTAACACCCTGGCGAATGCATGTACGGGCCAGAATAATACCAGAATTTGTACTCAGTACCATTCAACTGATGAAGAAGTTTCCTCGCTTTTTTTTTTTTTTACCGCGGACGACCAGCAAGTGCCGTGAATGTCATAGGTTATCAGACACACAGTAACCGAGGCAGAAATGTGCCTTCCACCTCACAGGAGCTCCCCAGCACAGCCCCTATCTACAATCTTCGCCCGTACACTCGAAAAGGCTCAAGACCCAAGAGGTAAGAAAAAAAAAAAGAAATGTATTTGATTATTCATTCTGTCAGAACAGTTGAATATGTGTAGAACTGGTTGTATGGTGGGCAGAACCATCTAATGTACGCCGATGATTTGGTGGTCTTTAGTCCGAGTTCAGCAGGTCTCCAGCGTCTTCTTAATATTTGCTTTGTTTGTTTTGTTTATGATTATTCATCACATCAAGAAAAATCACATCAAGAAAATTAATAAATGAGTTACAGTAGATACTTGATTTTTTTAAAAATAATTTTTGATGTGATTTTCTTGGAGATAATGGCTGTGAAAGATGAATAATGACCTAAGGAATATATGAGAAGAGGAATGGGGTCTCTGGGCTCAAATCCCATTGTGGTATTTCAAAATAAAACCATAATAGAGGTACAGTAGACACCTATGTTTTTGATAATTTGAAGTCCAATATATTCTCACATAATTTAGTAGGGGGTATTGTGAAACATAACAAGTGATCTTATAAACAGATAAGAAATGATATTGTTTGAATTTAATACAATCCTTTTATGTTCTTTTTTAAGCCTTTATTTTGGAAACCGGAAGTCCAGCAATGCTGCCGGACTTTGCCGGGCTGAATTGATCAGCCTTGTTAGTGTATTTGGTGCTGCTTGACCGCAGTAATTTGCTGATGGTCCCTAAACTCCGCGGCAGCAGCGAGGTACTCAGAACAACATTCAGCACTGTTCCTTAGAGTTTTAGCCATACTCACTGAGCTTGGAGGTTTGATGACACTTGTGAAATGTCTGGTATACTTATATCTACAAAATGATACCAACCTGGAAGAAATCGTTCCCGTTTTCATGACGCTATTAACGCTCAGAAAAACAGAAAAACAGAAAAAAAAAAACGAGCGAATGTTGAAAATGAAACTAACTTTACTGCGCCTTCATCATCTGTGAGCTGATCAGTAATCCAATGGCCAAGATATTTAAACCTTATTGGAGACAAGTAGAACATCACCTGCCAAATTACAGTCAGGAAAGGTTATACATTTGTCTTCCTTCGTTCTACAGATCATTAAGACACTTTTTGTAGCATTATATTTGATGTCATGTTGAACCCCATAAACAGAGCAAATATTAAGAAGACGCTGGAGACCTGCTGAACTCGGACTAAAGACCACCAAATCATTGGCGTACATTAGATGGTTTTGCCCACCATACAACCAGTTCTACACATATTCAACTGTTCTGACAGAATGATTAATCAAATACATTTCTTTTTTTTTTTTCTTACCTCTTGGGTCTTGAGCCTTTTCGAGTGTACGGGCGAAGATTGTAGATAGGGGCTGTGCTGGGGAGCTCCTGTGAGGTGGAAGGCACGTTTCTGCCTCGGTTACTGTGTGTCTGATAACCTGTGACATTCACGGCACTTGCTGGTCGTCCGCGGTGAAAAAGCGAGGAAACTTCTTCATCAGTTGAATGGTACTGAGTACAAATTCTGGTATTATTCTGGCCCGTACATGCATTCGCCAGGGTGTTAATTACATCTTCATTGTTTAGAAGTGCTGCCACAAGATTTCGTGCTGACTGGCTCATATTGATGCATTTCTTGCAACATCCGTACGAAATAAAGCAGCACACAGAAAAACAAGATGGCGCGGGAGACTTGGTGACGTCAAAACTTCATTCCATATATTCAGACTTTCATTCCATATATTCAGACTTTCATTCCATATATTCAAACTTCATTCCATATATTCAAACTTCATTCCATAAATTCAGACTTTCATTCCATATATTCAAGTTTCATTCCATATATTCAGACTTTCATTCCATATATTCAAACTTCATTCCATATATTCAAACTTCATTCCATATATTCAGACTTTCATTCCATATATTCAAACTTCATTCCATATATTCAAACTTCATTCCATATATTCAGACTTTCATTCCATATATTCAAACTTCATTCCATATATTCAGACTTTCATTCCATATATTCAGACTTTCATTCCATATATTCAACTTTCATTCCATATATTCAAACTTCATTCCATATATTCAGACTTTCATTCCATATATTCAAACTTCATTCCATATATTCAGACTTTCATTCCATATATTCAAACTTCATTCCATATATTCAGACTTTCATTCCATATATTCAGACTTTCATTCCATATATATCTTAATTTTTTCTGAACGGCTTGCCATAATATATATATATATATATATATATATATATATATATATATATATATATATATATATATATATATATATATATATATATATTAGGGATGCAACGGTACTCAGTAAAATACGGTACGGTTGGTACAACACAGGCTTTTATGTCCCGCAGTATTTATGTTCCAATAACTTTGCATTGGACTTCCACGTGAGCGTTTGTGCCTTTTAGGCAACAGGCCTCCACTGCATGTCAACGTCCACTCGCCTCCGCTCACTTACAGTGACCAACCGATCACACTTTGGCCGGTTGGCTGCAGCTCATAGACGCAGAAAAAAAAACAAAAAGAAAAAACACAAGCAGTTACTGCCAGTTACTGTCACGTCACGGCAGGAAGTGCACGTTTGATTCAAAGCAGTGAAGCTATTCTTCAAAAGCATGATTATAAACTGCCGTTATACATTTCTGAAGCCAAAAGTAAATGTGCTACGACAATGGAAGTTTTAAAGATGCTAAAAAAAAAAAAAAAAAAAAAAAAAAAGAAGAAGCTTGAAGCACATTCACAATATGTGTTAATGAAGAATTAGTAATGATGCTCTCTTAAAGGACAGTGTTGTTTTAAGCTCCTTCATCTCAGCCAGTCCCATCGTCATCTTCCACATCCGCATCCTCATCAGCTTCCTTTCCTCAAGGCCTTCCCTTTTAAAACAAATTGCCTCCTTGTGGAGGAATTAACCTTTCACCGTTCGCTGTATCATCAGTATGACGTTATTGTTCAGTGCCAGTCATCCTTCAATAAGGCCTCTGATCTGCGTTCGATTTCTCCTCTGAGGGTTTTATTACCACATTCAGAACATAAGCTCCTTTTGAGAGAAGGGCAAACACGACTAATATTTGTCTCTACCAGATACAATGGAGATTAAAAGCACAGAATGATACCACAGGGTCAAATTATACTTTTTTTTTTTCATGGACTAAATATCTACTTACAACAAATAACACTTGCTCATGGGTATTTCACTGGCTGATACTATATCGTTTGCATTGAATATGTCATTAAATATCCAAGAACCAAATTAAGCTGTTTTTTTTTTTCAGTGTTGTTGTCTGGTTGCTTAAATAAAGGATGTTTATGTGAGTTATCACCTCATCTAGACACCTAAGCACTCTCACAGAGTGGGAATAAAAAGCATCTGGTCTGCTTCTCATGAGAACATGAGAATTTTTTTTTTTTCTGCTGATCTTCCCTAATCCAAATGGCTGCTATGGCAGCCTGCATCCACTAATGAGGAACACCTGTCCATCACGTCCTACTCCTCAGGATGGCCACGCCTCCCTTCTGAAGCAAACAAGCGCTGTAAAACCAGCGGTGGCAGGTTGGACAGGTGAGCGGTGTCTGGTCCAGAGGCTGCTGCATTTCTGCTCATCAGATGATGAAAGCGTTCACTCAGTTTTCTTCTCTCTAGAGGGACGGTGAGAGGAGAGATGACTTCAGATGCTCTGCTTAGCATCCTAACCTTAACCCAACGTCTGAGAGTTTTTTCTGCACAATGCCGAGCCACTGTTGTCAGAAATGACCTTCTGTAATTGTTCACCTGCCAGTTCATATCATTTTAGCATTAAACAGCAACAAAAGAACTCTATAGTTTTATTTAAATGCCATTACATTCACAGAACACCTTCAAAAGTAGCAGTTTACCGCCAGCCAAGTTCAGCCAAGCCCTTGCACATTGTCCCAACTACTTTTGTGTGAAAACAAACCAAGGTAGACAAAAATAGGCACTAGCTGTTGCATGATTTCAAGAAGAATCTGTCATTGTTGAATAGAGGATTTGAAAACGCTCAAAAGTCCCTGGTCACCGACGTTTGACTCTCCTCTTCGTGATGTTTTATACATTTTCAATGGATCTGAAGAGCAGGTAGTCCAGTCGAACACACACACAGTTCATGAAGCCACGCTAGTGTGTGTGCATGAGTGTGTGTGTGTGTGTGTAGTTCATGCAGAGTGGAGGTCCAGCTGAAATAGCCATGGGCTTACTGGTTTAAAAAGAAAGACAACCAAACAATCATTGCCTTGATGATAAAACACATCTCCAAAAATGCCTCTCCATCAGTAATATTTTACCACACAGTCAGGTCACCTTTGACGTGGTTGATAACAGCTTAGATGATTTTTCTGATCTTTGGTGCACAGAAAGTTGACAGAGTTTGGTAGTAAGATGAGTGCAGCTCTTTGGAAAAGGACATATCAGGTCGTATCTGAGATGAGGCTAACAGGACTTGACAGCGTCTCTGTGCAGAGAAGATATACAGTACGACCTCTTCCTTGCATAATGCAGCTTCAGTTTTCATTTCTAGACGCAACGGCGGGCTGAACTACATATTCATGGTTCTTCTGAACCCTTGTGGTTATATTGATCCCAGTGGAGTGATGGATATGCATCCAACTGTGGACCTAAATCTGTTGTTCCAAGACCGTCGTCGATAATGTTTGCACCAGGTAGCTTTGGAGCAACTAACTGGAGCGCCGACTCCTGTCAACGTTGACGTCGTCACGCTCAACGTGACTTCTGCATATCCAACATCATTAGGACATCCTTCAGAGAAGGAGACATTCAGAACATCTCGATGCTTCCAGTGGCTCAGATTATACAAAGCAACTAAACACGTAAAATAAATATAATTCCTTTATCACTTCTTATTAAGACACTTGAGAAAATAAATAGCTAGGTGCTCCAGAAATTTCTCCAACTAAACAGAGACATGACAGAGGTGATTGTCCCTGGAGCTGAAAGTTAAAGGTCTGCAGCTGCCTTCAGACAAACCAAGCTAGAAATCGAGGTTTCACGTTCCATCAAACCTGCCATTATCACCTCAACATTTCGAGGTTTAAAGGAATAACGCACCAGAGGGATTATGTACCTGATTTACAGCGTTGGTGCTCACGTCCCCATGAAGATCTCGTTGCTCCAGCTCCTACACACTTCCTGTTCGTCAAAGAGTTGACTTCAGTATAATGTTACTGGTTTATCAGGCTTTAAATGGCTGAAATGGTTCTTTAGTCCCCGTGTGAACGTTCCAGTCGCCTCGGACCGCCTGAGACCGGTTTGTCCCTAAAGTTAGAACGAAACGAGGGGCATAAAAACTGATTATGAAACTTCCACGGACCTTCAGGCTCACTGCAACTCACATCTTCAAGCTCATTCTTCTGCCATTCCCTTTAACAATCCACTGGAGTGTATTTTTTATTGCTTTTATGTATTTGTTCATTGTTTGTCATTGTTGCAGCACTTTGAATAAATTCTAAGAAGCTATAACCTTTGAATGATTCTACGCTTCTGTGGAAGACAAACATCCCACGAGGACAGTAAAATGTTTCATCCCCCCCACCTCCTATTTTCTGATGTCTTAGAGGAAACACGTTTATTCTTGGTTATGAGGCTCTTATTCAGGTCCAGCTGCCCGTCGGCTGAGTCATTTAAGATCCTGATGAGTATTAACGTGCTCATCGCAGGTCTGGATGATATCAACACCAGCGGATCTGTTCACTGATGCAAACCAGACATTTCTGTCCGTTTATGGACCTTGAATGTCCCACCGCTGGGAAGTGAAGCTGCTGCGACAAAGATCATCACGTTCAGCAGGACAGAAGGGCTGGATTTTAAAAGTCTTTGGTGGTGAAGCAGCACGTCTTCTTCAGTTCTTCTTTTTTGTTTTAATCTGTGTGGTTTTTATTTTTTTCATGCCAATCTTAGCTTCTTTTTTTTTTAGTTGCACTCATAAATGTATGTATAAGATGCATGGTTAGGATAAGGGATTGAAAACCTCTTGGTTAGACCAGTAGCTCTCAAACTTGATGACCAGTTTTAAAATATAGCCATATATTCCTTCTCAATTAGCTTTAAACACACAGAGATGTTTATTCCTTATTCTGGTTATTTATTACCTTAATTGTTACTTTACTGAATCAGACTTTTACAACTCTGTTCAACAACTCTCACATACTCATACTCTCATACAGAGCAGAAAAAAAACCCACACTCAAATGTTGTTACATCTGCACTGCAACTGAATATGCAACAAATCGTTTTTATGAGACATTTTTAATTATCTCGAGCTACATATTTAATTTGAAACATATTAATAATGCATTGTATATCTCAGATTTTTTAAAAAGTGAAAATGTGGAAAAAATGTGGAAAGTCACGACGTTCCCCTGCGTACCACCAGAGAGCATTCGCGTACCACCGGTGGTACGCATACCACAGTTTGCGCACCACTGAGTTAGAGTCAGGAAAACATTGTGAACTGCCATAAAAAAAATGAAATTCCACTTCAGGAAAAACACAAAGATGAGGGGCTTTGTGGCCGTTTCATGTTTTGCTCTGAGAACAGATAGGAATCTAAAAACTTAAAAACACGGCAGAAGTAAAGATTTGCCCCAGGTTGATCCTGGTTTCTTTAAGATGCTGGGGTTTAAAAAAAGGTTGGAGGACACGGTTAACAATCTACGTTCATGATACGACTTGGAGCCATTGGTTGGTTTTCTTGACGTCTGTGCTGCTTCACAGCATCTCATCACCTACGAACAGGGAGGAATCCAGGTGAGCCGACTGCCTCGGCTCAACACTGAAGTCTCACCTGCCACATTACGGATTATTTTAATCCAAATGGAGCCTGTGACATAAAACCAAACTATCAAGTGGTTATTTTCTTAAGCTAAACCTGTCAGGAAGCTCTCAGTCTGGTGTAATTCACTCAGCGGTGTCACACCAGAGCACCAGCAGCCTTCAGGCATCTGGTCAGCCATCAGATCCGCCAACACGCTCGCCCAAGAATATTATTATTGATCCTGATTTTGAGCTACGGCCTCCTGAACGCACGGGCTGGTTTATTTGGACGGCAAGCGGCGGTAACCGAAACTATCGTTCAGCACTAATGACATCATTTTACAAGGATGCCTCTTTTCTCCCGAACGGGCGCCGTTATTACATTTATTTATCTCCTTCACAGGCGGGTTTGGGAGCGGAGAGGAGATTACCTGTCCAGATTAAGCCCCGTGATTAATGCTTGTTTGGGCACATCGAGATAATACACATTTGATTTAATGAATCGATCCGTGCATTTGGCAAGTCTAAACTGTTTTTTTTGGTGGAGGTTATAACAGGAGGTCCAAAGTCTGAAACAAAGAGAAGTTAACAGAGCAAGATACGCTGAATAGACTCATTCTTTTATGCATTATGACAATAATATCTTATTCACGGTCATGTCTCCTGAAAAATAAGAAAAAGCTGCATGTGATTTACAGAAAATTAGAAAATATGTACAAGTAGTAGATTGATAAGTGTTCACGAATGACGACTTTTATGAAACTGTACAATATATGACTATTATGGGCCATCTTTATGCAGATGAGCCTCAATGACAAGTCATCACGGATATAAACCATCTTTTAAACCCAGATCACTCAGAGCATCAAGTAAAAAGACTTGAGTGTGTGCAGTTGATAGACTGAAATGCTGTTCATGCGCTTGAAGCACAGGGGTGATAAGCAGATGAAAACGTGGATTTCACTGCAGGAGGTCTGCCATGACATGGAAGGTGGGGGGTTACATTTCCAGTCGAGCCTGACGTTCATTCCCATCAGTGCTCGTGTAATCTGCAAACCATTTCCTCTGTGGTGCATTTCTGCCTCATCATTGGCTTTTATATGAAGCGAGTTGAGCGGCTTTAGCTTCCTCAGTAGCAAGCGTTGGAGCACAGTTCTGCAGTTAGCCACCCTGACCCAATCTACTGTCAGAGAGGAGCTGCTCATAGATTAGAATCAATCCATCTTATTTATTGTGAGTGAGAGTGCTTTTACCGACACAATAAGAAGGTGTCCTTATTTAACTATCTAAAGGTCTTCTCTCTTGTATATTTAACATATTTATAAGCACAAACTGTTTTCAGTAAAACTGTCATGATCATTTTCAGGGCAGGTGGATCCATTTTTATCTGCTTCAGACTCTGAAGCCTCATCTCAGCTGTTAGAAGCTCAGAGTTGGGGTGCTCCTTGGACAGGTCACCAGTCCATCAGTGTAATGGTTCGTGCTGGGAAGCTCATGCTTTGTTTGTTTGGTTTACTTTTCTTGAGTTCCTTGTCTTCCATTAACCTTATTTCCTGCTTTACTTTGAAGGTCTGTCTTGTCTTTGTATCCGGTTAACTTCCTTCTGTTCATCTCCCTGATTCTGTGCACCAGTGTCTCGCTTGTTCTGTCTCTTCTACAAGTCTTGTCTTTTCCCCTGGTCCTTGGTGGTTCGTCTGTTGTCTTTCTGTCTTTCTGCAGTCAACATCAGGGTAATCACTGCTTGAGATTTGGCACAGCCCACTTCCTGGCAGAGCTTTCTTTGGAGCCATGGAAAAGCCCTCCAGATGGAGACGATGTCGGTGCCCTCCAGGAGGAGAAGATGTCGACGCCCTCCAGGAAGATACGATGTCGATGCCCTCCAGGAAGATACGATGTCGGTGCCCTCCAGGAGGAGACGATGTCAACGCCCTCCAGGAGGATACGATGTCGGTGCCCTCCAGGAGGAGACGATGTCAACACCCTCCAGGAGGATACGATGTCGATGCCCTCCAGGAGGATACGATGTCGATGCCCTCCAGGAAGATACGATGTCGGTGCCCTCCAGGAGGAGAAGATGTCGACGCCCTCCAGGAAGATACGATGTCAATGCCCTCCAGGAAGATACGATGTCGATGCCCTCCAGGAAGATACGATGTCGGTGCCCTCCAGGAAGATACGATGTCGGTGCCCTCCAGGAGGAGACGATGTCGGCGCCCTCCAGGAGTAGACGATATCGACGGCCTCCAGGAGTAGACGATATCGACGGCCTCCAGGAGGATCAATGTCGATGCCCTCCAGGAAGATACGATGTCAACGCCCTCCAGGAGGATACGATGTCAATCCCCTCCAGGAGGATACGATGTCAACGCCCTCCAGGAGGATACGATGTCAACGCCCTCCAGGAGGATACGATGTCAACGCCCTCCAGGAGGATACGATGTCAACGCCCTCCAGGAGGATACGATGTCGGTGCCCTCCAGGAGGAGACGATGTCGGCATCCTCCAGGAGGAGACGATGTCGGCCCCCTCCAGGAGGAGACGATGTCGGCGCCCTCCCGGAGTAGACGATGTCGGCGCCCTCCAGGAGGAGACGATGTCGGCATCCTCCAGGAGGAGACGATGTCGGCCCCCTCCAGGAGGAGACGATGTCTGCGCCCTCCCGGAGTAGACGATGTCGGCGCCCTCCAGGAGGAGACGATGTCGGCATCCTCCAGGAGGAGACGATGGTGGTCCCCTCCAGGAGGAGATGATGTTGGAGCCTTTGCTCCGGCACAACCCCGTTGGCCTCCAGTTCTCTGGCAGGGCCTGTACCCCTGGTGGCCTAGGCGGATGAGCCACCACCTCCGGTCCCCATGGCAGGTTGGGAGGCTCACCAAACCATGCAGGAGGAGTTGGAAACCTTCTCGGCCGACTCAGGCCTCTGTGCTGGTGACTACAGGTGTGAGCCGTTGGGTCTGTGTTTACAACATCCTGCTGCAGACTTTGACCACCAAGCCCCAGCTCCACTCCTTCCCTGCCATCGTTTCTATCTTATTGGACTTGACTGTGTCCAGGTTGGAGCTTGTGGACCTCATGGCTAAGTTCCATCCTGTTCTCTGGTCCCTGCCACTGCCAGTCCACCCCCTCTGCCAGCTGCTGCCAGCATCACTGGCCTCCGTGGTGGTCAATGACGATGCGCTGCCACCTGAGCCGCCTCCTCTGGTAGAATGCCCTCCTGCTGAAGAGTCCCTGCTCCATCTCCCTCAGCCTCTGCCCCAGGGCCCAAGGGTCCAGCCCCTGCCCCTCATTTGGGGTCCAAAACCCAACACTCAGAGGGTCACACAGAGACAACTGTAGACACTTGCACCTGTGGACTATGTAGAATCACCAGTCAACCAGTCAACAAACATGCACGCTTTTGGACTGTGAAACTCTGCAGCTGACAGGATGAAGTCCAACAACTTAAAAATACATCCTGAGACATTTAAAACCCAGTCACGTCACTGAAGCACTCCAGGGTGTGAGGAGGCTTGGATGTTCTGCCATGCCAATTTTGTTATGCCTGCTCCTTCTCCAGAGGAAAGGATGGCGGAAAAAGTACAAGAACCCCTGGTGTTACTGCTTTGTATGTGCAGAATGGAGTTTTGTAAATTAAGCCATGTCGTTCTTGTAAATTTGTAATCTCTCTGAATCATCTAAGTCAGGATGCTTTCACAGTGCCAGTCAAGTATAGAAACAGTCCTAATTGGGCTTTTAGAACAAAATAGTGAATGCAACATTTTTAAAAAGTCATTACGACTTTACTGTAGCACACAACAAAATATATTGACTGCCCAGGGATTAGCATTAGCATTCCTCAGCATTCAGCAGGAGAGCAGACAAAATGGAGTTCAGGGTTTGACTTGTCATGAGTGAAAAGAGAGGCAGAGGAAAACAAGTTAGATGGACTTAAACAAACATATGTCACCTAAAATAGGTGTTCTAAACTTTTTGTAATAGGAACATTGGATAATAAACAATAACGCAGGATTATTTTTTTTCCTTGGCTGTCAGTTAAAATACCATCCATCCATCCATTAGCTTCTGCTTGGTCGGGAGTCGGGTCGTGGGGGCAGCAGCTTCAGCTGAGAGGCCCAGACCTCCCTCCCCTCGGCAGCCTCCACCAGCTCCTCTGGGAGAATCCCGAGGCGCTCCCAGGCCAGCCGAGAGACATAAACTCTCCAGCGGGTCCTGGGTCTTCCCCGTGGTCTCCTCCCAGTTGGACATGCCCGAAACACCTCTCCAGGGAGGCGTCCGGGGGGCATTCTAACCAGATGAACCACCTCAACTGGCTCCTCTCAATGTTGAGGAGCAGCGGCTCTACTCTGAGTCTCTCCCGAATGACTGAACTTCTCACCCTATCTCTAAGGGAGAGTCCAGCCACCCTACGGAGAAAGCTCATTTCCGCCGCTTGTATCCACGATCTCATTCTTTCGGTCACTACCCACAGTTCATGACCATAGGTGAGGGTTGGAACAAAGACTGACCGGTAAACAGAGATACATACATAATCTTGAAAAAAAAAAACTGATTTCCTCTTAACTAAAGTGAAGCTTCTCAGCAATTTCAAACTTTTAATTGGCTTCAATTTCAGCATTTAGCACAAAACAACAAATTCAGATATCACCTGAGCTTTGCTCATTGTAGAACACCATCAGGCCTCGTTTATTCACTGTCGGCCCGTGAAAATGAAGAGTTTGAGCTACTGAACCAAAAATCATCGACATGT
The DNA here is from genome assembly GCA_018398805.1 of Hirundichthys speculiger. NCBI lineage: Eukaryota > Metazoa > Chordata > Actinopteri > Beloniformes > Exocoetidae > Hirundichthys > Hirundichthys speculiger. The sequence goes on from JAGFBZ010000257.1 coordinate 563,375, forward strand.
GAGCTCCTCCAGTCAGCTGCCGTGTTCGACTCCTCTGAAAGAAATTTGGAACACCAATAAAAATCTAGTCCAGCCCCTGGGATATTTTTCAAATTTAACACTAAAAAGACAGCTCGTATAAACAGATGGTAAAAGCATGTAGCAAATCATCAAATCACTCACTTGGTTTCTACTTTGTTTTAATTTTGAATAGGTTCTTAAAAACGTCACATAAAAGAAAAAATAAATTAGGATTTGCCTCCAGCAATCACAAACGTTTTCCCCTTGTTTATGTCAAGTGTTTCCAGTCAGCAGCTATGCAGCTTTTCATTAATAATGGGTTAGGGTTACTTTCAGGAACTTTCCTGCTGAGGTTTTGCAGCGCTGCAGCAGACAAACGACACATTTCTCTCCTCCGTACTGGTGCAGTTCCAATTCCTCTTGTTTCAGAGCGCCATTTTTCACCGCGGAGCAACGAGATTGGACTCACTATCCCGAACGGTGATTTGTTACCGCAGACTTTGTCTGAAAAGTTTCCGTTCACACCTGGCTGCAAGGCAGCTCTGTGTCGTTTCATGGACTCCGTCGTTTTCCAGGTCCCAGTGTGAGCGAGACAGTCAGTCGCTGTTTTTCCCCTTTGGGCTGATTTTTTTTTCTTTAAATTCTTGATACAGAGCAAAACACTTTAAAAAAAAAAGACATGGGAAGGAGAGGCTCAGTCAACATGCAACATTGCAATCCTGCACAGAGATGCAACCCAAAATGCAAACTCCGAGATAAAAGGCAGGACGTTGCTTGCAGAGATCATATCCAGACCAGGATCAGATCTCATGAGAAGCCACTTTGATGTGATTGTCTGTTTAAGTCAGACTTACAACTATAAGTTATTTCAAGCCTGTTTTCTAAATGAAGTGAGACGGGAAAAGCACGAGGATGTTTATGACGCAGGAACAGAGGATGCTGGGAACTGGAGAACTGACCTGGGTATTAAAGAGCAGGACAGGATCCTGGAGTCATGGCTTCATCTGGGAAGAATCAGAGGAGCAACAATGAAACGTTTCTCCACATTAAATTTCATTTAATCTCTATTTATTTTGTTGCATTGTGGACTCACGGGATGTTCGATCATAAAAATGGCAGCGCTGGCAGCTGAGCAGATTCAAATTAAAAACCTCACAAGTTAGTTTAAAAGCAAAAAAAGTCTTATCTGGATCATGGAGCACAACCCCAATAAAGTGAGCCGGGCCTCCTTCTGGAAGTGTGACGAGGTGAACCTCATTTTATGTAAATATTCATAATTAATTCAGACAAAAGCCAAGATAACGAGACAAACGATCCTGATGAAGATTTAACTGACGTTGAGTTATAGTTATTCTGCTTTAGGGCAGTTTGGCTCATTTATCACGTCAGGTCCAACAAATCGATGCAGGACAGGAGGTGTATATTTGTCTCACTGCTTCTCAAAGCAAATCATTTCGCTCTCAACGTTTTAAAAATCACCCCCGTGTTTGATACATTTTCTTTTATTTGCACCACTTTCTAGACCTCTAACAGTCTAATAGAAATACAAATGCAAGTACTGATAATAAAGAAATAGAAAGCAGTTGTTCGTCGTTTCACAAGGTGAAAGTTTGTCTCCAGAGAGTTTAAGCGTCTCGAGTTCTCGTCTCAGAGAGGAGATGGATGAACTCAAATTTTCATTCCCTGATCTCAAAGTGCTTCTCGGGGACGTATTATGAAAATGGCTTATTTGCTTCAGAGCATATATTAGTGCGACTGAAGCGACGAGCCAAAACCTTCAACATCACACATCGCTGTCAGATTTGACATTAGTTCAGAGTAAAAATATAAAACACAAGCCCTGGGAATAGAGCTGTGAAGGTACATCCCTCTGTGCATCATTGCTGTGGTATTTTGACCAAAAACATCAGATATCTCTTTATGGTTAATGCAAGTGTCTCCTTTAAAGTTTTATTTCATATTGACCTGACAGATGAGCTCCCTTTCACCATCATCAAAGAGGCAACTATAACTTTATAATCCAACTTCTTTTCATGATTGAAAACTTTTTTTTTTTTGTGTGTGCTGCAATTAAAAGATCTTTCCAACATGGACATCATCCCCAGACAGAAGCACAAAGACAATAAGGTGACACGGCGTCAGCTGCCAGCTTCCTATTAAGCAGCTCCGTGTCAGCTCGACATCTCGCCCGTCTCTAATTGCTAAAGTAGTTCCTGGTGTGCAGAGGTCGATTCCAGTTGTCAGCCATCCGCAATCAAGCTCCAGTCATCCATGCTCCTGTCTCGTGTTGAAGCCATGTTAGCAAGTGGTCCAAGAGGTGCAGCCAGTTTCTCTGTTGGGGAACTGAAGTGAGCAGTTGAGTCATTTGTGATCATACAGGTTTTTCCTTTTTTTTTTTTTTTCCATCTCAGCTTCAAGCGTCTTCTCAGCATCTGTGTCTTCCTGGCATGTTGGATGTACAGTCACCTTGACTGACAGTGACCCTCGCCAGTGTCACTACCCTGAAAACACTGGAGGAACAGTTCAACTTTGCTCAGTCTTGTTAAAACTGCATCACATTTGAAGCTTTTAGGTGTGGTTTTTTTCCCCTCCCTAAGAATATATTGTCTAACAAAGAAATAAGAGCGTTTAACCCTTTAGGCACCGGAGTTTTTTCAAGAAAATATACAATTTTGATATCAAAAGGCTATAATTTGAAAGGAGTTTGAGATACTATTCATATAATTTGCATATTATGATGTCACAATGTGGTGGCCATATTGGAAAATGTTCAATTTTGATATCAAGGTTTCAAAAGGCTATAACTTTAAAGTGGTTTGAAATAAAGGCATACTGTAAATAAGAAATATCCTCAGTATGAACCAAAATTTGGAATGGAAGTAGATTTGTCATCTAATTTGATTATTGTGACATCACCTGCCCAAACCTGCCCTGTAGTCCTCAATTTCAGATTTTTCCTCAAGCCCCATGCACAATGAAAGCTTTCATTTCAGGGACAATCACATCATAAAATCATGAAATCTGGAGTTTAGCTATTTAGCTATTGTGGACTATGGCGCTGACTCGCCATCACTACTACTGTCAATTTCTGATAAAGCAGATAAAGTATTTATCAACAAAAGAAGTGATCTGTCTCATTCTTGATGTGAAATGCTGCAAAAAAAAACCAAAAAACCAAAAAACCTTCCAACAGTGGAAACTGAGCAACTGAAATGAGGGAAATATCTGCTCGGCAAACCTCAGCGCACCCTCAGAGACGTGACGAGTCTGGGTTTGCTTCCAGTAGAATAAACCAGCTGAAATAACCTGGTTATGTGATCTGGATTTCATTTAGTTTACATTACCACTTCTTACATATTCAGCTTAAAATTCAGTTGGACCTCCAGGAAGAACCAGAGGATACGCCCGGGGAGGGCAACATCTGGTTCACCTAACTCAGCCAGCCGTTAGCTCATCATGGACGGGTCCACCTGCTGGAAATGTATGAATGTAACTTGTACATTTTTGCACATTACATATGCATTATTTGTAAAACTGCAAATTTAAAATCGACGGTTTGCCTTCTCCGGATATGGAGTTGAAAATCGGCAAGAGGCTCCTGAATTAAGTCAGAAAAAATCAGAAACTTGTTGGCCACGATTAAGCGCTTTTTAGATCTATTAAATCTATTAATATACATGTATTAGTTGTTGTTGAGCTCTCCCAATTCCTCTTTGGTCTTATGAGGAAACTAAAAACTACAAACAATTTAATAAAAATAAGCCTAATGCATACTTTCGATAAAATATTTTAAACGCTCGCTCCAGTTTTACGTTGTCACTGCACAGAAAACGAGGAGTCACATCTGCTTTTCAAAACACCAGGACAGAAAAAGCAAAACATGCAGTTCCTCAAATGACCTCTGGGGGCTGGCTTCAAGAGTCAGGGTCCGCTGACCAGAGTCAGGGTACAAGGACCAGAGTCAGGGTCTGCTGACCTCGTACAGATGCTGGCTTCGAGGGTCAGGGTCTACGGACCTCCTACAGATGCTAGCTTCGAGGGTCAGGGTCCACAGACCAAAGTCAGGGTCCACGGACCTCGTACAGATGCTGGCTTCGAGGGTCAGGGTCCACGGACTTCCTACGGATGCTGGCTTCGAGGGTCAGGGTCCACGGGCCTCCTACGGATGCTGGCTTCAAGAGTCAGGGTCCACGGGCCTCCTACGGATGCTGGCTTCGAGGGTCAGGGTCCACGGACCTCCTACGGATGCTGGCTTCGAGAGTCAGGGTCCACGGACCTCCTACGGATGCTGGCTTCGACGGTCAGGGTCCATGGACTAAAGTCAGGGTCCACGGACCTCGCACAGATGCTGGTTTCGAGGGTCAGGGTCCACGGACCTCCTACGGATGCTGGCTTCGAGGGTCAGGGTCCACGGACCTCCTACGGATGCTGGCTTTGAGGGTCAGGGTCCACGGACCAAAGTCAGGGTCCACGGACCTCGTACAGATGCTGGCTTCGAGGGTCAGGGTCCACGGACCTCCTACGGATGCTGGCTTCGAGAGTCAGGGTCCACAGGCCTCCTACGGATGCTGGCTTCGAGGGTCAGGGTCCACGGACCTTGTACGGATGCTGGCTTCGAGGGTCAGGGTCTACGGACCTCCTACAGATGCTAGCTTCGAGGGTCAGGGTCCATGGACCAAAGTCAGGGTCCACGGACCTCGTACAGATGCTGGCTTCGAGGGTCAGGGTCCACGGACCTCCTACGGATTCTGGCTTCGAGGGTCAGGGTCCACGGACCTCCTACGGATGCTGGCTTCGAGGGTCAGGGTCCACGGACCAAAGTCAGGGTCCATGGACCTCGTACAGATGCTGGCTTCGAGGGTCAGGGTCCACGGACCTCCTACGGATGCTGGCTTCGAGAGTCAGGGTCCACGGGCCTCCTACGGATGCTGGCTTCGAGGGTCAGGGTCTACGGACCTCCTACGGATGCTGGCTTCGAGGGTCAGGGTCTACGGACCTCCTACGGATGCTGGCTTCGAGAGTCAGGGTCCACAGCCTTCCTACGGATGCTGGCTTCGAGCGTCAGGGTCCACGGACCTCCTACGGATTCTGGCTTCGAGCCTCAGGGTCCACGGGGCCTCCTACGGATGCTGGCTTCGAGAGTCAGGGTCCACGGGCCTCCTACGGATGCTGGCTTCGAGGGTCAGGATCCACGAACCTCCTACGGATGCTGGCTTTGAGAGTTAGGGTCCACGGACCTCCTACGGATGCTGGCTTCGAGCGTCAGGGTCCACGGACCTCCTACGGATTCTGGCTTTGAGAATCAGGGTCCACGGACCTCCTAAGGATGCTGGCTTCGAGCGTCAGGGTCCACGGACCTCCTACGGATTCTGGCTTCGAGGGTCAGGGTCCACGGGCCTCCTACGGATGCTGGCTTCGAGAGTCAGGGTCCACGGGCCTCCTACGGATGCTGGCTTCGAGGGTCAGGGTCCACGGACCTCCTACGGATGCTGGCTTCGAGAGTCAGGGTCCACGGACCTCCTACGGATGCTGGCTTCGAGCGTCAGGGTCCACAGACGTCCTACGGATTCTGGCTTCGAGGGTCAGGGTCTACGGACCTCCTACGGATGCTGGCTTTCAGAGTCAGGGTCCACGGGCCTCCTACGGATGCTGGCTTCGAGGGTCAGGGTCCACGGACCTCCTACGGATGCTGGCTTCGAGAGTCAGTGTCCACGGGCCTCCTACGGATGCTGGCTTCGAGAGTCAGGGTCCACGGGCCTCCTACGGATGCTGGCTTCGAGAGTCAGGGTCCACGGGCCTCCTACGGATGCTGGCTTCGAGGGTCAGGATCCACGAACCTCCTACGGATGCTGGCTTTGAGAGTTAGGGTCCACGGACCTCCTACGGATGCTGGCTTCGAGGGGTCAGGGTCCACGGACCTCCTACGGATTCTGGCTTTGAGAATCAGGGTCCACGGACCTCCTAAGGATGCTGGCTTCGAGCGTCAGGGTCCACGGACCTCCTACGGATTCTGGCTTCGAGGGTCAGGGTCCACGGGCCTCCTATGGATGCTGGCTTCGAGAGTCAGGGTCCACGGGCCTCCTACGGATTCTGGCTTCGAGAGTCAGTGTCCACGGGCCTCCTACGGATGCTGGCTTCGAGAGTCAGAGTCCACGGGCCTCCTACGGATGCTGGCTTCGAGGGTCAGGGTCCACGGACCTCCTACGGATTCTGGCTTCGAGAGTCAGGGTCCACGGACCTCCTACGGATGCTGGCTTCGAGCGTCAGGATCCACAGACCTCCTACGGATTCTGGCTTCGAGGGTCAGGGTCTACGGACCTCCTACGGATGCTGGCTTCGAGAGTCAGGGTCCACGGGCCTCCTACGGATGCTGGCTTCGAGGGTCAGGGTCCACGGACCTCTAGCTACGGATGCTGGCTTCGAGAGTCAGGGTCCACGGACCTCCTACGGATGCTGGCTTCGAGCGTCAGGGTCCACAGACGTCCTACGGATTCTGGCTTCGAGGGTCAGGGTCTACGGACCTCCTACGGATGCTGGCTTCGAGAGTCAGGGTCCACGGGCCTCCTACGGATGCTGGCTTCGAGGGTCAGGGTCCACGGACCTCCTACGGATGCTGGCTTCGAGAGTCAGTGTCCACGGGCCTCCTACGGATGCTGGCTTCGAGAGTCAGGGTCCACGGGCCTCCTACGGATGCTGGCTTCGAGAGTCAGGGTCCACGGGCCTCCTACGGATGCTGGCTTCGAGGGTCAGGATCCACGAACCTCCTACGGATGCTGGCTTTGAGAGTTAGGGTCCACGGACCTCCTACGGATGCTGGCTTCGAGCGTCAGGGTCCACGGACCTCCTACGGATTCTGGCTTTGAGAATCAGGGTCCACGGACCTCCTAAGGATGCTGGCTTCGAGCGTCAGGGTCCACGGACCTCCTACGGATTCTGGCTTCGAGGGTCAGGGTCCACGGGCCTCCTACGGATGCTGGCTTCGAGAGTCAGGGTCCACGGGCCTCCTACGGATGCTGGCTTCGAGAGTCAGTGTCCACGGGCCTCCTACGGATGCTGGCTTCGAGAGTCAGGGTCCACGGGCCTCCTACGGATGCTGGCTTCGAGGGTCAGGGTCCACGGACCTCCTACGGATTCTGGCTTCGAGAGTCAGGGTCCACGGACCTCCTACGGATGCTGGCTTCGAGCGTCAGGATCCACAGACCTCCTACGGATTCTGGCTTCGAGGGTCAGGGTCTACGGACCTCCTACGGATGCTGGCTTCGAGAGTCAGGGTCCACGGGCCTCCTACGGATGCTGGCTTCGAGGGTCAGGGTCCACGGACCTCCTACGGATGCTGGCTTCGAGAGTCAGTGTCCACGGACCTCCTACGGATGCTGGCTTCGAGAGTCAGAGTCCACAGATCAGAGTCAGAGTCCACGGACCTCCTACGGAGGAGATGAGAGCATGACAGAGGAGACAAAACAAAGTTAATCTTGACCTCCACGGCCTCTAGAGGGACTGAGGGTCTTAATATTTTGGTAGATAAGGGGGGATTTACTTTAAGGCAAAACATGATGATGTTCTAACTCTAACCAGTTAAACAGATCAGCCTAAAGGGAAAAACTGAAGATCAGAATGAAATAAAGTGTCAGACTGTCTTGTGACTCCACTGATTCATCTCTTCTTATCTTTATATGTGTGTGAGGAGAAAAATAAACGTTTGAGGCTTCCAGTAAAAGTAATGAGGACTAAAACGTGACACTGAAGACTCAACTTTATTGAAAAAAGAAACAATAAAAAAAATAAAATGAACTGAAAAAAAATGCACTCTATAATTTTTGAAACCTTTTTTTTCCACCATAAAATAAATGTTCTTCAATGTCAAGATGTAAACAAGTCTTTTCCTTATTAGATCACAACCCAACTTTTTTTTATATTTTTGTATTTTTTTTTACATTTACATTGTGGTCTGGTGTGTCTGGAGAAACACACACTTTTAAAAACACACTCAAAGCCTAACAGTCTCTCTATCTGTCGCACACACACACACAGAAATTCACATTTGATTGTTTTTTTTAAAGAGGCAAGTAACAAAATGGGTTTTGTTTGAGATGAGTTTTTTTCTATAAACCCAGTGAGCTGGCCATGACACACAGACCAGTAAAGAGCATTTTCCCCATCCAGAGTTGAACCATTAAACCTTCTGGTTCCCTCAGGACTTGACTTCACCCGTCAGAGAAACGTAACGTACTTAGTGTCCGTGAAACGCATTCTGATGTGAAATGGAGATCTACCTTCCTCTACCTCCTGCAGCCACGTTTGAGAGTAAAGCTCTGACATTTTCTAGAAACCACAGACCCGGTACAAGCCCAGTATGAAGGGAGGATTCTAACCAAGTTGTGATGGATGCCTAAACCTGTGCAGTTACCTGTATAAAATTATAGTAAAACACAAAGGTGGAAAAATTTAATTCAGTTATACTATTAATCCCTGAAGGGAAATAAAGTGAAAGAGAGGATTCATGTGAAAGGTAAAACTCACGCTGGTCTTGCTTCAAATGGGTTTCTCCTGGACTTTATTAACTATTGGCAACTATTAAAACGGCTTGTAAAGATAGTAAATGTTGCCAGGGCAGCGACATGAAACAGTGATTCAACAGTTATTATAAAATAATAAGTGAAATAAGGAGCTCAAATATATATGAGTGCATGACTGAATTAAGTGACCCACTTCACATGTTAATACAATGTCCTGAGGTGTCACCATTACAGCGTGTTTTCAGTACACTGTTGTTTTAGGTGTGATGCAAGCATTTCCCACTGTATCTGCACCGTAACCAGTCACTGCTGACGTCTGCAGATCAGGAGACCTGCAGATGCAGGTGGATTCGTTCCCGCCTGGTCCTGACACCAGCAAGAAAGGAGGGCCATAAAGTCAAGAAAAATGGCATGAAGGGCCCGATCTTCCACCAAATCTCCTGAAGCTGCTATTAAGGGATAGCGGGTAGCAGGAGAGGCATTTTCCTGCAAAGAACGCAATCTTCCACTTAGCTAAAGTCCCGGCTACCTGAAAGTCCCAGATAGTTGGTGTCCTCCCAGTAAACACGCTCTGGTTGTCTATGGTTTAACTGATGAGTAAGCCGTTTAAGACGATCTCTGCTATTTTCTCAGGGGTTCAACTGAGGCCAAATCACGCTTTTATATGAGAGTTAATTCCAGAGGTAGAGCTGTTAGTACACGTCCACCTGTGACCACATTGATGCCATTTAGACGTGCTCTTGTACGTGCCAACATGCGGGTTGCGGGTTGTCTGACCACCCGCTACCCGTAACCCATGATCGCAAGATACAGAGTTTGCGGAAAGGACAAGAGACACGCCCACTGCCACACCTACAATGTGAGTAAGGGAGTCGGCATAATGGGTAGTGGCTTAAGGGAGCAGAAGATTACATTAGCGGTTAGCGGAGGTTCCTGAACCTGCAATTTGCGGGTAGCGGCTAGTGGGTAGCGGCTAGCGGGAAGTGTACGATTGGGGCCTAAGTGTCTTAAATGACCAATTTGAACACCCACAAATAAGAGAGTGAAGATGAACCTGGTTTCTCTTTTTCTTTTTTCTTTTTTTGACCCCCTAAGTTTGTTTTGAACGATGCACAGATGGAGGGCGTTTTGTTCGCAAAGATGGACCATCTTGTCGCATCTTGTATCAGCGACTCTGCACTCTGGCAGGTGTTTTCCACCGAAGGGCCTCGTGTCTCTTAGACAGATTTGCTTCTCTGTCCCACTCCAGAGTCGTGCTTCCTTTCTCCGATCCGATCCTGTTCAAACCACCTGTGAGACATAAGCCAGTTATATCAGCGCATCGCACCGCCTGAGCTTCGGGCGATGGCGTTGCAGATGAGAAAACGTACGTCGGGAACGGTTGATGTGTTCCCGCACGACGTGCATGCATGCGCACACAGATGCCCAGGGTATCTGTGCTCAGTGACACTGATCTGGCGTGCGGTTCAGATGAGGTCCCTGGTCTGGCAGTGCAGTGCATTTTGCGGATCAAGCGGTGGGTCTTATCTCTCTGGCCTGATGGTCTGACCTCTATTCCCCGGCATCAGTCTTGAACACTCACACACTACGCTCACGGTCTTAACTGCCTCACTTTTTGCCGTGTGACTGACTGGAGCTGAAACAGCAGAGCTGCAGTGCAGGTCACGGATCTGCGCCTGGATTTAGTAAAATGAGTGCAGGCAGTCAGAGATTAAAACTGTGAAACGGCTTAACTGAATGCCTGCACACACAGTGCAGAAAGGTGACAAATTAATGGAAACGGCCACAGAAAATGTATTGGCTGTCGAGGCCACCGGAGCAGCTTCGGGGTGCCATGGCATCGATTCTGCAAGTCTGCTGAACTCCACAGGAGGGACGGAAAATCATTATTACACAAGACATTCACTTGTTTGGCGTTCTGATGATGGTACCAGGGTTATAATAGTTTTGGATTTGCCATTAGTTTTAGTTTTCATTTAATTTTTAGTTTAGTTTTTCCAAATTCAGTTAGTTTTAATTCGTTTTTAGAGCAGTTTTGCTAGTTTTTATTCGTTTTCGTTTTCAAATACTTCGTTTTAGTTTAGTTTTTATTAGTTTCAGTGTTAGTTTTAGTTTTATTTTGTAAATTAAGGTTGTAATTTTGGTTGGAGTGAAGCACTGAACTTTTTGAAGGCTATCGAATCACATAGTCGTGTTTACATTCTGGTCTCAATAAACATATTTATCAATGCATCTTCCCACTTGTGGTGTTCCTGCGTATTTACTGACCAGCAGCTATCTGGTCTCCGGTGGAAACAGTCCATTATAGTTGCTATTTTCTCCCGTTCCTTCCCAACGCTGACTGGCCTGCAGCTGTAGCTTCTCTTTCCAGGGGGCTAGCTTAGGCTAGCTTATCCAGCTAGTCTTGGTTAGCCTTCTTTCCAGGGGGCAAGCTTAGGCTAGCTTATCCAGCTAGTCTTGGTTAGCCTTCTTGTTCGAGCATTTCAGATGGACTTTCAGATTCATGGGTTTTTTTCTCCTTCAGAAGTATTCCACACATTGTATCACCTGCTTCTACAACAAGGCACTTATTTTTATCGTTAACACAGTCATAGTCAAAGAAATCCCAAATAGGACTGAGACGCTTTCTACCAACTTTTGCCGCAGCCATCACTGCTGATTTTTATTTTTTGTGGTTGTTGTACGGCGAAGCAAAGTTAATAGATTTCAAACGTTTATGAGGAAAAAAATTATGAAAACGAAGGACGTTCTTGACATTGTTATAGTTAATTTTAGTTCATTTTATAAACACATAATACAGTTTAGTTATTGTTTTTTATTTCAGTTAACGAAAATGTTTTTTCAATTCTAGTTTTAATTATTTCGTTCATTTCGTTACAATAATAACCTTGGATGGTACAAAATAAGAGTTCATCTGAGATCTGATGACTGTGATAAATACAGCACAGGATTCTTGTCCTCATTAAACCGGTCAGTGACCTGTTCTGCCCAATTATTGGAGGGTATTAATGTGCTAAACAGATCCCACTCCTATCCTATCTTTGAACAAAGGTTTTCCCTTATCTCCTCAAGGAGATGAGCAGACTAGAATGTGGGAGCGTGATGTCCTCCATTCAAAAACAGAATCTCCGGATCCTCCAACGCTGGATTCACACGGCAGCGTTGGGCCCGTCATTGTCATTGTTCCCGAACTGAACTGTTGATTCCGTGAGTCTCTTCGGTAGCCTCGTCTCTGTCAAGACTTGCAGGATTTTCAACCCTTTCCTGGTTCAGCGCATGCGTTAGCCAGTTGAGCTGGTTACACAGCTGGAGGCAGCCAGTGGGAGGCAGGACAAGTATCAAAGGAATTTGATTGGTGGACGTTCAGACACAGATGGCAGCAGTATGCAGACATGCCTGATGTTAGGACGCATGGATCGGGAGGGAGACTGATGTGGGTTACTTCATTTCCACTTTACTAATGTGTGCCAGATGTTTACAGGATGTCCAACAGCAGTATTAGCGCCCAAACTGTGTTTGGACGTATCAAATCTACAGCTACATGGACAGGACAGCGGCCAGTCGTGATAAATACGGAGACAAGAAGGAAAGAAATACAACTAAAAGAGCTGTTGAAATGATTGTTGAAACTCAGATTTAAATGTTTAGTAAAAAAACAAACTTTAGACCCACAAGACGATGTGTGATGGCTGATTTGGTCCAAAAAGAAATATCGTTTAGCTTCACAGTAGCATTAGCTTCACAGTAACAGCTCTAAAGTTGTGAGCCTGTCTTATATTTTCCTACTGATGCATCTGGGTATGGTGACTCTTAAAAAATTCAGCAGATGAAGTAAATGCAGCCGTCACAATGTCTCTGCATTAGTTTGTAAACTGCCATTTTAAATCCTGGAGTTTCTCACACAGTATTTGTTGTTTTGGTGATTTTGCTAATTTTCCATTTGAGGTGATCACATGTGAATAAGGGTTAAGGGTTAGGGTTAGGAGAAAATGTATTTATTGGTATTACGGGACTATGAGAGTCTGTAGCCCCTATTATAGACTCATATTTTGAAAAGACTTTTACAGACAGCAGCCACTGTTATTGATTACATGTGGCATGCCAACATCATGGGACAGTTTCAGTAACAGGGTGCTCCCAAATAATTATAAATGAGCTGGAGGAGGAGGAAGGGAGGAAGAAAAAGGAGAAGAGCAGTGGAGACACCACTCAGCAGATCATGTTGGTGTCCCCCTGTAGCGTAGGCCTATAGCAGCATAACTATGATGAAGCTGTGATTAAGACGAGCTACTCAAGTCTTACTACTACAACTATAGTTATAACTATTAGCCCCTACACACTATAGTTTAGACTAATTGTAGGCTTTACTGAACAGAAATGTTTTCAATTTAGTTTTAAAAATGGAGATGGTATCAGCCTCCTGAACCCAAACTGGTAGCTGGTTCCATAAAAAAGGTGCCTGGTAGCAGAAGGCCCGTCCTCCAAACCTACTTGCACTCTGAGAGCGGAGAGCTCTATTAGGAGCATAACATGCTATCAAGTCTTGTAAATAGCGCGGAGCTAGGCCATTAAGGGCCTTATATGCGAGAAGCAGAATTTTAAACTCAATTCTAAATTTCACGGGACCCTTGTCTGTATGAGCGTAACCCAGCAACCAGGTAAACAAACAAATTTTTCCTCCGCCAAGGAGGTTGTGTTTTTACCGGCGTTTATCTGTTTGTCTGTGTTTAAGATAACTCAAAAAGTTTTGGATGGATTTTGATTAAATTTTCAGGAGTTGTCAGAAATGTGAAAAGGAAGAACTGATTTCATTTTGGGTGTGATCCGGAAGAAATCCTGGATTCTGGATCACTTTCAAATTTTCGATAATTGTTGCACTTGGTGTAGGTCTGCGCTCTCTGAGTGCTTTCCTAGTTTTAACATGTATTTCTTACAGGTTTTTATGTCATTTTATGTATTATTTATAATTTATCAAAAAAAAAAAAAAGTTTGAATTTTGGAGGCTTGGAACGGATTAGTGCATTTACATAGAAATTTTCTGGTTACGAAACTACTTCCAGAACCAATTAATTTCGTAAGTAGAGGTACCACTGTATATATATATATATATATATATATATATATATATATATATATATATATATATATATATATATATATATATATATATATATATATACACACACACACAAATACACTTGTCCAAGAGGTTGGAGTCTATACCACATACTTTTATATTGGTTGGTATTTTTTGTGCTTAATTTTGTTTTTAACTTAAGCTCCAAACTACAAGATTTAGTTTTTTTTTTTTTCTTTTTTTTTGGGGGGGGGGCGGGGTCATTGTGTTTGTTCAAATATGTGCTTTTAAACAATTAATACAGCTTTATTATTCTTGATTGTAGTCGTCGAGGCATGAAGAATATGGCCCTCCAAAACATGTGCGTCTCTGAATTTGACCCTCTTTGTTGTAAAACTGACACTTTTCGTGCCGTGGACCAGTCTTGGTTTTCCTCCTGTCAGTCCTGGACACAGAGGAAAATACAGAGAGCAGCATTTTAACTTGTGATCATTCGTCAGCATCCACAAACCACTGTGTCTGCCTTTTTAAAATCACAGGACCCCCCCTTGCACACATGCATCCCATTCGCACCTCATCAGGCTTTAAATAAAACTGTGACTGTAATGAAGAAAGTCAGATATGCGGGGAAAATCTGTGACTAATAAAAAGAGAAACCAATCTCTTCCCCTAATCAAATTCAGCCTTCTTCCTCTTCCTCTACTGTTTCTCATGATGCAAAACAGCAGGACTGACTCAGTGTGCAGCGTTCATATGCTTGGTCATACATATTCATTTAAAAAGGTCTGGAATGGAAAGCAGAGATGCCCACATTAAATTAGCTTTTCCCTCCTCAGTGTCGATATTTGTTCATACTTGGATGCGTACTGCACTGAAGCACCTGCATATAAAGTGTTTCTGATTTTTCTCAAGATTCAATAATAATTCATCCCATGGACTGACGGTAAAAACGGAGAGCATTTGCAGACAGACAATATCCGGTATGCATTTGCTGCTTTTTAAAAACAGCATTTTATAAATGTCGAGGAGCCAGGCAGTGGAGGGAGAATAGAAGAATCAATCGGGTAATGAAACCCACAAGGTTCTTGCAGACTTCCATCAATTCAAAACTCTCACGCTGATTGCAGTTGATCAGAAAATTCATTCAGTTTTTCAGCCCTCCCTGTAAGTATTTGTTTTGCTGACAACGACTCGGACGCACATTCGTATCAAGTCACCAGAGCTGCAGCTCTGTGAGCTGAATAAGATCTGGATAAAAGGAAGCTGATTAAATGTTCGGATTGATCAAGAGATTCAGTTATTTTTTTAAGTAGACGCAGTAGACGCAGATGTGCACTGTAGCGTAATGCACATGTTAGAATCTTAGATACTGGTAGTGTATTGGTATTAAACAGACTTATGTGTATTCTATATGCTCCTGAAATCTGTATATTAAGAGGAACCCACACGGACTGAAATACTTTATAAATGTGGTTAAAAGATCTCGTCCAACGTGATTAGGGTTGGGCACCGAAAAACGATTCCAAGTAGGAATCTGTTCCTAACGTCCGGTTCTGGAATCGTTTAGAAGATTTTTGAATTTCGATTCCTTTTTTCGGTTCCTAAATGTCCGCGCTATTTCTTTGTTTTTTGTTTTGTTTTGTTTTGATTTACTGCACTAGTTTGTTGATGTTACTCCACCCGTCGTACTCAACTCCACTCTAGTGTCGACGTCACGTCCGTCGCCGACGGGACTTCACTCGCCCCAACATGGATCCCAAGAGACGCCGCTCTCGAGTTTGGCTGCATTTCAGTCCAGGGAATGACGGTTACCTGGCGCAGTGAAACATCTGCAGGAAGCGTGTTACTGCCAAAGGAGGGAGCACGACTAATATGGCAAAACACCTTCGCCTGCATGGCATCACAAAAATAAACACTGCATTGCTCCCGTCGCTTCTTCGACTTCAACAGAGTCCGTCTTCATCCAGAAACTCTTGCCTTCTCATATACAGTGGTACCTCTACTTACGAACGTCTCTACATATGAAATTTTCAGGTTATGAAACGCATCAAAGGGAAAATATTGCCTCTAGTTACGAAAGAAATTTCAGGATATGAAAGGCAAAAATACAGTTCACGCTGCTACTTGCAGCTCCCAGAGTTTACCGAACGTATACATACTTGTCGGCTTTAAATCCGTCTAAGCTGCTCTGCCATTGGCTATCGCTTAGCATCTTCCTGGCATCCCATTGGCTAGGAGGGCCCCTTGTCTGTATGAGCGTAACCCAGCAACCCAGGTATAACAAACAATTTTTACCTCTGCCAAGGAGGTTATGTTTTTGTCTGTGTTTATCTGTCTGTTTCTAAAAGAGCAGATATGATCATCTTCCTAAACAAAAACTGTTGATTTAGTTTTTTGTTGGGCAAAATGTATTTTGGAGGTTAACTGCCAACTGTAAGTTGTTTAACATTTAGGCTGTAAGTGAATTCTGTATATGCATATGTGCATGCAAGCATGTGTAAGAATAAAAATGGCCTGTCGCCTGTGTAAATGTGTCACAGTTTTTTAATAAAAAAATTCTACTGTTAGATAAGTCGCTATCTGTTGACCTACACATCAAAGAATCAGAATCAAGAATCGTTTTGAACAGGAATTGAAACAGAGAATCTGAATTGGAATCGGAATCATTAAAATCCAAACGATGCCCAACCCTAAACGTGAAGGTTTGGCTGTTGAGCAGCTATGCCGGATCTGCCCAGTACCGGCCCATTACTGGTTCTTATTCAGGGTCACCAGGGTCTGCTGGAGCCCACCGTCCTCTCTGGGCTACATCCCAGAGCGCCGGAGCGTCACAGGGCCACATACAGATGGAAAACTGAGTGTGCACACACTTTGCCGTGGGCTGGAGTACGAGGGGAAAAAAATCCTACTCAAGCAAAGGGAGAACAATCGTGCTTCACGCAGAAAAGTTCCAGCTGGACTTTGAACCTGGAGGTGACAGTGGCGACCACCAGGCCACCAAAGCAGCCCGATCTGCCCAGTTTCACTTTAATTGCAAACAGTCATGAGTATGACATCCCAGCTCCTCACATTTATAGCCATTTCATGAAAAATGACAATAAATTCAACAAATTACAGCTGATTTTGGAGACTAGGGGCATGGCATCTGTAAGTGACAAGTAGGTTTTTCTCAGTCTGAGGTAAGGAAGTGGTGCAGAGACTCTTCTCTGGTTGTGACAACTCCTCCTTTTTGATGTCTGCACCGCAGGTAGTAATGACACTAGTTCAGAAACTCCACTTGGATCTTATTAACTCCTACGTTGGAGCACATAGTCTCCCGGGTCGACGGTGCCCATCAGTGACGCAGCTCTGCAGCGGTGCGGTGAGGCAATACGGGGACGAGGCGATCGCTTTATCACACTGAGTGCCACTGAGTCACGTCATGACCAAAAAGCAAACCCTGCAGCAATGATAGCCCTTAATGATTGAACGAACAGCAGGAAAGGACTGCCAGTGGAGCTCAGGGTTAACGGATGTAACGGCTGAAATATTTGAGTTTTCCTCTCTGTAGTGTGACATGATGCAGCTGTAAAAAAAAAAACAACTCTTGAAAGGAGTCTGGGGAGTTCTTTGAAGGAGCTCCCCAGACTCTACTTTCTTCAGTGAGACCTTGGCACTGCTTTGTTTGAGAGCACCTATTGAGGGCTTATCTAGTGTTGCATAACTGAATCAGAGCTTTCTGGACTCTGGAACATTTGTCTGCCCAGGCCGTTTCTAAAACATGGTTCTGCACATCCTCCCAAACCAAAACTCCAGTCTCACAAGATGTGTGACTCACAGTGACAAAATGTACATGATGCGATCCAAAACGACATACGTGAGTGGCTTCGTGAATCTACGGTACAAGTCTGGTGACAGGGTCGGCACGCCAAGGCCTAAAACACATCGCACACGACTCCTATGACCCTTCCTGCAGGTGGGGAGGTGAACTCAAGTAACCCGTTCGGGCTGAGCCCAGCCGGGCCCCATGGGTAAAGGTCCGGCCACCAGGCGCTCCTGAACTAGCCCCTCCTCCAGGCCTGGCTCCAGGGTGGGGCCCTGGTGACCCTTGCCTGGGCAAGGGACATCAAGCATCACAGGAGTCGATTGAATTGTGCTTAGTCTGGCCTGCCTCCCAGGAAATGCCCCCGACAACATTGCTCACAGCTCACATAGCTCACATATCTTCGGGTATGTCCTACTGGGATAAGACCACGGGGCAGACCCAGGACTCACTGGAGAGATTATAGCTGGCCTGGAAACGCCTCGGTGACCCAACTCCGGAGCAAGCGGAAGGATGGTCTAGTGGCAGAGGGTTGGAGCAGGACCACCGGTTTGGTGTCATTTCCTGACTCTGTTTGGTTTCTCTCGGTACGGCTGACTCCGGATGTTTTTTTTTTTTTTTTGTGGTGTGAAAGCTTCATGACCTCGGACTGACCCAACTAGGGTCTTTGAGCTGAAGAGGCTTCCGTAGTGCACTGGACAATGCACCGACAGCTGTGAAGGAGCGCTCAGCATGGCAGAAGAAAGTACGATGTATTAGGGCCACACTGAGAAAAAAAAAAGTGTTATTTTTTTCATTCCTCACTTACGAGAACAAAGTCGAAATGTCGAGAACAAAGTCGAAATGTCGAGAATAAAGTCGAAATGCAGTTTCCACAATAAAGTTGTCTTAAAGATTTATTCAAACCAGCTTTACTCTACCAACATGTCTGTGTCTATGTCGGCTTTATTCTCGACATTTTGTCTTTATTCTCGACATTTTGACTTTATTCATGACATTTCGACTTTATTCTCGACATTTCGACTTTATTCACAACATTTCAACTTTATTATGATATTTCGACTTTATTCTTGACATTTCGACTTTATTCTTGACATTTCGACTTTATTCTCGACATTTCGGCTTTATTCTTGACATTTCGACTTTATTCTCGACATTTCGGCTTTATTCTTGACATTTTGACTTTATTCTTGACATTTCAACTTTATTCTTGACATTTCGTCTTTCTTCTTGTAAGTGAGGAATGAAAAAAAAATCATTGCCCACAATTTTTTTTCTCAGAGTGGCCCTAATACTCCGTCGTATAAAAGTCACGCTGGCAGCTGCGAACGAACGACTGCCAGCTGCTTTGCTGACTGGCCGTTTAGCTCGTCTAGAGCGGTGCAGCCAAATACCTTGGAAACATGACGCTCTGCCAAGCCTGCGACTGACCAATGACAGCACTGAACGTTGTCACATGTTGTCACATGTCGCAGCACACACATGTGTGTGTGCTGCGGCGTTTGGACTGGAATGAAAACAGCGATAAGCCAGCACGAACTGAACTAAATGAAGAATGATGGAGTGTAACTCAGTGCAGCGGGGTGAAAGTGAAAGTGGCTGCAGTTTTCCTGCCTGAGTGAAGAAAAATACGACCCTGAAATGATTTCCTGTACAAACGACACAACGCCAGTTAGCAGCAGACCCATGTCCAGCTCGCAGTAAAGCTGCTTTCGGAGCTCAGAGAAAGACTTAAAAAAATAAAATATTTTTGCGTTGGATCCAACAGATTAAAGCTCTTAAAAGAAGCCCTTAACCTCCCTTCAAGTGATTTGGAAAAGAAAACACTGTTAATGTTTTACGCTTCTGCATCTCACAAGGTTCAAGGCTTCGGTTTGCTCCTGCAGCTGAGCACATCGCATCTTCTTTCAGAGTGAGATGTTGTCAGAAGATGGAGTTTCAGTCCGAAAGCGTGTGGTTGAGATGCCAAAACCCCTATACTCGCACTAACTGCTTAAAAAACAAATTCTTGTCTAGGTTTTTACTACAACTTCTTCAAACAACTTAACTGCAACAAGGCCCCTGATCTTTGAAATTAACATTTGTTAGGATTTCAGAATTAGCTCAGAAGTTTAGTGCACATTAGTTGGTAAAAAGCTAAACTTGTATGGCCTCTAGGATGTCCACCCCACTGCTCTTAGAATTTACAACCTCAGTGCTCGGATCCTTGCTTGTCCTGGAGGGTTAGGGTTAGGGCTGGACCCCTCTGACCCTTCTGACCCCTAAAGATGGGAGGGAACTTAGACAAACATATTTGATTGACACCTCAGCTCTTGGACGAGATGATCAACAAACGTGTGTTTAAACGAATCTGACTCCCCTTCTTCCCTTCTTTCTGTGGCCATAAAAGAGGGAGAAACGCAGAACAAAAGCCGCGTTCTCTGGCATCTCTCTGTGGTGTTAAGACAATGTACCAATCGGCCGATTAAATATTCTGCATGGCATATTAAATCCTTGTATTGATCCTATTAAAATGTGCATTAATCTTTGTTTTCAGTCTATTTACTGACACCAGATAAAAGAACACGATATTACTTTCACATTCCTCCAGTAACGTCGCACAACACTTGGAAAGAAAAATAAAAGAAAAGCTTGGCATGAACATTTTTTTATAACATGACTTGGTTTGGATTTTTGCAGTTCAAGCTGTACTTCTCTGCTTCTGTCAGATAAAAGAAATAAAACACAGTGTTTACGGGGTGGCGGCAACAAAAGAGAGAGGGTGAAGTACCTTTGAGTGCCGATGACTGGTTTCCTTTGAGCTGGTGCAGAGCTTGAGTGTGTGTGTGTGTGTTAGGGGTGTGAAAAAAATCGATTTGGCGATATATCGCGATTTCTGCCCGCCCGATATAATATCGATTTTTCAGCTCCTAATATTTATTTTTTAGAAAAATTCATTCATTTACTTAAATGTGCAAAACATTAATAATAAACAATAAATAGGTTGTGCTGAAGGAAATAGTTTTGACTCAATTTATCCTCTGAATGATCAATATCATCTGAAGAACAAATACAGCAACTTGATTTTTCATCTCTACTTTTAATTTTGATATTAACTGGATAGAATATCGCAATATATCGTGATATCGTATCATGCCCCAAGTATCACGATACAAATCGTATTGTGAGGTCCTTGCCAATACTCACCCCTAGTGTGTGTGTGTGTGTGTGTGTGGGTACTGTACTGCAAACCAGGCATTGATGTCATCCAGCTAACATGCTCCGACCCACGGCACAAGGCTGTCAACACATTTTTAAGCAATCATCCAAACAAGCGTTATTTTGAAAAATCTTTACCAGAATTTCAACTTTTTTTTTTTTTTTTTTTAAGATTTTTGACACCAAAAACATTTGGCTGCGACTTCATACAGAGATTCAAAAGCTTCCAATTCATACATCAGGATACAACATAGAGACATTTATTTCTTGTTTCAATACCAAAACCACGTGGTGATCCTCCGTTAATCCCAGAAAGCAGCATTGTTCATTCACAAATGAAAACTGGGGGAAAAAATAAAAATAAAATTCAGATCAGCTCTTGTGATTCCCCACCAGTCTGTCCTGGTCCTGTGGTCCGTCCACTGAAACTTCCAGTCAACAAATCCTAATGCACAAGTGCATTTGAGAGAAATTATAATCTATCGGCTCCAAACACTGAGCACAGCGGGACCCGGGTCAGCATCTGGGCTGACCTCCATCCAGTTGGAGGTCAGGAGGAGGTCGTCGTCACACTGGGAAGTTCCCCCTCTGCTGTAAATGCTCGCCGTGGCTGACCCCCCTCAGAGGGCTGGACTGTGATTCTTGGCAGCGTGGAAACAGTTTTGTGAAAATGTGGCGGGGGCCCCGTGCCCGGGGTGCGGCGCCACAGAGATGGGCTCACGGCTCGTGGACGTGCGGCGGGACACGCTCGTCCGGTGCGACTGAGCCAGAACCCAGAGTGTGGCAGAGTTAATACAAAACAGGGTGAAATGAAAATAAAAAGGAAAAATAGTAACATCATTCCTCTGTTCTTCAGCTTTGTACTTGGTCACTTTTTGAATTCCATATATTTATATCCATATATATTTATATATATATTTATATATTCTTTTTACAATTAAAAACACCATGGATTTGACAGATTATTTGGTTTCTTTTTGTCTGAGTAGAAGTGTTTCTCTTGTTTTTGTAAATAAATGCAAGTAGATATTTTTTTTCTTTTTCCATACTGTCAGTCTGTTTTAAAGGCGGCGGCTCTTGGAGAGTTTTTTATGGGTGTATCCATACAGTATGCATATCACTTTAACGATTTTCCATGAAATATTTTTTAAATTTTTTTCTTTTAAATTCTGCATTTTATTTCACATCCCACTGGTGCAGGACACCAGGGTCAAACAGAGTCAACTAGAGGTGGATGTCCTGAATGCTGTCCTCTCATTGGGCGGCTGGGCCCAGGTCTCTGTCTGACAGGCTCGGGCTGAGCAGCTGGGTCTGCGCGGGTCCGTTACCCACAAGCCCCCCAGCGCCTCCTCCGTTAAGGTTAAGGAAGCAAACAGTTTCTCTGGCCTCCGGCTGCGCGGCAGCTGATCCGCCACCGTTGACCACGCCCTCCTCGTGCTTCCTGTGAACGAGCGCCAACGCCCTGAGCTGCTCCTGCGCCTCCTCCAGCAGCAGCGCCATCTCATCCCGATGCTGCCGGCCGACGGACGACGAGCAGGAGGACGAAAACCGCCTGCCGTGTGCCGCCCCTTCTCTCCTCCCCTCCTCGCAGGGTGTCGCTCCACAGGCGGCGGACATCTTTGCGGCTGCCGGGGTGGAGCTGGTTTGCATACAGGACACCTCGCTGTCGTGGTGACACTGAACTGAGGGGATGATGGGGATCGAGCAGGAGCGAAACGGGGGAGGTGGGGAGCGGCTGTCATGGCGCCCGGTCTCCTCAGGCTGCGGGTGTTGGCGACGGGATTGTCGTGCGCAGGTAGAGGGCACAGGCCCATCGCCACCTCCTCCACGCAGCCACGCCAAGGCAGTGACGACAGGGTCTCCATGGAAACAGGAGTTTGCATATGTACAAAAGCATCTGGTCTGGAGTCGTCAGGCTGATTCCTGCCCTCCGCTTGGACACTGAAGGAGATGGGAAACATGATGAAGAAGGAGAAGACAGAGACAGAGAGGGGAGGAGGGGAGAAAAGGTTATTCCACTGCAGGAAAAACTTCCACACTTCACTTGGAGAAAAGTTGACGTGTCTGCGGTGCGTTTTCAACTCAATCGCCTTTTCAAACTCCTACTCTGGAGCTCTGGCAGAGCACACAGAGGCGCTGCTCTCTGCCCTCTGCCGCCTCACAGGCTAACCAAGGATGCTGAGGGGGAGGAAGATGAGTCTGACATCTTTCTTTCATCTCTTTATATCCGAGTCTGAATGCACACAAAGCTCAGCCCCCTCACATAAGTGAGGTTTTTTATTCTTTTTAATTTGTTTTAATGAGCTCCAGTTGCAACAAAACACCTTGAAGACATTTTAAGGTTTTAAAGTATCAGGATATGATAAAAACATAATCTGATCCCCTCTTAGGTCTTAACATTGGGTAAATACAACAACACAGTATGCATTTAATTGATCTTTTGGTAAGCACCGCCCCCTTCCTAGTTACTGTTGCTAGGTCGGACAATCTTGCTGCTCCTGCGTTAAGGACTGTGTTAATTCGCTATTTTTCCGATGTGTATCATCAGTGTTAATATTATACTATAATAACGTCATGGTGAAATATTGCTGCTGGGGACCTGCAACAGTGACTCAAGGTGTCCAGAACGTTTGGAGGGACATTTTTATTCTCTTTCCCAAACCAAAACAAACACTGGAAAAATGCAGGCAGTAGGTTAAGTTGTGTCCGTCCACACAATCAACTGAACGTGGGGAAAGTTACAAAACACACCTACATTTGCTCCAAGGTAAGTTTACTTTGTTTATTAGATGATTGATTTAACCACCATTCAGGTAAAGTAATAATATGATTTAATACGTCTCCGTTAGCATTAGCTCTGGTCTCAGATAGGCAGCAAAATACACACGGATGAATTAGTTCGTCATCCCCATAACTTTGGTTACGGTACATGACCAAACACCTGTTGATAGCGCCGATGTGTTCAGAAGAAAGTGTTGAAGGTCTCCTGTTTAAATATACAGAGGACAGAAAACTGAAAGTGATGTTTTATGAAGAATTAACGCTATTATTCCTTAAAAGAAGGTTTTTGTACATTCAACTGCTTCAATTTCAGCGCTTTGGAAGGTATCCTTGGATTCTCAAGAGAAGAACAAAAAAAATCTGCACAATGCTGATGCTCAGCTCTGCAATTAGTTAATCATAATAACATTTGGACCAGTTTGGGCTTTTGTAACGAGTGCTCTGCCATTATCCCAACATGCCACGTTGATTGCTTTGATAATCTGGAGATAACACAGCTTCTTTTCTTGTACTAACAGGCTCTTTTATCTTATTGTCTCGAAAATTGACCCTTGTGTTGAGATGAGATAAAATAA
The DNA here is from genome assembly GCA_018398805.1 of Hirundichthys speculiger. Lineage (NCBI taxonomy): Eukaryota > Metazoa > Chordata > Actinopteri > Beloniformes > Exocoetidae > Hirundichthys > Hirundichthys speculiger. The sequence continues at coordinate 587,324 of JAGFBZ010000257.1, forward strand.
ACCATTATGGCCAGAGAGAGAGAAAAAAAGCTTGATTTTCTTTAATCATCAAGGGATGCTCATAAAGACTCTGATCCACTGGATCATATCTGATTTCTTTTTTTTTTTACAGATCTGTGTGATGACTGTAGGGGATGATTGATGACTAAGAAAATAAGTGAAGGTGCAGATGTGCGGCTGATGTTAGCTGAAGTTATGAAGCAGAGAGGTTAATCAATGGCCACCTCCTCATGTTTATTTGAGGAGCTCCTCACCGAAGTAAAGATAACATGTATCAGCCTATTATCACGACAAAGCGGGCTTTGTTATCATTAGATAATTAAATAAGTAGCTTGTGATCTCTGATAAGGGCATTAAATAAAACAGTCCCTGGGGGGAAGCCTGAGAGTGGCTGACCCGTTCATCAAACACAACCGCCTCCCTTTGTGGGTTTTTCATCCACCTCACCTGACTCCCTAAAGCCTTTTCCTGCCTGGAAGCCTCACTTTCAGAAAGCCCTGAAGGCAAACTTCTCTCCTCTGTTCTCTGCCGGCATCCTGACCAAACTTCACTGATCTCCAACATCCTCTCCATGGACGACTGACCGCCCCCCCCCCCCCCCCCCCCCCCCCCCCCCCCCCTCAGTCCTATCAGTGTGTAAATCCAGCAGTAATCCAGAGCAGAGCCCCATTATCTTTGCATGATCATTCATAATCCTTTACGAAGGGTACGTCTCCTGTCAGAAATCAACTTGGCTCGATTCTCTTGTTACATCCTCGTCACACACGCTCACGCTCTCCATCAAGGCTTTAAAGATAGCGGTGGGTGGAGGAGGTGCTTTTTTAGACTCAAAGGAAATCACTTCTTGTTTTTTATCACTGCAGTGATTTTTTTTTTTTTTTCTGAGACATGAAAACCTCTGAAAAACCACGCTGGAGCTTTAGCGGGCCCACAGAGAGGATCCTGGGAGCGATAACAGGATGGTGCGAGGGTGCTAATTCCCCAGATAACATTCACAGACAAATCTCTCTTTTGATGTGCTGAAACATAATCAGTTTGCCGGAAAAAAATCTGTGAAGCGCAGTTCAAATATAGACTCCGGAGCGGTGCGAGGGGTATCACAGAGAGATCGTCTGCGAGCGAGGTGCGATAAGTGACCAGGCTTTTAACTTTAATGGGAGCTCATTACAGCCACAAGAGTTAACAGGATTTTTTTTATTAATCCATTACCCTAAAGATAATTTTTGAACGCATCCCATCTGTTTGTCGATGATTCCTGGTTTAAAAAACTCAATGGATGTAGTGATGGCGACACCAATTAAATGTATCAGAGAGGCGGCGCATGTGCACGCGTGCATGTGCGTGGGTGTTTGCAGGCGCTCGTCTGACTCAAGGCTGCGCATGTGATGCACTGAAACCTGGACAGGGAGGGGGGAAAGATGCTGCACCCGGGAGCCTGAAGATTCACCCGACCACTCCATCAGCCATTTTGGAGACGGTTTCATCATAAAATAGTCGTAACGACGCAGGACATGTCAGCCATTTTGTCGAGATGACACGAAGCGTCACAGACGGGCGTGAAAAGGAGCTTACATCCCCTCTTCTAAGCATTTTCTCGCTGCCATATTCTATCTGCCCCCCCCCCCCCCCCCCCCCCCGCCTCTGCTGCCGTCTCTTTTTCAAACGCAGCTGTGTTTTGAAAGCCTTATTTCTGTCTCTGCATCTCTCCCTCGGTCTCCCTGAGGAGCTGGTCAAACGTCTCCATGGCTACGGAGGCTAATACGCTGTGGTAACGGGATGCCCGTCCATCCATCTGCTGCTCTGTGAAGTCTCACTTTGTGAGGGAGTGACGGGGAGCGAGTCGATGGGCGGGCAATCGAGTCCCAGCAGAGCTGAATGTAAGCTGAACCAGAGAGCTGGCTGACCAGCCAGACAACTGAAGAGACGCTCTGGCTACGATGGACAAACTGGGACCGAAACTCATCAACACGGGAGGCAACCAGGAGACATCGTGTGAAACCTGCTCGATCTCACAGAAATACAGGAAAAAGGATGACTCTGGAAGATCGCATTACATCGTAAATGCACACAGCCGGGATACAGATTTAGGCCCCCGATTGTACACTTCCCCTTACCCGTTAACACTAGCCGCTACACACAAATTGTGGCTATAGGAACCTCCGCTAACAGCTAATACAATCTTCTGCTTGCTAAAGCCGCTACCCGTTATGTTGACTCCCTTACTCACTTTGTAGGTGTGGCAATGGGCGTGTCTTTCGCTCTTTCCGCAAACTCGGTATCTTGCAATTGCGGTTTGCGGAACCGCATGTCGGCACGTACAAGAGCACGTCCAAATGGCATCAATGCGCGTCCACCTGGTCACACGTGGACGTGCACAAACGTCTTCACCTCTGGAATTAACTCTTGTATAAAAGCGTGATTTGGCCTCAGTTGAACCCCTGAGAAAATAGCAGAGATCATCTTAAACGGCTTGTTCGCCAGTTAAACCATAGACGACCAGAGCGTGTTTACTGGAAGTGCACCAACTATCTGGGACTTTCAGGTAGCTGATAGGAATTCTCTGTGTAAAAATATTTATATGTATATATCAGTGCAGAGGAGGAGGAGGAAGGAAGAGGAGGAAGCTCTACAGCAGAGTCCCAGACGAGCTGCACATGAGAGCTGCTCTGATCTGGATGAACAGATGCTCCATAGCGGTTAGCAGGTAGCGCAACCTGCTCTTAAAGGCAATGGCTGCTGACGCACTGATTGGTTTAATAGGTGGAATGCCCTAACCACTCCTATGCTAATGTAGCGGGTACCGCAGGTGGGATAGCAGGTTTAGCAAGGTGGAAGATTGCGTTCTTCACGGGAGAAGCCCCTCCCGCTACCTGCTATCCCTTAATAGCGGCTTTAGCAGATCTGGTGCAAGATCAGGGCCCTTCGAGTTCACCAGTCTTGGCTTTGTCAGTCTTTGTGGTTGCAGCTTTCCACTGATGTGTAAAGTGAACACGTGCGCTCAAATATATTATAAACAGTGTCACTTCAGCTGTAAACTGATGCTTTAATCCATATAATTCAATTTATCCACTGAAGACAGAGGGAAAGTTGATACCAGTCTACCCTTCGGATTGAAAAATGAGAGCAGACATGCGCCGCCATCACTGCCTTGTACCAAAACATGCTAGAGAACTTCTGCTGAAAACATGGCGGATTAAAGAGCCGTTGACCACGTTATCAGGAACCTCAACCGCAGAGACCCAGCTGGCGCCGCGACCGCTTCCTTGTGAGGATTCGGCTCAACCACCGGGACTCCACACGCAGCCACAGAGAGGACATTTGTCCAATAACCCGGCGTCGAGTTAGGCACAAAGCAGCCGTTTCCATCCAAAAAGAGAAAAACCATCCAGGACAGATGGAAATCCTGCAGGATGATGGTTTATAACCGGGCGGGGGAGCTCACTTCACACGTTCACCACTGACGGCACCGTGACTACAGTCAGACAGCGTCCCGCCTTCCCGTGTCCACGTTTTCTTCCTCTTTCTTTTCGCATGAATGTAGGTCATGAGGAGCTTAATGCTGAGGACTGCTGGGAGCTGCACGCCTGAAGCGGAGCTCGCCAGTCCAGGTGGTTAAAGCGCTGACTCACGATCTGCCAAAAAAAATGGGTCAGAGATGTTTTTCACAATGAATTAATTTCTCGCTCCTCATTTTAAACCAAACCTTTTTCATTTGCCCCGGCTGGTGTGCAGATAGGTGCGAGCAGCGTAACCCGAGCGTGTCACACTTCAGTACTGTTATTTAATTACCGGACCGTCTGCTAAGCCCTCACATTTAAAAGCTCCGGGGGCAGGTGAAGGAAGAATTTGGAGAGAAGAAGGGAAAAAGTGAAAGATGCAGATGTGTCCTTAAAAGCACCGAGGTAAGGGTTTCTGCTGCAGACCACGACGCCAGCAACGGAAAAAAAAAGAAAAAAAAAACAAACAAACGAAACAAAAGAAAGGGATGAGGAGGTTGAAAAAGTTTGTTTTTCTTCAAACAAAATAAACGAAAAGTCGAAATGAAATCCATAGCTCTGTCTGGGTCTGCATTTGTCACCTCGGTGGTTTTTGTGTGGAATGAGTCAGCAGTTGGAGGACACAACAAAGAAGATCAGACAGGCAGACGGAGACACGGAGGTGTGGATAAAACCGAAGAGCATCCTCGATCTCAGAAAAGGCTCCGTGAAGACACAGATACAGCTTGTAAACATGTTACATTTCAGTGGCGCGCTCCTCTTAATTATCACGGCGAAGCTGAATCAATATCAAATCTGCATTCACAAGCCGAATGGAGCTGATTTAGTTGTTTTAAATGGTCTTTTTCATGAAGGGGGGGGCACTGTGGGGTTTCTACATGACTCGTCTCACTGAAGCATTTCTTCCACTTCTCACCCTCTTCGCGCCTCCGTCTCCTTCTCTGATGAGTCGACCTCCTGAAGGTGCTGGTAGGCGGGGCCTGAATACTTAGATCCTCCAATTGGGTTTAACCTTCCTCTGCTTATGGGTGGGGTCACGTGAGGAGCTGACCAGTGGGCCGCCCTGGCTCTCTGCTCGGGCCTGTGGAGCAAAGAGAAAGGAAAAAAAGGTTGTTTCACTCTTTTTTTGACTGCTGTTCGTCAGTTTCTGCAGCATCGTCCTGTTGGTGCGGTTTATGATCTGTCCAGATTATTTGGACACAAGAAACTTTATCAGAACTTTTTTAGATATTTGTTAAATTCTTTCATGCCATGCAATGCAACACCACAGCATTCTCCATATGTTCCAATGCACGCTATGTTTTATGGTGGTCTTAATCCATCCACCCATCATTTATCCATCCATCCATCCATCCTTAATCTATCCATTATTCATCCACCATCCATCCATCCATCCATTCATCCATCCATCATCCATCCACCCATCCATCCATTCACCATCCATCCATCCACGCACCCATCCATCCATCCATCCATCCACCCATGCATCATCCATCCATCCATGCACCCATCCATCCATCATCAATCCATCCACCATCCATCATCCATTCATTCATCCACCATCCATCTATCAATCCATCCATGCATCATCCATCCATCCATCCATCCATCCATCCATCCATCCATCCATCCATCCATCCATCCAATTATCCATCCATCATTCATCCATCCATCCATCCATCATCCACCCACCCATCCATGCATCATTCATCCATCCATCCATCATCCATCCATCCACCTACCCATCCATCATCCATCCATCTATCCATCCATCATCCATTCATTCATTCATCCACCATCCATCCATCCACCCATCATTCATCCATCCTTCATCTATCCATTATTCATCCATCATCCATCCATCCATCCATCCAGTAAAGATGAAACCAAACTGAGCATATATAAAGTAGAGTGAAAACATTGAAAAATGCTTTGAATAAACCCATTGGAACCTTTTTTAAAGACTCATGTTTTGATATAAAAGACACAACCTTGTCTGTAGTTATATCTCTTTCTATGAAAATATATTAATCTGAAATTTGAACCAAATGAAATGAGCACAACATCATGAAACAATGTTTTTGTGCTGGAATCAATCACAGAGGTTGAGACGCAACTGCTTTAGCAAAAATGTAACGTAATTATTAATTCAGAGGACCGAAGAAACCGTGTTCTCTTCTGTTACAGGTAACATTGAACTTTTGAATCCATCTTTGCTCTTCGTCTCAACAAGGAGTTTTGTGCTTTAATTTATCCAAGCAGATTATAAAAGAAGGAAGTTACAATCATTGAAACAAACAGAGACATGAAAAACAGATTCATGGTCTGTTGATTGAATGTGTTGCATTTATTCCACCACAACCTTTTTTTTTTTTGCTTTCTCAACTGAGTAATTTCATTTTCCCAGCATGACAATTGATGTTTGTTGTCCACCACAGTAAATGTACATTTAAATGGCATCGTTTCCACAGAGCCAACCCATACTTTTAGGTCTTTCAACAGAATTAGATCCATAATTTTAAACCTGTAAAGGTCACTGTTGAGTCGTCAAAAATGACTCAAGTCCTGTTTGTTTCAACATGTGACCTTTGCAATAAAGTGCTTCAATGAAAGTGAAGTGAATTTTCAGCTGGGCACCAATGGGTCAAACACTTATGGCCAAGAAAAACTCCCCCTCGTAGGGCAATAAAATATATCTCACCCTAAAGTGAGACGGATGCCTTAAAATATTAAATTAAACCAAATCAATGTCTGTAATTAAATAAAGAACACAAAGCTGCTCGAATGTTTTCTGTCTCCTTCCAACATATAATCCAAAGAGCTGACAAAAATGGCACGATGGTGAGGAAAAGAAGAGTTTGGAGGCAATTAAAGTTCCTATTGTCATTGGTATGACCTCCAAATGCATATAGTTTTATTTCTGGTACTCAGATAACGAGAATTACTGCAAAACACTCAGAGAAGATGCTTGAAAGATTTAATTTCTGCTGAAAAAACCCCAAAACAAACTACCCCAGATCTCCAATCTGCTGTCTGAGGGACAGACGCTTCTTTGGTTTTTACACATTAAAACTGAAAGCCTTCAGTCAGAGTTTTTTTTAAGCAACACAGATTCTTCGGTACTTTTTGTGGCTTCTTTGGATGACGGCATCCAACCACTCTGCTGTTCTAACAATCGTGTCCAGGTTCTTGCATCAGCTCAAGCAATTACAAACAGACGTCCACTAATAATTTAAGAGCTACAGTGATGAAAGGGGGGAGAAAAGTCTTTCAGGAGTTCAACCAAACGGTAACAGAGTTGTGGTCGGAGTGCTGTCTGACTGGATCTCTGGTTCGAAGGGGAAAAAGGGCCGTAAACCTGCAGCTGCATTAGGAGCGGCGTCGCTGCACAGATGTCCTCTGGTGCTGTTGCTCTGATAGACTGGACGGTGGCGGCGCAGGCGGAGCCTCTGCAGGTACAGCTGTCAGACATTCATCAGACGGTTGGTGCTTTGACACCCAGACGCCTGCGTCAGCTTCTTCAGCGGAGGGACTGAACCTACGTCAGTACTATCACATGAACAAGAACCACGGTGACCATGAGGTGGAGGAAGTTGGAGTTTGCAACCACCTCGGCACGTACGTGTTCACACTTTTCATTTAACAGCCGTTCACTTTGTGCTTCACGAGCTGTTTAAGTTTCTGCTTGGTGACGTTTAGGCATCACAGCATCTTTAGGAAATGCATTTAACACAAGTTCATGATTAGATCACAAAAAAGAAAGGAGGAAATGAGTTGGATTCAGGTGCGCATGAAAACGCTCCACCTCTTGTTCACGTCTGAATCACTCAGCTATCGCCGTTGAAATTTCAGACAAGAGAGAGTGAGTGTGGGACCGGCTGAGAGGAAGAGCCTGCAGCAACTCAAATTAAAAAAGTAAAAATTGACATTTCATGTGAAAGTTTAGAAAAAAACTTGGGGTGGCGTGTAGGGTTGGGAATCGAGAATCGGTTCCTGTAGAGCAGTGATTTTCAACCCTGGTCCTCGAGGCACACTATCCAGCAGGTTTTAGTTGTTTCCCTCCTTCTTCACACCGTGATACAAGTGGCTGTGTCATCAACAGACTTGTTCAGACTTTGAGGACAACCTGATAATGACCATTAATTAAAATCAGGTGTGTTGAAGCTGGGAAATCTCTAAAACCTGCTGGATAGTGTGCCTCGAGGGCCAGGGTTGAAAATCACTGCTGTAGAGAACCGTTTCCTGCAGAGAACCGGTTCCTGCAAAGAACCGGTTCTGTGTTTTTCAATTCCATGGAATCGTTTGGCAGTTTATCCAGCGATTCTCTTATCGATTCCAACCAGCGCGAATCTCACGTAATTTAAGCAAGTTACGCACAGTCAATTCCAGAAAGCACTTACATGATTAAGTAACGTCGGTTTAGCACGCACATTGCAGTTGTAAACAACAATGGCGCCCACCAGGTTCGAACGCTCCAAAGTTTGACTTCACTTTACCAAAGAAAGATGGCAACAAGGCAACTAGCAGTCATTGTAAAGTGGAGATAACAGCGTCGGGAGGGAACACGGCTAACATGCAGAAACATTTGAACACACAACATGCGATAACGAGTGTGTGTTTTTGACGCTTCGGACTGATGGATCTCAACCCAGCAGCAGTAGCCAAGCTAAGATCACCTCTGGTAACTCTGGTTAGTAGCTATCCCGCTGCCTATGTGCTTCTTTGTAAAACACACTATAACATTAACACTATGCTATTAAACGAATGCCTTCTGCATTACATTTAGAAGATGACCATGATGAGAGAGAGAGTCTGGCTGGTTCAGAGGCTGGAAGACATGATTATTTTTTCTGCAAAAGAATTATTAATTCTTCATAGTATTTGCAGATTTGCACTATGCACTGTTCCGTTGTATTTGATAATATTTATTTTTCTTTATTATTATTTTTGAGTGCTTAGTGAGCTCATATATCCTGTTAAAAAGGAGATTTTTTTTAATTTCTATTAGGAAAAATCTGTTAGTAAAATGTTACACATTCTTGTGTATTTGCACAGTTACATATTACAACACTTAAAGGTGGGGTATGTGTTCTTTGAAAAAATGGTTCCAGCAATCCAACTCAAGTGAGATTTTGAAAATAGACACTCCCTCCCTCCTCCCAAACGCTCCGCCTCCTCCTCTTCAGCTCACCTCTTGAAACCACGCCTTCACACGATTCATGACTACATGAACCACAGGGAGGGAGGGAGGGGTGGGTGGGAGTGCATTGATATTTGATGGACGTATTAGGCAGTCAATGAAAGTAATGATGATCACTATTTTGATTGGTCAGACTTTTTCTCTGATTATATCCTCTAGACCGGACCAAAACATTTAGTTTTTTTTTTTTGCAAACATTCTATTTCAGTGGGTGAAATGGGAATGTGAAAAGGTTTTCAGGCAATATTGTAAAAAGTGCTGAAAAAAAAAGAACACCTACCCCACCTTTAACACGTTATCCAGGCTTTGGGCCTCTTTTGACCTCACTGTTGAGTTTGTAAGGTCGTGACTTCTAGGTAAAAAAAAAATTGATGCTAATAAAACTGTTTGTTCTCCTTTTCCCCTAAATTAGAATCGATAAAGAATTGAATCGTTAAACAGTATCGATAATGGAATCGGAATCGGAAAGATCTTATCAATTCCCATCCCTAGTGGTGTGGGGGGTCAGTTGTGTCTGCTGTCTGTGGACCGACTGGGACTTGTTATGCTGGTGTTTAGCCTGTGGGATCTGGACCGTCCTCGGGGTCAAAAAGTTCATCCGCGGGTTTCCTCATCAGTGCTGCTTCACTGATGTAGCGGCGTTGGAAACTAGAGCCATCGTCCCACCAGAGCCAGAGTAAGAGTTTGGATATCAGGCCGACTTTACTACCAACAGTTCTTTTCTGGAAGCTTGGTAGTCGGAGCCAGAGACGGTGGACACAACAGCTGTGTGATATTCCTGTCACTGATGATCAGGGTTGCTGCTTGTATTCACTCCTAATAATATTACTCCTCGACTGGAAAGTGGCCTAGATGTCATGAGTCTGACCTGGAACTTGAAATTGATGTTTTTTTCTCCAATCCGGCCACCTGGAGCGTGTCACACATGTGACGGGGAGGATGTGTGTGTCCGTTCTGTCATAACCGCTGGTGCAGAGCAGGTTATTACAGAGGAGGCAGCATGAGCCCCTGAGACCGTAAAGAGAGCATTTGATCTATAGTTGGGAAAACAAAGTAATTTCCAGATAAAAAGCCTAATTCACTCGCTCGCTGTCAGTCGGAGCAATTCATTTAAGTTGCTTCATCGGTTTCTTCTCTCTCTTTTTGCGGCGTTGTTATTGCAGTTTTATCGGTGCCAGCTCTACCATTCTTTTCCACAAATATTTGTCGTTGCACTTCACAGGAAAACATGGAGAACGCCACAGCAATTAGAGGCTAATTAGTGCAGCATCTCCAACCCGTATGTTCCAATGTACCCCAGTTTATTCTGGGGTGCTTCCAGTATGTTAGTATGTTTTCTTCCAGTATGTTACTTTCCCAATAAAAGGACAGATAATTGGGACCAGAGTTTGCAGATCCGACATCGTTTGGTCATCCGTCAGCTGTGAAGAGAGGCCAGTTGTGATCGTGCACTGATTCCTTGCAATCAGAAAAGTAAAGGAGAAAAAGATCAGAAAAGTAAAGGAGAGAATGAAGCAAACAAAGGACCCTTAAGGCTTACTTGGACATAAGTTAGGATGCAGAAGAAATACTAAGTATTTTATCTTAGCATGAGGAACTGGCTGAGGGGTGGAAGATTTTTGTTGCAGGTTTGATAGTGAGGTGCTTTAAAAAAAATAAGATTAGCAGCTGCACAGATGAGACGGATGAGGAGACTGGTCGTAACAAACAAGGGTCCCCTGTCCAGACCGGACGGGTGGAACTTACAGAGACGTGACACTCGGGGACTGGCGTCCATTGTGGTGTCCAGTTCCAGTCTGTGTTCCAGTCACAGAGGATGAGGGGGGTGCGGCAGCTACTCTGCTAGATCTTTCTTTGAGGTATCTGGATAGAAATAAGAGTCATGCCATGTCCTGTTTAGCCAAATTTAGAATTATATCCAGCCACATGTCCTTGCACAAAGACTTCCAAAAGTGGATTTTTATCTCATTTAAAAGTTCTGTTTTAAAAAACCACATCCAGTGAGCTGTCATCTTCTACATGATCTCCTTAGACCTGTGTGCACATACTTCTTTTATTTGTTTCATGCAAAAACAAATGCCAGAGTAATTACATGTCACGGTTTGTCCTCAAGTATGCTGACAATCTAAAAATCTAAATCTTTTTTGCAGGATGTGCAGTGACATCACAGCCAACCTGCCAGTAACTCTGTTCACTGGTGTAACAAATCCTTTCTTTCTTCAAAAAAAGGCAGCCAAGATTAAAATGTTCATTGGTTTTCAGAGGAGGACGACTTCCCTCGCCGCCTGCGTGATTAAGGTTGAGCTCGGGGCAGCAGTGAAAAAGATCTAAACTGCCGCTGGATGAGAAGCTTTACTTTGATATGAATAACAATGCTGTCTGCAGCACAAGACGCTGGAAGACACTGCAAATGTGTGTCATGGCTGACACAGAGACAGAGAGACAAGTTATGCTGTAACGCATGCTGCTAAGCTCCACCCAGACTCATGCATGACGACGGCGTCCAGCGGCGACCTCTGACCAGTGACGGCATACATGCTTCACACAATGTTGCGTGTCTTAGGAGTTTCCCTGCCACAACACACCTGGTTCAGATTAAGAGATCAGCACCAGGTTGCCATCCAGGTCTGCACAAGTATGTTAGAGACCCATTCATCTGGATCAGATGCGCTGAAGCAGGGAAACATCTAAGACATGACTGGAGTTGGAAACCCTCGTTCTAGATGGACGTCGCCTTCATCTTAAAAGTGAAATCACCCAGAGGAAGGGGAGGGGATCGGCTTCCACTTCATGCATTTGTTTTGTTTCCATGAAATCTTGGTAGAAATGTGCATTTGGTTGTGAGGACACAACGGTCGTCCTGCAGCTGATGTTGGCACGTCGTCATTCTTGTTGACATTCATAGTCTAGATGAGGTTCTGGCTGAATTTATGGACTCACCACCGTTAAAAGAGAAAGTAATCTCTCAAAGTTTTTGTTCAGTGAAGCTTGTTTTGCAGCTCTGTGTTTAGTTCTTCCCCGAATGGAAATGTTGTTGTAATTCAATCATTCAGAAGAACCTCCAGATATTTGTTTGATCAGAAACAGAAAAAACTGGAAACGGCCATCTGACATTCCCTCTATGGACAAAAATGACGTAAAAAAAATGTTCAAGATGTGTCCGAATGAGTGACCTCCTGAACCTGTGTGAAGTGAGGGTCCTCTCTGAGGCATGGTCAGTTGTTTTTGCCCCCCCAACATCCTCTAACGCTGAGCTGCAGTTGATTCCGTCAAGGCGCAGGTTTAATCTCCCGATAAGAAGCAGCACTCACCCTCTGACTGACCGTCTTTTGTTCCAGCCTTTTAAATAACTTATAACACCTTATCATTCATCTCCTCCATGATTCACGGAGGCAGCAGTGACACCACCGGCCGAGGAAACCTCTAGCGTTGCCCGTGTGGTTTGTTATGTATTATGGATGTTGGTCTGCAGCCCGGAAAACAAACTGCCTCCACAGAGACATTAAAGTTTTACTCCAGTCCACTGAGATCCCCCCCCCCAGGACGAAAGCCCCATGTTTTAGTCATGATCAATCAATTAACGGATCAATTGGATAAAAGCACCTAAAACATAACAAGTTATCGTTAATCAAAGCACATTTGACAAACGTGGAAGTGAGAAACACTTTTGGGGCCGGGGGGTTGGGGGGTGGGGGGTTTGCCTCAGCTGAACCTGCCTGTCCTGAAATGATACAAATGGGTATATAGCATGCTGAGAAGAAAAAACATCTTTTCATTTCATTTCATTGTCAAGTGACATGCCGGGGAGTGACACCGCGTTTTACGAACAGAATAATAAAAGCCTCTCTGATGCAGCAACCTGACATGATGCAGCTTCTGCTTCCTTCCGTTACACCTTACAGACGTTACCTGAAGTCAACCGGCAAAAAAAAAGAAACTGACGTTCAGCGGATGCATAGATAACACAGCACATCTGTATACACGACATCATATACAATAATAACGGCCTTTCAGGGAAATGAACAGCACGACTTCCTCATATTTAACCTGATCAGGTGACTGCCCTCATGTGTTCACGTCTGGGTTGTGTGAAACAAAAGCTTAAATGTTTGCACTTCCTCTTTCATCCTCTGTGTGTTTCTGACTGTTTTAGGTACGCTTAAAAATAAGGCTGTAGCGATACACTAATCTTCCGATACGATGCAATACACGATATTCGGCTCACGATACGATATATATCGATATTCATCTTACAATACAATACAATAATTTTCTGAAAGATTTTAAAGGGAGAAAGTGATTTTGGTGACATCTTGTGAGTGTTCCAATGAATTTGTTTGAATTAATTGAACTGAAAGCATCAATTACACATTATATGGCTGACAGGCAGCTTGCAATGCTGGACAAAATGAATAAAAGATTTGTTGAGAAAAATAGTTTTATTCATTTAAAGCAGGGGTGTCAGACTTATTTCCACTGAGGGCCACATCAGCATCATGGTTGCCGTCGAAGGGCCAGATTGACAGCAGGAATGAAACAAAATGCAATGTAATTTAAAATAAATTAGACTGCACCTTATTATATTGTTAAATAAGTGTTTCTGCATATATTATATATTAAAGTTTCAAATATTTAACTCATTATATTAAACTCAGGTTTTGTGGTTGTAAACATATCTATTACCTTGATTTCAGAAGTGGAAGCAATTCTTTGTTTTTCTTGTAGCCTAAACTTAGCATACTTAGCTCCGTGTTTGTTGTCAAAATGCCGACGTAGATTATACTCTTTCACGACTGTCACCGCCTCATAACACAAAAGACATACTGTTTTTTTCACCTTGAGGTACAAACTTTGTTTTCTCGTCGTTCATGAAAATGCCTTCCTTGTGCATCAATTTCTCTTTTCTTGGGGTTAGTTTGTAGAGGTTTTTCTGAAGTCCATCAGTTCTGAAAGTCGTCTTGATGTCTTGCTCATGGTGAGATACTGTTATCGTTGTGGGTGACAATGAAATGCATTGTGGGAGATGTAGTTTGTTGTCAATATGTGCTTTAGAGTGGTGTAAGTTTATTTTTAAGTCTTGAAATATTGGTTTAAAATTTAAGCCAATAATGCACAAGCTCTAGAGGGCCACATAAAATGACATGGCGGGCCACATTTGGCCCGCGGGCCTTGTGTTTGACACGTGATTTAAACAGTGCAAATTGTTGCTTGCAAGCTTTTAAAGGTAAAGGAAAAGGAGAGTTAAAGTACAGCAAGTGACCTTCTTTGGCAGCTTTTTTGGCTTGATACTGAACATATGAGGTAGCTACTAGCCATTCTAGCCACCAGATTCAGTAAAAAACAAACCATGGCAGCCAATAATTCAAGTCTATTGGAGCAACATTTAAGCCACCTTAAAACTGCACCCATCTCAGTAGCTGGAGGACTTAATGGCTCTTCCTGCAGAGTGTAGGAAGAGCACCCCTGCAGGATACGGGGGTTTGAAAGGAGCTTAGAATATCGATACCCACTGCTGAAAAATCGATACTGTGAAGCAGAGGCGCGTCTGTGCTACAGAAACACACCTGTGATGCTTGGCGGCGCCCCTGCAGCTGCCGGACGGTGTGATGCTGCAGCGTTCGAAGGTGGACTCGCAGCTGTTTCCCGGGCGAGATGCGGAGGGTCGTTTGCAGTACTGGGGACACAAACGGGAGACAGGAAAAAGCCATCAAGATCCACTTAACATGCTGTGATTAATCCTTCAGATGCAGTCCTCCTAAAACATTTCTACTTCATGCAAACACTCCCACCCCTCATTAAGCAGGATTTGCATCCGTATCTCTCATATGGAAACCTCAGAGTGGGAAGCGCCCGAAGCCTCGTAACTGGGAGCCGAATGTTTTCAGCGTTTCAGTGGAACGCTGAAATGCTTTTTGCTTCAATTGAGATCCATAAAACGGCGCTGAGAAGAGGGGAGGCTGCTGATAGCTTGATAAAAAAGCAACTTTGTTGTCTCACACAACTCTTTAAGGAACAACAACGTATAGCGATATCAAATATAAAAGACATTCCCCATCATGACTGCATGTCATTTTGTATGTTTGTACTCAAAACTGGTGTTCAGAACCAGCTGCTATGAACAGGGCTGTAAGATCTGGACTGAGAAAAGTGCTTATGCAGCGTCTCTGTGGTTCTTCGATCAAATCAGGTCACTGACATTTCCTAGAGACCTCAGGACTGAACGCTATAAATCCTCTTTTAACAGATTGTCCATCAGTGCAGAACTGCTTAAAATTAATAATAATTATTGTATTTACGTTAGATTAAAACACAATCTTTTGCATGCTATTAATTAGTGTATTTTGCTGGGTCTGTTTGTAATTGGCAGCCTTAGATGAGATAACATCCGACACTTGGACATTTATACAGTATATCCAGACAGCCACAGGTCCTGGGTAACTTTTAATGCTGTACGCAGTCTTCAGTGTCCCAGAAATGGAAAAATAAGACTGTGTAACAGTGTGATAACAGTGACCACACTGGTCCACCACTGTCTCCCAGTCAGTTGAAACAGTGGACACACTGGTATCACCACTGGTCTCACGTAGTGTTGATAACAGTGGACCACACTGGTTCACCACTGTCCACATCGTGTTGATAACAGTGACCACACTGGTCACCACTGGTCTCCCAGTCAGTGTTGACCTGCTCCTGGCCAAACTGGAGAGAACATAGCTGGAATTCTTGTGAGGTTCAGTTTTCGGTATTCTTCCCCATTTTGTCCTTCCACTTGTTATGTCATCATGGTTACGGTTGGTCATGTTTTCTGGGTTTCCTTCTTTGTACTTTCAGTTTGGTCTGCTTTTCTTCAGTTCCTTGTATTCTCTTTCCTGCTTTACTTTTAAGGTTCTATTCCTCATGTTCTACTTTACTTCCTTTTCTTCTTGTCCCTGATTGTTGCACCTGTGTCTTGTTTGTTCTTTGGTTTATTTAAGTCTGTCTTGTCTGTCTGGTTCATCTGTTGAGTTTTGCCGTCTATCTTCCTGTGATCCTGGCTCCGTTCTTTCCTTGTGATCCTGCCCCACCATCGCTCTGTCTTTTGGGATTACTTACAATTAAAGGACTTTTTGTTGGAATCTCCTGCCTCCTGTCCTCCTGTATTTTGGGTCTTACTCTAAACCAGTGATTCCCAAAGTGTGGGCCGCGGCCCCCTGGTGGGATGTCGTGGGACTGCAGGTGGGCCATGAAAGGTCATCAAAATTAAACAAATATGTTTTAAATCCTCTATCTTTTTAAAAATGTTTTTAATTACTGTAAATATTCATGATATGATTTTAAAAAAATCATTAAGAAGTAATAAAACAAACCAGTTAAGTGTTATTCTACTGTCATCTTAACTAAATATGAAGTGTCACCTTATTTGTTGACCCCTTACATTAATATCAGAACATAGCTTTGGTCCTGTATGTTGATCACAGTTGTAATTAAAGGTTTGGGTGGGCCTTGGTATTGTGAAGTTTGGGAATGGCTGCTCTAAAACCATAACAGTACAAACCAGCAAAGCAAGAGGGAAAAGACAAGACTTAAATAAACCGAGGGACAAACAAGACACAGATGCAAACGATAAGGGAGATGAACAAGGGGAAATAAACACAACTCAACAGGGGAAAGATAGACTTTCAAAGTAAGACAGGAAACAGTTGTCTTTGTCAACTGCCAACTGTCATTGTCTTCTGGGACAATGAGGGTTCACATAGTAGTTTCTAAATTAGATGTTTACATGACCCAGAAAAGGCCCAAATGCAGCAGTAGTGACTGGTTTCGACCGGTGTTGCTACCCAGTGGATAGCATTTTTGCAGTACTAAAGTTTCCCCGGTTATTCCTATTAGTCATAGAATTACTTCTTTTCTTCTTTAGGTACCAACCCTTTCTGGTTAATGTGGTTATAGGAGTGGCTGTAACTTAGTTAATAGAGCAGGTCACTTGCTCTATTGGTCATTTGGTCACTGTAAGTTCAATCCCAGTTCCAACTGTCCACAAGTCAAATTGTCCTTGGGCAAGACACTGAACCCTGGCAGCAGCCACCCCACCAGCATGTGAATGAGAGGCCAATGTAAAGCACCATGGAGCCACCATGATGGGTTAGGGTTAGGGGGTTAGGGTTAGGGTTAGTGCTAGGGTCTAGCGCTATAAGTGCAGTCAATTTACAAATGTGTTGATTTGGTAATGTACTTTAAGATTTGTTTAGGGTTTTGTAAAAGTGTTTTTATATTTGTAATTTCAGATGCACTTCTTGGTCGCCATAATGAATGCATTCTTTCCCACAGACTTTGTCACAGGTACTTTTTGTTTCGAGACAAAAGGTCCATGTTAGTGAAAGTCTGACTTCTTTTCAAATCCTGCATCCCAGATCAAACCAAACAATCCCAACTGACCCCTGATCCCTTAGGTTGACATCTGACCCCAGATGACAGCCCTGATTTGGAAAGAATGACTTTGACACGCTTCTGCACACTGAAACAAGAGTAGCCCACCAGAATAGCTGGTAAACACAATGAATGAATGACCTGTTGGTTTGTTTTGCTTGAGCTTAGCCACGCTGTCAGTGGAGCTATGGCTGTGAGACACACTGTCAGCAATCTTAGTTATAACATTTATGTTCACCTTAATTAGTTACATAAATAGATAAATAAATTCACACATACATACAGTTGTGGCCATAAGTTTTAGAGTGACACAAATATTACATTTTCACAAAGTCTGCTGCTTCAGCGTTTTAATATGTTTTTGTCAGGTGTTTCTATATTATAATGAAATATAATTAGAAGCATTTCATCAGTTTCATCAGTTTCATAATTCATGCAATAAGTCAATATTTGCAGTGCTGACCCTTCTTTTTCAAGACCTCTGCAGTTCTCCCTGGCATGCTGTTAATCAACTTCTGGACCAAATCTTGACTGATGCCAGTCAGTTGTTGCATAATCAATGCTTGGAGTTTGTCAGAATTTGTGGGTTTTTGATTGTCCACCTGCCTCTTGAGGATTGACCACAAGTTGATTGACCACGAGCCTTGGCTTGTCAGGCTGCTGTTGAAAATAAGAATTTTGTTCTTAATTTGCTTGCCTGGATAAATAAAGGTTAATAAATAAGTTCTCACGGGGATTAAGATCCGGGAGTTTCCTGGCCAAAGGCCCACCATCTTAATGTTTTGTTCCCCGAGCCATTTCGTTATGACTTTTGCTTTATGGCAAGATGCTCCATCATGCTGGAAAAGGCATTCTTCATCACCAAACTGCCCTTGGATGGTTGGGAGAAGTTGCTCTGGAGGACGTTCTGGTACCATTCTTCATTCATGGCTGTGTTTTTAGGCAAGATTGTGAGAGATCCCACTCCCTTGACCGAAAAGCAACCCCACACATGAATGGTCTCTGGATGCTTCACTGTTGGCATGAGACAGGACTGATGGTAGCGCTCACCTCGTCTTCTCCCAACAAGCCTTCTTCCACATGCCACTTCTCTCCAGTAAAACATCAGGGACAGACTGGTATTCTGCAGAAGGTACAGGGACTGGACTCCTGAGGACTGGGGTAAAATCATTTTCTCTGATCAATCCCTTTTCCGATTGTTTGGGGCATCTGGAAGAAGGCTTGTTCGGAGAAGACGAGGTGAGCGCTACCATCAGTCCTGTCTCATGCCAACAGTGAAGCATCCAGAGACCATTCATGTGTGGGGGTGCTTTTCGGTCAAAACTTTTGGCCATGACTGAACATACTTGAACTAGGTGTCTAGCATTAGCAAAAGGGTAGCATTAGTAACAAGCTCATTGAGGATATAGAGGGGTGCACAGATGGAAACCAAACCCATCGAGCCCACAGGATGCTGGACATAACATTGGGTTGTGCCTTAGATCCTATCAGTTGACTACTGAAGCAACAGAAGCTGTTATAACGTGAAAGTGGGCCAGAGAAGAGTGCTGTGAGCTGTGCAGTACTAACCCCGCTTGTTAGCAAGCACACCTTGTTAACATAAATGAAGGTGTCTGGTAGTTGAAGCACCCAAATATCCAACGAGTCCAGGAAATATCATTGTTGTTGTATCAGTCCTCTTAACTCATCAACCCTGATTCCCCTGGGATTTGCAAAATCATGGTCACAATTTTTCATGCCAGCTGGCAAAACATTTTTTATTTTAATTTTTTTTTTAGCACCTGCCTTTTTTCCAAACAGTTTCTACAAAGGACTTTCTGTAAAACAAATCATCTGGCACTCCAGGTCGCTGATATGCGACAAGGTGATGTTTAAAAAAGCATGATATACCATAATTAATTATATAAGCAACCATGATCAATCAGATACATATACACTCAGAAACAAGTAAAATAAACAACCAGTTGCTTTAGTAAATATTTGCAGTAAACACTGAAACCACACAGTGTCAATTTAAGAACCAGCAAAGCAACCCCGGTAAGTTCTGGAAACTCTTAATACAAATGGACAGGACGG